>VDFB02270651.1:789795215-789873686 GCA_007258455.2 Sequoia sempervirens
TAGCTCTTTGACAGGTGTAAATATTTTGGGGTATCGCTTAATCCCAAAAGTACATTTTTACTGTGTATGAGGGCATATTACTAGGTCATGTGGTGTCAAAGCATGGTGTAACCATTGATCCTGAAAGGGTGAGTGCTATTTTGGATTTGCCTCTACCTAGCCATAAAAGGGTTTGCAAATTTTCCTTGGAAGGATTTAAATTTTGTTGGGAGGCTTATACCCAATATTGTTAATGTATTAAAATCACTAACAATTGTATACACCTAAAAATGGTCTAGATAATCTAATTAATTAAATACAATTTATTTGATTAATTGACTCCTTTAATTCATCTACTATTAAACAGATAAAATTATTTATTTAATTCACTTCTAATTCTTCTATTATTTCATCTAAATTAAATAAGCAAATTTAATACTTTGTTTTATTTAATTATTAAATTCCCCTATCACATCATTCTATCTAAATTAAATAAACAAGTTCATAAACATTTGTTTTATTTAATTATCTATTTCTTCCATATTTATTTGATAAACATAGACTTCTATAGTTTGTTTTATTAAATTAAATATCTTCTTTTCCTAAATTGAATAAATCTAAATATTCAATTGAAATATATTCTACAACTATTTCCTCTTTTCACTCAAAATATGCACCTGCCAAATTAGATATTTGATATCTAATTAATTCAACTCAAATCTTCATGGGAAAAATTGAAGACAAATTGGAGATAAATTTGTAGGCAAACTTCTTCATCTTCTTCCATTGATTCTTCCTATCTTTTGGCTGAGTGTTTTTGTGGGGAGGAACAATCTTCATAATCATCTTAGGTTTCTTCATCTTTCACCATTCAATTCTTCAAATCAAATCCAGACCTTTGCTTTGCTGCCCCTTCACAAATATGTTGTCGGGAATCTATAAATACAACCTCTTTCTATAGGAAAAGCATCCAAACTTTGTGCAAACTTACTCTGCAGAAATAGTAATTGAGCAATTTGGAATTTAGCAATTTAGGATCATTTCAATCATTTAGTTTATAATCATTTCTTTTATCATAGATTGCATCTTAATATAGCTTCCATTATCATATCACAACATATAGCTTTCATTATCAACAATAAATATCATAGCTTTTTACACCATATAGCTTGCACATCATTTAGCAATCATATAGCTTAGCATTCTCATTCCCTAGATTAGCATTTTAACAGTCATAATGCTTACAAAATTTGAGAGCCCTATGACTTAATAAATCTTTGGAGATAGAGAGCAATAGGACGCTTTCAGTGGATTCTTTCTTAAATTAGATTAATCTTTGTTTAGATCTATTGATATAATTTCTTATTGATTTTTTTTGTTATCATTTACTAACATTTTACTCACACATAAATTGGCGCCCACCGTGGGGCTGAAAAAACCCCATTTTAACATCTTTTTTTTTTAAAGTATGCTTGTAGGCTTCTGACATGTTTTGTTTTAGCACTATCAAGAGTATTTACAGTTCATACAACAGATCTTTTAGCACATCTGAGCACTATTCCATCGCATCCAAAGAATATTCCAGCGCATACAACCCCTGTTTCGGTGCATCTACATTTTTGTTTTATCAGTCAGGGGGTTTTCTTTTAGCGCATCAAGACCCTTTCTTTTAGCACTTTCATCAAATTTTGTAGTGCATATACATTCTATTTTAGTGCTTTTAAATTTTGTTTTAGCACATTTAATGAATGTTGTAGCACGTCGGTCTATTTTTGCATATTTTCAAAAATCTGAGGATTAATAACTGATTTCTTGGGTGCAGGTACCAAACACACTAGTGAAAGACAATTGCGGGAAAAACTTACGCCAATCAAAGACAAAAACTTGCAAATTACTAATAATGTTTGTAGGAATTTTAATTTTATTATTGTTTTTCTTTCGGTTAAGATAGTGAATCTATCTTAATTAATCAACTAGTTTGAACCCCATGTTCTCTATGTTTCAAAAGTAATAGGCTTATGCTCTCCCCTTAACTGGGTGATCAGAATGCTAGACTTGCTATCCTTCTTTATTAAATCCTTTAGAAGGCCTATCGTAGTAGGAAAAAGTGCTCACCCTACGGAAATGACCTAAGTGGGAACAACCAAAGCCAAGTTTTCCAACCCACTATAATCAAAAGTGAATTTGGGGAAACCCACAATTCAATGGAAGTGTGCAAGATAACCATTCCAAAAATCTTTGTTCTAAAGATTGGGAGGTCTCTTGAGGGAGTTTATCATTTTCCACTCTGAATGGATTCCCTATCTACGAAATTTAGTGTAGAATCCAACTATGTTAGTTTTCAAACACTTTTTATATCACAGTGCAAGGGGAGGGAAGAATCTACCCCCAAGACACTCACCATATAACTATCAGAGACCTTGGCCAAAAGTGGAGGATTTGACTTTGGTTAAGACTCGGGAAAGGAAAAAACATGGGCATTCTCTAGGAGATTATAGGGTTGTGTGAGCTAACATAGTTGCAAGCTATGGGCTATGATATTCTAAGTGACCTACTTGACAATTAGAAAAGTGCTTGAACTGTCTATATTTGTATCAAACATGTGGAAGTTGAAAGAACCAGATCTGATTCTAGAATACTCACTACATGTTTAATGCATAGAATCTGAACAACTGTTTACAATCTGGATTTTGTGCATGAAGTTGTTTTTTTAAAAGGTGTCATCCATTGAGATCATCAAACTCTAGGATTTTCAAGCAAAATACCCTTCCAAAATATTCATTTGATCAGAAAATTACATCTTGTAATCAATCCTTTTACTGAGAAAGACCAAAACAAATGGAGAAAATTGTGAACATATTGACAACTTCCAGTTTAGTGCAACCAACCTTTGTTTTAGTGCATACACCCAGTCTTTTAGCACATCTTCCAACCAAATAGCACATACAAACACTATTTCAGTGCATTTGTCTTATCTTATAGCACATCTGAATAGTCTATCACAATAATTTAACACTATCTTAGTGCAACCAATCTCTATTTTAGCACATTTGAGATCTGTTATAGCACATCCAAAAAATGAAAAAAATGGAGAGTTATTTTTCCCATTAGTCAAACAGTTAACATCAAAATCTAGATTTTATTAGAACAAAAACATTTTCTCAGTCCAACCGGTGTCTTAAACTTGGAAAAATAGGACTTTGCAAGTCAAATTCTTTTAAATTAAACCAAGATCTTACAATTTTAAAGTGCCTAATCACCAAACACAACTCTTGATTATTACGTTAAGTTTCATTATCAAGATCATCATCCTACAATCACGAAACGAAACACAATAATAAGATTTTTAACTTAATCTCATCAATAGAATATATCATTCTATTCAACTTAATTTAATACCATTGACACTCATCCAAACAAAAATATCAAAGTTTAGCAAAAATAACAACAATTGTATGCCAATTTTGACAAGGTTACAAAGACATAAACTTAGAGGAAAAGAAATTGAAACACCAAATACCATGGCTAAAGAAAATCCCTTTCACAAATTCCACCAAAATGATGCCAATGAGATAATTCAAGAGGATATTCAAACTGCACAACAAGATCCTAATTTTCACAAATTCATGGAAAAAGTTTTAGAACAAGATATGGAAAAATACCTTTTGATGCTAGCTAAACTAGGTGAAAATTTTCCAAAGGACTTTGACATTAATGGACTAAAAGAAGCACCTAAAGTAGCTGAAACTGAACAACACAACACACGAAACATAAAACATAAAACATAGATCAATTGGTTTCCCTAACACATCAAATGCAAAAAGGAACTGTTAGAAACCAAGATTAGATTTGCAAACCAGAATATCCTTCCATAGAAGAGAAAAATAGAAAAAGCAGAGATTTGCAAAAAGATGTGCAAATAATTATTATTCAAGAATTCAATAATTACATGATAAATATTTTCTTTATAAAAGAAAAGATGCAAAACCATAATCTTATCTTGAGCAACAAGATAGCTCAAAAGATAATGATGACAACTAATTAACCTAGGAATTAAATAATACCTAAGTAAAGTTATGCAAGTGTAATTAAATATTAATTACACTAACACCCCCCCATAAGTGCAACTTAGGGAGACTAAAAAAGCATGCACCTAAAACTAAGATGAATGCAAGAAGCATGAATGGGTCTCGGCAACAAGGCCTGATCAGGTACCCAAGTACAAATGCAATAATGAGGTAGAGAAGGAAAACCCAGTGGGACAAAACCCCCCTACAATGAGATGAATGTTGCAAAGAAGCACTGGAAGAACACTGTGGAGTAACACTGGAACCGCAATCTGACAAGCAAGGGGGTACACGTTTTAAAACGGGTACCCGTTTCTTAAAAAAAAAATTAAATAATCAAGAAAATAAAGAACACGTGTTTTGTAACGCATATGCATTTTAAAAAAATGTGTATGCATTTTTAAAATTCAAAATTCCCAACCCACATGCTGCCTCGGTTTTAGGCTTGGGAAAGGCTTGGCAATCCGAGCCTTAGCCTTTGACTTGCAACTAAAAAACTAAGGCAGATTGAAGAAGAATGTCAAACTTTGGCAATATGGCTGATGGACTTTTTTCTGAATCAATCTATAAAATTAAAACCCATTAGAGAACACGATGTCTACTTTCCAAATATATATTTTTTATTAATATTAGATTATGTTTGATATTTTTTAATTAATTTCTAAGCAAACTAGTCCTTAAACTTGAAATATCAGGACTTTTTTGTCTTTTAATAACTTTTTTTTGGTTAATTTTCTTGTAAAAAAAATTATATGGCATCAAACTTTAAACAATTCTCTACACAATGAAAAAAAAAAATTCAAAAAATGTTTAGTATAGGTCCAATTATGCTATCCGTACACATTGATTTTTATAAACAACAATTAAGGCCAATAAAAATTTAATTAAAAAAAAATATTCAACCAAAAATTACAAACAAAATTTCAGATCAAACTTCATGTTGTTAGTCTCTTTTCCCAAAAAGAATTAGCAAAATACTTTTATTTGGGTCAAAAAGTGTTGTTCGTACACATGCTTGGTATTGTAAAAAAAGGGACTTTTAAAAAGTGGTTTTTATAGTTCCCTATCAAAATTTAATTTTTATAATATAGGTATTTGAATAATTTACATATTTAAAAACTAGATTCAAAATGTTAAATTTCATATTACTAACTTTTTTAAAGATTCATTGTGTAAGTGCCTCAAATTTTCAGTCCAAGTGTGACAAATTCTGAAAAACAACAAAAACACTTCCACTTTTTGAGCTTTTTGTGTACCCAACTTCTTGCATCAGCCCAAGGAAAGATACTTTTGTCTACAATTGAAACCAAAACCAGAATCATGATAATGCGACAGCAGACCCAATGCCATAGAACACTGGAAAACTCACAAACTAGAACAACCCTAGAATCTGTGAAGCAACAGTAGATGAGATGATGACAGAATTTGGAAACTATGTATCTCGATGCCGATGCCAAACTAAGACTAAAACTCTTCCATGGGAAGGAGTACCACAAAGACTCTAGAACATTAACCATAAAAACATGGCCCTCAAACTAAGAAGAATTTGAACCAATGCGGATCAAGAAACATAATCTCTCAACTGAAGTGTGAACCGATGAATCTGATGTGTCAAGTAATAGCAAAAATGTGGCCAAAAGAAAGTAAGAAACCAGATAACCCATGCGAGTTACCATCAAAACAAGATGAAGATGGAGATCAAAGTGCATGCACACTCTAATAAGATTATTATGCAAAAAACCCCCCTGAGGGAACTTTATCTCAGTTCATTTATTACAATAAACCAACGATTGTAAAAGGAGAGAATTCAAAACATGCATAAACAGAAAATATGATGATGTGATATTGAAATGAAGTACAAATATTCAAGTTTCACCTTTCCAACTGCCAAAACATCCAAGTAATCTTCAAAACACCCATCGGGACAAATTTAGAATAACAATCAACCTGGGATAGATAAAGAAAAAAGTGCATGACAACATCATAGAGCTCCTCAATACCTTTCCAACGCCGCAAAGAAGATGAAAATCGGAGATCGTGGCAAAAATTTATGAGCTCGGAAGCCCAAAAAAAAATCTAACTTCAAACAGAAATAAATGAAGATAAATATAAAAATACTGAAAAATAACCTACACCACTAGAAAGTGATCAGAACCAGCTTTTTGGCGATATCTCATTTTCCCGATTTCAATACCATATGCCCAAGTTATGCCCAAAAGAAAAAAATTGCTCCTTTAGGAAAAATCAATGCTAGGAGGGGGCTTGGAGCATTGTATGGCCGATGACATCATGCTGACATCAACACTTCAAGAGGTTAAAATTGACGGCCTGGAGGCCATCAGGGCAAAAAAAGCCCCCTTGTCAGAAAAAATTTTGCGACGGCTAGTATATTCTCCCCTATCAGAATATTCCATCAGTGGCAGGTTGGCCGACATCCGTCAAGCTCCTAGTCATGCATATGACCTGCGGCGGGTGTTGAAGAGCCCACAGGGGCTGAGCAGAGGGCCCCCAGTCCTCCATGTGACTAGAGTGGAGCATAGAGGGGCCCGTGGGGGCTAATAGAGGAGGCGGAGCGCTAGCGGAGGGTTGGAGGCTGATGGCAGGTTGGCGGCCACTCGGTGGCCGTTGGGTGGAAAGATCCTTTTACACTACAAGCGTCGGCCCGAAGATCATAAACCACATTTTTTTTCTCAATTTTTGAGCCTCGGGAAGTGTGCTGGGGAGGCCGTATGGCCCCCTAGGCAAAAAAAATTTGCCTCAAAAACAACTTTCACCAAAATCAATGAAACAAAAGGCAATCTTAGGGTTTTTGGCCACTGGGACGTGATGGTGACCTATGTTTTTGCTCAAACTCCTCCAAGAAATTGGCTACCCCCAGAACTTGCAAAAAATCTCCCAGCCTGAAACCCTCACAAATCTGGCAAATGATGGCCAAAATCTACAAAACAAAAGCCAATCCTAACTTTTTCCAGTGCTTTGAATCCAATGGTGAAGCCTGATCTGATCCAAAACGCCTCATAGATGAACTCAAGGCATGATACCCTCGAGGAATCCTAAATGAACCCTGCAATGATTTTCTCAAAAATCTGAGAAGGGGTTGCAAATCAAGGCTCTGATACCATGTTAGAAACCAAGATTAGATTTGCAAACCAGAATATCCTTCCATAGAAGAGAAAAATAGAAAAAGCAGAGATTTGCAAGAAGATGTCCAAATAATTATTATTCAAGAATTCAATAATTACATGATAAATATTTTCTTTATAAAAGAAAAGATGTAAAACCCTAATCTTATCTTGAGCAACAAGATAGCTCAAAAGATAATGATGACAACTAATTAACCTAGGAATTAAATAATACCTAAGTTATGCAAGTGTAATTAAATATTAATTACACTAACAAGAAGAACTAAAAGGTACTCATTACAGGACATTTGTCCCTATCCTTTTGATCCAAGTGTAGACATGATATCATTTCCTAGACATTGCGAATTCCCAAAATATGACAAGTACAATGGTGAAACTAATTCAATTGATCATGTGAGGGAATTTAGAACCATGAGTTTAGAATTTGCACAAGAGGAAACTTATCTAATGAGGCTATTTCCAAGAAGCTTAGGAGGTCAATGTATGGAATGATTCTCTAAACTACAACCAGGAATTCGATCTTTTGAAGAACTAGTCAATAGGTTTATCTCACAATTCTCCTATAATATATTCAACATGAGATAACCATAAAGGAGCTTAACAATATGAAATAAAAGGTGAAACATTCCTCTCATTTCTACAATGATGGCAAAGGTTGTTTGCTAGGTATCATCGTTCCATACCTGAAGAGGAAAAGATGGAACTATTTATTGACAACCTAACTGATGACATGAGCTACAGGCTTGAATTACAATGCCCCCTACATTTGAGAAAGTAATTGAAAATGAGCTCAAGATCAAAGAAGCCTTGGTCAAAAGAGGAGTAATAAAACATTACAATGAAGGATCAAACAATACAAACTCCTCGAATCACTACTGTAACAACAATGATAAACACAAGTTTTGGAAAAAGAACAGAAATATTGGTAACAATGATGTTGCAAATGAAACACAAAATGTGAAACCAGTATTTAACTTGATGGAAACAACTGCAAAGACCAATCAAAAAAATGACCAAAAAATCAATCAAAATGTCAATCAAAACAACAATCCGAACAATGGAGAATCTAAACCACAATCATATCAAAAACCGTCAAATTAAAGAATATTCACACCATTGGGCCAAACACTAGAATCAGCAATGAGATAACTTCTTACACATGGAATTATCACATTACCTGATTAAGAAATTGGGAACCAAGAGTCAAGCCATCTTGGTGGAATGATGCAGATTTTTGTGACTTTCATAAAAACAAAGGACATAAAACAAACAATTGTATGCAGTTGAAACATCTTGTACAAGATTTGATTGATAACAAGAAGGTATTCATAGAAGGACATCAAATAAATAATGATCATGGTGCATTTAAAAATCCTTTACCAAATTATGAAAATGGAGAATCTTCTTCTACAAACTGTAAAGGTAAAAATGTAAATTACATTTATGACAACACTATTCATTTTATTTCTGCAGTTGAGAAGAATGGTGTCACTGATAATGTTGGAATCAATGACATCATACCACTAAATTTGATCCTAAACATGGATACATCCAACAATCAGATCAATGTCATAAAAATCAAGGAAAACCAAGATCATCAACCAGTCAACATGACATCAAGGGGGAAATCCAAGGTAATATTGAAAGGATTTTCATATAAAACCACTGCTGCCCCATCCAATTAGTATAACATAGTCAATCAACTATAGAAAATACCAGCACAAATATCAATTTTGGAACTCCCTAAAATCTCACCATCTCATAAGGAGGTTTTGGAACAAGCTCTTGTGGCCACAACAATACCCAATAATCTAGATGTTTTTCAATTCCAGGATATGGTGGGACACTTAACCATGCCTCACTACCTATCATTTTTTGAACAAGATGATGTATCACTTACTCATCCGCACAATGTCTCCCTTCATATTGAATTCTTACTCCATAAACATCGGATTAAGTGTGTCCTAATAGATGGTGGAGCTGGTTTAAACATTTTCACTTTGAAACTTATTTGTGCACTAGGATATTCTGATAATGCTATTGATGCCAGAAGGAAAATCACAATAAAAGCCTATGACAAAGAAGAGAGATCCCCCAAGGGATTGATTGTATTGCCTATTCAAGTGGGACCAATTGTGAAGAATATTGTTTTCCAAGTGTTAGACAAAGAGTTGACTTATAATATACTCTTGGGATGTCCCTGGATTCATGAAATGCAAGCAATACCTTCAACTTATCATCAGTGCTTAAATTTTCCTATCAATGGACAACAAATCACAATTTTAGCTGACTAAAACAATCCCCAATATTGTAACATGCTTAAAACATCTCAAGACACTTTTGTGCCCCATAATATGGAAGCAAGCATTTCTAGTTCATCCAATAGTGAAAGACAACTAAACGTTGTATCTAAATGGGTTGAGAAAAAGAACCAGTCAAAAGAGACAAGTGTTGTTGACTCCATTCCATCAAACAATGAACCTCAACTGGATTCTCTATCACAAAAATTCAAAGAAAAGATCCAGTTAAAATACAAAGGCATGGGAGAGTATTCCATTGAACAATCTTTGGGTTTTTCATAGTTGTTGTCATCTCCGAGATCATATGAGCAGCCATCAACATCAACACAATCATCTTCACAACCTATTACAGTTTTAAATGATAGATTTGTAAAGGAAAGTACTTTAGAGGATGAATCTGAAGACAAGGACATCCTTAATTAGCTCTACAAAGATGAGGAAACATCTACATTGACAAATTACAGTATAAAGACATATCAATATGGAAAGGGAAAAATAATATTAGAGAAAATGGTGTATGAGGGTCAAGGGCTTATTGGCAAAAGAAAAGAAGGAATTGTAGAACCCATCCAACCTCTCACACTTCAGCCAAAGGACAAGACAGGAATGGGTTATATAGGGGAAACAAAAGAAGAAAACATTCAGAGTTGTAGAAAGAATCCTTCAAATGCAGGATAGTTTTGAAACAGATTCTAACGAGTATGAGTGGGATTCTCTATCTGAAGCATCATACAAGGACACACCAATTGATTTCATAAAAGAGTATGCACCCACATGTGAGGAGGGACAAAGCTCAGGGACTATACCCCTTGTATTTGGATCAAAAAATATCGATGACTTGTAGGAGAGTAATATCATAGATCTTGACATCACCATTGAAAAATTTGACAACATTTCTATTAGAACCCTTACTGTCATTGACCTTAGACAATCTAATGACCTTTTACCCTTAATGCATCCTGAACTTATAGATTGGGAACCAACTGAACCTATCAATATTCCTATCTTTGTGAATGATGATGCTATCATAAATTTCCTTTATTGTGTCGAACCTGACACAAGTTCTAATCATAAATCTCATAACAATGCTTCGGGTTAGGAGGGTGTCAAATCTTTGAGTTGCAAAATTAAAAATAGGAATAATGGATCTAATGGTGAAAACCATTTAATGGCAGTATTAGATCTCGAAAAAGTAAAAATAAAGAACACATCTGATGGTGAAAACCTTTCTGAGGCGCCAAAAGATGGGAGATTTGACACCCTTCCAGAACACTATCATGAAAGATCATTAGTATTGGTGGAGCCTACACAATCTATCAATATTGGCACAACAAAAAAAGAAAAGACTCTACATCTGGCAACATCTATGACTAAACAAGAAAAGCTAGAACTCACCAAGTTCTTTGAAGAAAGACACATTAACTTTGCTTGGTCTTACTCTGATATGCCAGGTTTAGATCTAGATCTTCTAATGCATCATTTATCTCTACCATCTAGAATAAAACCTGTGAAACAAAAACTAAGGAAAATGCATCCGCATATCACCTTAATGGTAAAGGTCAAGCTGAAAAAGTTGTTAGATGCAGGATTCATTAGATCTATTGATTATGTTGAGTGGATTTCTAATATTTCACCTATTTCTAAACCGGATAATAGTATCAGAATATGTACTGACTTTTGGAGATCTCAACAAGGCATGTCCAAAGGATGACTTTCCTTTGCCAAACATTAACATTATTGTCAACATAACAACAGGACATGCCATGTTATCACTAATGGATGGCTACTTAGGGTATAACCAAATCAAAATAGCACCAAAGGATCAGGAGAAAACAACATTCACATGTCCATGGGGAGCATTCTGTTGGAATGTCATGCACTTTGGGATGAAAAATGTGGGAGCTACATATCAGTGAGCAATGACCACCATTTTCCATGACATGATGCATACTTTTATGGAAGATTACGTGGATGATATATTAGCAAAGTAATATACCAAAGAAGGACATCTGGAGATCCTAGGAAAAATATTTACCAAACTAGAGAAGTTCAATGTCAAATTAAATCCTAAGAAATGTGTGTTTGGTGTTACATCAACAAAGCTTCTAGGATACATAGTTTCAAAAAAGGGTATCGAAGTAGATCCTACCAAGGTCAAGGTAATAATGGAAATTTTGCCACTAAATAATATCAGTCAACTATGATCTCTATAGGGCAGGCTACAATCAATTAGGAGGTTTATCTCCCAATTAGCAAACAAAGTCATCCCTTCAATCATTTGCTACATAAGAATGTCTCTTTCGAATGGGATCAAGGATGTGAAACAACTTTCAATCAAATAAAGCAATATCTGATGTCACCCCCCATATTGATGCCACCTAGAGAGACCCTTATTACTATACATTGCAACAATTGAGATTTCTTTGGGAGCTCTATTAGCACAGGAAGATCCTAAGGGACAGGAATATGCTATCTATTATATGAGCAGGACTTTGAATGGTTATGAGATAAATTATACCTTCACTGAAAAAACTTGTTTGGCAATGGTATTTGCTACCCAACAATTGTGGCATTACATGTTAACCCACACATTCAAACTCATAGTGAAGATTGATCCATTAAAGTATTTACTCATTAAGGTGTCTCTAACAAGAAGACTAGGCAAGTGGGTCATGATCTTAAGTGAATTTGACAACTAGTATGTAGATCGAAGAGCCATCAAGGGTCAAGTGATAGCAGAACAATTATTTGAAGCTCCATTACTAGATGATCATCCAATGAACATTGAGTTTCTTGATGTAGACATTCTTACTGTGACAACGCAACAATGGAGCCTTTATTTTGATGGGTCATAAACACAACATGGGTCAGGTGCAGGAATTTTGTTTTTTACACTTCAAGGACATACCATCCCAAAGTCCTATAGACTCATGTTTCCATGTACAAATAGTGTAGCTAAATATGAGGCATTAATTATTGGCATCAAAGTGGCAATTGAATGGAAGATCATAGAGCTACAAGTATATGGAGATTCACAACTAGTCATTTATCAGGTAAATGATGGATAGCAGAAAAAAGATGAGAAGTTGATGCCGTATAAAAAATGGTGGATGATCTCAAAAAGTACTCTATGGATATCAAGTTTGAACATATTCCAAGGGCATAAAATAAAGCTGCAGATGTTATGGCGATGATTTCTTCTCTCTTACAATTGCCAGAAAAGCGAGGTCATTATGAGTTTATGGTGGAACAAGTGTCTAACCCTGCTTATGATAATCCAGAATCTCAAACCATATGCCATTTAGTTGACATTGAATCCTCAATTTATGGAAAGACCTATGCTTAACTAAAATAAAATATCCTTCCTCTTGATCTTTCCAAAAACTAGAAACACAACTTCACTTGCCAAACCACACGACATACCTTAATTGCTGACATACTTTACCATCGAGGTCTAGATGGTACTCTTCTTCGGTGTCTAGAACATAATGAGTCTAAGATAGCTTTATGTGAGGTTCATGAAGGTATTTGTGGAACTCATTCAAGTGGACTAACCCTAGTGAAAAAACTCCTATGTTTGGGGTATTACTGACCGAACATGGAGAAGGAGTCTTTTCAGTTTGTTAAGAAGTGCAAAAAATATCAAATACATGGTAACCTAATCCATGCACCGGCACAAGAATTGCAACCATTCACTTCAACATGGCCCTTTTACCAATGGGGATTGGACCTAGTAGGAAAGATTAATCAGTCTTCATCCAATGGACACAAATTTATAATCACAATAATGGAGTACTTTACAAAATGGATAGAAGTTGTTCCATTAACAACAATCACTGGAAAATAGGTTTCTTCTTTCATACTGAATTACCTCATATTTAGGTATGGAATTCCTTAGTCCATTTTCACAAACAATGGTCGACCTTTTAAGAATCAGGATGTTCAGGAACTGTGTGAGAGGCTTCATATCCAACATCATTTAACACTGTATTATCCTCAAGGAAATGGCCAAGTAGAGGCCTCAAACAAAACTATTTTGAAAATCCTAAAGAAGACTGTCAACGATGTTGGACATGATTGGCACACTCAATTAAATCCTACTCTTTAGGCATACTGAACTAGCATCAAAACACCTACAAGAGCTACACCATATGCCTTGGTATATGGATAAGAGAAAATACTACCTATTGAGGTTGAAATACCATCACTCCATGTGTCACTGAAGGGAATTATTTCAGATGAGGATTATAGAGTGTCTAGACTTCAAGAACTAGAATTGCTAGATGAACTTCATCAACAAGTTGTGAACCATTTGAAGGAATATCAGCAAAGAATGTCCAGAAGCTACAATCACAGGGTAAAACCTAGAACATTTCAGGTTGGTGATTTGGTCCTAAAAGAAAACCCTTGGAATCAACAAGACAGAGAAAAGAAAGGGAATTTTGAACCTAACTGGCTAGGTCCCTTTGTTATCATATTTGTTTATGGATCTAGAGCCTATCGGTTGTCTACACCTCAAGGGGATTTGTTCGATGAAGCTACCAACAGTATCCATCTCAGGAAATTCTATACTTGAATCATCTAGTGCATGGGAAAATGGTCGCCTTGATGAAAACCTGGCAAACAGGTGTCATGGTGACAGAAAAAATACAAAAAAATACAAAAAAAAAATGAAAAACAAAAAAACTACAAAAAAATGAAAAACAAAAAAAAATAATATAAAAAAATCAAAAAGAGAAAAATACCAAAAAAGTCATAAAGTCTGAAAAAGTGCAATAAAAACATGTAGTGAAAAACTAGAAATAGGCGCTACTTGTCATTTAAACTAGCATTTCCATCTATTTTGAGACATGTCTCAATCTTACACTTCCGTCATCATTTCGTTTATCATTTGATAGAGGGGCCTCTTGTACATATCCTGGCAACATGGTCGTGTCTCACCCTAGCTTGGGGGCAAACTACTGAACTCACTGGGGGAAATAAACTTGAGCTTAAACAAATAGACAAACAGTAATATGACAATGCAGTAAACACAATGATCATTAGGAAACTCAACATTGAACATACATCAAACATCAAAACATTTCAGAAAATCAATCATCCACATCAAAACAGCTGAAATCAAATCAATCAAAACAACTCTTAAGATGGATGATATTCTTTTGAATCACGATTTTATTGCTTTGGCTTGAATTTTCAAATGTTGTACTTTGATTTTTGATATCATTTCTTTGGAGCAACTCAATGATGTATTGAACTAGAGAAGCTAGGAAGGATAATGGTATTTTATTTGTCTACTATATGTGAGTTAATCATTCTTATTGTGTGAATTGTCGCGAGACGTGCTCTACAAAGTATCATTGATGACATTCTGAATTCACATGGGAAAATGATTGATTCTTCTCTATTTATGCAAGAAATTCTCAGGACATCTCAATTTAATTATACCTCGATGCTTGTGTTAACTTGCAATATCAAAAATCATGAAAGTAGTACTTAGGTCATCATTGGTCTACATTATACCATTGATGCTTGTACTCACTTTCAACATTTTAAAAGCTCAATGATGATAAAAAGCATGATCAATGGACTGTTAAGGTGACAATGCTTGCATATAGATTTGCATGGTAAAATTAGATTGCATTCATGTTAGTTTTGCATTTGCAAAGTATTTGTTACAAAAGCTGGTGAAGGATTCAAAAACAATGTTATCTTTTCTCATTGATGGATTGAGTATACTTGACGTTAACAAAAACATCATCACTATCATGTAGTTACATAATCATTTCTGCCACATACATTAGAAAGCATTTATCATTTAATTTCATCATTCATACATTCCATCATATATTTTGCATCATATCATATTTTTCATATCATCACATCATCTAATTGCATAAGAAAAATATCAAAAAAAAACAAATCAACTACATATTTATATTTTCATTAACATTATCATATCATACATCAAAATTTAGAAGTATCATCATGTTGATCATTCATTCATCCATTCATTGCATCATATATTTGCATTTGAAATATCAAAAATATAGTGCATTATATTCCATTTTCCTCATTATATCATATATCATTGAAATAATGCATCCTAAATCATGCATATAGTTACATTACCATATCATTTACATCTATCTATTATCATACAACTATCATCATACATCCATATATCATCATTATAAGCATTATCACATATAACATCATATGTAAATCATAACATGTCATCATGATCATAAATTACATCCATAACATCATAATATAAATCATCACATGGCATATAGAATAGGAAATTAAATGCATCCATCATAGAACCATATAGAACACATATAGATTGATCAATCCGCAACATATCATATAAATCTCAAAAATCATAATGTCAAGTATACAATGATGTCTAAAATGTAAAGAGATACAACATCAAAAATGGTTGTGAATCACAAAATCAGAGTATACATTATGTCTCAAATATATCATGGAATCCAATCAATGGAGCTATGTGGTGCTAGATCTAGACAATGCAAGCATCTCTAGACCAGTGCCTCCTCCACCAAACGTACCAAGATCTCTCTGTAGAGGCTATTTCATACTCGCGCTAACAGTCCTGGAATGAGTCATGCCTGATCAAGATTGAGCATAACTGGCTCTCTGCTCAAAGGGAACTGCATCATGGTATTGGCCCCTGTAATACTCAGCCTCTCTACCAACATGGAGAACCTCTCTTATATAATTAACCACAGAGGTACCATCAGCTACTCTCTGCAATCTCTTAGTTGTCAATTGTGCCTACTTTGTAGCCCATCTAGATGCATCTCTCTTAGTTGTCAAAGAGGAAATATGTGCTTGGGCAGCTACCAAATGTGCCTATACCTAAGAAAGAGTCTGTGTGTGGGCCTGTGCCTGTGATTGCATCTGATTTTGTGTCTACACTAGTAACCCCTAGGCCTGAATCAGCTAACCCTATAATGTATGTACCTACACCTATAAACTCGCAATCTGAGTCTGTTGATGTTGGGAAGGTACCCCAATCTGAACACGTTGCTCTGTGGGAGCTATCAGTGATAGCCTCTTATGAGGCACCATGAAGTCTCTAACATCCAAGGTTGGACCTTATCCACCTACTCCACCTAATCCACCTAATCCACCACCTCCTCCATCATCTCCATATCCCTCATCATCACTACTACCCTCCTCATCACTACTCCTCTCCACATCCTCCTCCTCCTCACCACCCTCCTCTCTCCTCCATTGGCAACCGTGTGCAACAACAAACTCCTCCTCACTAGGTAGTGGCACTGGCTCATCGGGAATAGAAATCTGTGGAAAAGGATGTAGGGGCAGGTACTCTGCATAATATGTTGTGATAGGTGGCTCAACGATCTCAAGACGAATCTCCCAAACCAAAGATTGTAGACCTAGGTACTCCTGAATTACAGTATCATATGAAAGGCTAGGTCCCCACTCAGTAGAAACTATCTGACGTTGGGCATAATGAGCAACACCTTGGGGCATGCCCTGTACTATCCCATATTGTCTGAGCACTCTCCAAAATAAAAATCTCTTTATAACAAAATGAGTCCTACCAATCAAAAACATGGACTGATAGAGGTATGGCATCTTTGTATCATCATCATCCCAATGCTCACAATCCAAATAGGGCCATCATGTAACAGCCTCTACATCATCCAAGACTCTCCTCCAATGCTCTAACTTACCCAATCTAGGATGAGTAAGATGACCTGTGTATATGTGAACATACGGTCTCATGGCAGGTCGCTATCTAGCCATCACTAGATATGTAATAGTTATATGCTCCCACGCCCACACCTAAAGTAATGTAACTCCAAAAGACAAACTACGACCTCAGAGGTAGACCACCTAATGCAAATCATGGTAAAGGTGAATGAGCATACACATACCCCATGCATATCTAGTACCATGGATGATCATGCTCTACAAAATGTGGCCCCACCCAATAGAAAGTCCCTTTGACCTGCGATCAGGACAAAGGAACCCTCCAATGAAACCAACAAGTACCGATGGCAAGGTAGCATAGGCATCCACCATCTCTCACCATGGGATCTCGTATCCATAAATTGTATCATCCTGAAACACTCTGCATAGAGCATCGGTCCCACCTTGTTCTAAAGAATCATAAACAACAACATCCCCAACAACGGTTATCCTCAAAATCTGCCATACATCCTTGAGAGTGACTATCATCTCATCAGTAGGAAGGTGGAAGGTATTATGCTCACTATGCCACCTCTCTGCTAGGGCTGTCAGGAGACCCCAATTAATCTGAATCTAGGGCATGTCTAGAAGAGATGACAAACCACAACATGTGATGATTGTTGTCTCTAGTTGTACAAGTTGCGGTATCAAATTGAATGTCCTAGGAAACCACTCTCAAATCTGTAAGTTCACCAATGACTTCTATCATCATGACATATTGAAAGTTAGTAATCTTTGTCAATTCATCAAACATCAATCAGCCTATCAAATCTAAATAGCTCTGGTGAGACTTTCATCAAATCTAGTGAGCAACTATCATTGAATCTCACCTATCATGAGGTCAATCATCAATCTTAAAATTGTACCTTGCCTATCATGAGGTCAGTTAATCAAATCAACCTCGCTTATCATGAGGTTTATAAATCAAATTATAATTATTCCTCGCATATCATGAGCTTAATTATCATCAATCAATCATCAAACCTTTCCTATCATGAGGTTGATCAACATATAATCTATCAGGATCATCAATCAAATCAAATCAAAGGCTCACATGATTGAAAATCGACAAAATCAAGGAGTTAATTGACAAAATCTATAATTCTGACTTAAATGCGCTAAAATAGGCAGTCAATGTGCTAGATCATTGGATGCGCCATTTTAGGAAGTCAATGCACCATCTTAGGTGGTTAATGTGCTAGAACATCAGATGTGCCATTTCAGGGGGTCAATGCACTAAACTATGAAATCTATGTGCATGCTAAAATAATCTATGTGCTACTTTAACCTATGGATGCACTACAATATCTGACCTATGCGCTAAAATATCTATGTGTTATTTCATTCTATCTATGCACTATTATAGATGACTTATGCGCTACACTAGGGGATGCACTAAAATAGTAGTCTAATGCGCTACATCAGTTGATGTATGCACTAAAAAAAACCTAAAACATTTCAAATTGAAATAAAACGTGTGAAATTTGAAAAATGCAAAAAATAAGGAGGTTCACGAGTACATATTAAAGGTTCATAGGCAGTCGGGTAGTTGTGCCGATGCACATGCTTGAAATGATGAGTGTGGTAGGCGATTGAAATTTTTGCTCCAAATGGCTCCAAATCACTCTCTCTCAAATTTCAAAACTTAGTATGCACAAATGAATTCATAATCAACCTTTTTAGCTTTTTAATAAAGTGATTAAAGGGAATTTGGTGGGGTTTATTTAATTTCTTTTCAAGGGGGCTTAATTCAAAATTCATCACAAGGGCATTTTACACAATTATTTGTTGGGAGATAAATTGCTACTTCATCAAAACTTTATCGAATCATCACAAAAATCATAAAAATTTCAAAAATTTCAAAAAAATCCAGAAAATCAAAAATTCATCAATTTATCTCCCAAGGGGGCATAATTCATCATCACTTCAAAATCAACATCTTGTGCATACCAAAAAATATTTTTTCGTCAACACTAGCAACAATAGCAAAATTTTCTTTGAAGCAATGCGTAAACACATCACTTCAAAGAGGGGCAAAATGTATACACCTATAAATGGTCTGGATAATCTAATTAATTAAATACAATTTATTTGGTTAATTGACTCCTTTAATTCATCTACTATTAAATAAATAAAATTATTTATTTAATTCACTTATAATTCTTCTATTATTTCATCTAAATTAAAAATAAACAAATTTAATACTTAGTTTTATTTAATTATTAAACTCTCCTATCACATCATTCTATCTAAATTAAATAAACAAGTTCATAAACACTTATTTTATTTAATTATCTATTTCTTCCATATTTATTTGATAAACACAGACTTCTATAGTTTGTTTCATTAAATTAAATATCTTATTTTCCTAAATTGAATAAATCTAAATATTTAATTGAAATATATTCTACAGCTGTTTCCTCTTTTCACTCAAAATATGCACCTACCAAATTAGATATTTGATATATAATTAGTTCAACTCAAATCTTCATGGGAAAATTTGGAAACAAATTTGCAGGCAAACTTCTTTATCTTCTCCCATTGATTCTTCCTATCTTTTGGCTGAGTGTTTTTATGTGGAGGAACAATCTCCATAATCATCTCAGGCTTCTTCATCTTTCACCATTCAATTCTTCAGATTAAATCTAGACCTTTTCTTTACTGCCCCTTCAAAAATATATTGTCAAGAATCTATAAATACAACCTCTTTCTACAGGAAAAGCATCCCAACTTTGTGCAAACTTACTCTGTAGAAATAGCAATTGAGCAATTTGGCATTTAGCAATTTAGAATCATTTCAATCATCTCACCATAGATTGCATCTTAATATAGCTTCCATTATCATATCACAACATATAGCTTTCATTATCAACAATCAATATCATAGATTTTTACATCATTTAGCAATCATATAGCTTATCATTCTCATTCTCTAGATTGGCATTTCAACAGTAATAATGCTTACAAATCTGAGAGCCCTATGACTTAATAAATCTTTGGAGATAGAGAGCAATAGGATACTTTCAGTATATTCTTGCTTAAATTAGATTAATATTTGTTTAGATATATTGATATAATGTCTTATTGATTGTGTTTGTTATCATTTACTCACATTTTACTCACACAACAACTATGTTGAAGAATAATGTGAGTTTCAAATGGACAAAGGAAGGAAAAGAAATTTTTGAGGCCATCAAAGAATTCATAGCAGCAACACCTACATTGGTAAATCCTAACTTTTCCAAGGATTCATTCTTTGTGCTTACGATAGTATGGTGGATACCATATCAGCTATGCTAGTGCAAAAAAAAAGGAAAATTTGGAGCATCCAATAGCATTCTTCAATTAAGACCTAGAGGGCTATGAGAAAAGGTATACTTTTGTGGAAAAACATGTCCTTGTTGTTATTATAAGTCTAAAGAAATTTAGGCATTTGATTTTAAACAAAAAAATTTGCCTAATGGTTTCTCATCCTAGTGTTAAAGAGTTTCTTTTGAGTAAGGATTTGAATGAGAAAAGAGAAAGTTGGATTACCAAGGTAATGGAGTATGATGTGGAAATCAAGGTCACAAATCTTGTGAGAGGTAGAGGTTTGTTCAAATAGCTAGTTGATGATATGAAAAAGAATGAGAAGGAAGTTACATAGATTGTCTTAGCTATCCAAGAGCAACCCCAAATAGTTGCACATACTCTTCCCTGGAGCTGGGTACATGATATGGTCCATTTTCTCCAAACAAGTGAGTGCCCACAAGTAATGGATAGGGCTAAGAGAAGGTAATTTAGGTTGCAATCCATCCCATATGTCATCCTAAATGGTATACTATTCAAGAAGGACGTCAATGGTGTGTTGCTCAGATACATTGATGTTGATCAAGCTGACAAAGTGCTTGAAGAGTTCCATTATGGAGTGGTTGGTGGACATTTTGGGTGTATGCTATTATTTCCTAGTTTATTCAAAGATACCCACGATTGGGTAACAAAGTGTAAGAAATGTAGTTCCTTTTTATCAGGAAAAGAAAGGTTGGCTACTCATCCTTTACAGCCCATCCAAGTTGAGCAGCCCTTCATGAAATGGGGTATTGATTTTATTAGGGACATTAACTCACCTTCTAGAGCAGATCATAAATGGTTCTCACTACCACTAATTACTTCACTAGGTGGAATGAAGTGGTAGCATTGAAGGAGGCTAATGAAAGTGTTGTCCTAAGCTTTTATCAAGATCTGTGACAAGGTTTAGGGTGCTTGATTCTATTACTTCTGATAAATCTTAAGCTTTTATGGGTACAAAACTGCATGAATGGGCTATCAAAAATGGTATCTATCTGAGTACCTTATCAAACTAATACCCTTAGGGGAATGTTTTGGCTAATTCAACAAACAAGAACTTGATAAGGATCATCAAAAGGGCCATGGAAGATAACCAAAGGACTTGGCACACCAAGTTAAAGTCTACCCTATGGGTGGATAGAATCACTCCCAAGAGATCCATTGGCAACTCTCTATACATGTTGGTATATGTAAAATATGCAAGGTTTCCCTTATCAGTTGAACTACCAACTCTTGAGTTGGCTAGTTAGTTGGAAATGCTAGAGAGAGAGGACCAAATAGTGATTAGGTATGTCCAACTAATGGAGTTGGAATAAATTAAAGATAAAGAAATGAAGACAATAAAAGAGCATCAAAATTAGGTAAAGATCTGTCCTTTGACAAAACGGCCACCCCTAGGTTCTTCAAGGAAGGGGATGTAGTCCTCAAATGGGATGAAATTAAGAGCAGACCTAGAAGACATACAAAATTTGATGCCTTGTGGAGTGGACCTTACATCATTTTTTAATGTAAACAAGATAATTCCTTCCAGCTATCAATGATGGATGGAGAAGAAGTATCAATCCCAATTAATGGGATTCACCTCAAATGTTGTTTTTAAGGTATTTTCAATATTTTTTACATATTAGTTTAGTTTTCTATTTTTCAAGAAGTGCTTAGCACACCCTACATTCTCTTTAAGGGTGAAGCCAAAATAGTGGTTTACAATTCAAGCGAGGAAGGAAAACTCACAAAAAAATGAATACATGGAAAAAAACTTAATTTTAGGGTTCATATGAACCTACTTGTTCAAGCGAACACATAAGAGGTTCTCTTGAACTAGGGTTTGAGTGAACCCTTTTAATTATTTCCCGCCTAAAAAACCAACAAAATCCCTTATAGAAGTGTGCTTCGCTCGAACCAAGGTTCAAGCGAACCCCTAGAGGTTCACTTGAACCCCTAGGGGTTCATACGAACCCCCCTTATTCCTCATCCCCCCCTGAGACACAAAAATAACCTAAATTTTGGCACTTCGGAGCTTGGGTTGAGGATGAGAATGGAGGAATCTAACCCAACTGGAATCAAGTAGTCCTCACAATGAGTTATCCAACGAATATATTTTTAATATGTTTTGGTTTTATTATGTATTTATTTTTTTAGTTTTATTAAACATAGGTTTTTCATCGAAAATGAAAGTCTTTGTTCTGCACATGTGGAAAAATAGTAGATTGTCAAAAAAAAAAGAAAAATATGAGTGCCCCAGATATTGAAGTCCTTGATCTAACAGTTTAAAAAAATGAATTTTGATATATACAAAAAAAGTTGTGTTATACAGTTGCACTATGTCTAAGTTGTAATTGGGTTGACTTCAAAACTTGATTAAACAAAAAATATTCAATAAAAAAAAAATTAACCAAGTGGAAGCACTAGATATCGGAGTTACAAATCTAAATTCAAAAGAATTAGAATTTTATCCTTCTTGGAAAAAAAGTTATGCATTATATGGTGTGCATCACTTTTTAAAAATGTTGTTTTCTGAAAAAAAAACTAGTTTTCATAGGAGATGGAAGAAGAAGTGCAATCTAATTCCAAAAATTTGATTTTTTAGAATCTACAGAAAAAATGTGACAAGATTCTAGTTTGCATCATCTTCAAATTCCTCATGGTTTAGCCGCTATAGGTGCCCAAATATGAAGATTTAGTTAAAAATAATAATTTCAATGTCTAGTTTGGCCAAAAATTGAAACCACTATTTTGGGATCACCCTTAAGGGAATGTATGCTTCTAGTTTCCCACTTTCCTCCATGTGCATCCTACGCATGTTTTTTTCTTCCCTTAGTTGAACCCAATTTCTATAATTTTTTCCTGTGACTCTGTTCCCAATAAATTGATAAGCCCCCCTAGATCCCATGATTAGTAGGCAATCATCCCACAAAGTTTCCAATAATGTTTCCATTTCATTCCATCCTGATGACCCATCATTGAAAACCAATCTAAGAGATTCTACATGGGCCATCTTGCATGAGTCTCCCTTGAAAAAATTCCTAAATTTTGCTAAGTCTTTAGGTCATTGGTCTTTTGATCAATTCTCAAAACTTTGTTAGTTGTCGCCTAGGTTTTCATAACTTTGTTGATTTCCGCCTAGGTTTTTATAACATTTCCTACTCCCAACGTATCACACATGGTTCATCTTTGTGAATTTTTAAACTATGTTAATGTCTATAAATGTTTTTCTAACTTTTGAGAGGCCTTGTCTAACTAAAGTATAGTCATTTTAGAGTTTTTCTCAAGTTGGGAAACTTGCATCAGTCTCTGAAAAGGTTGTCTAAACTTTCTCTTTCTTTGCTCGATGATGATAAAAGCAATAAAGATAAAGGGTTTTTTGTGTTTCACATTGGTTTCAAAACCCTTGTCAATTGCTGACAAAGTTATTAAAACTTTTCTTTTTCCGATCAACCCATTCAATTACTTAAGAATGGCCCCCTTTTAGAACAACTTAATGCACACATGAGAAAACCCTCACCTAAGTTCCCCTGCTCCACTTGCACCACGTGGTTTCTTCCTATTCCATCACATACCTTCTTTGCATTGTATTTTATCTAACATCCTCCAACTCCCTTGGT
This sequence comes from Sequoia sempervirens, assembly GCA_007258455.2. Lineage (NCBI taxonomy): Eukaryota > Viridiplantae > Streptophyta > Pinopsida > Cupressales > Cupressaceae > Sequoia > Sequoia sempervirens. The sequence goes on from VDFB02270651.1 coordinate 789,819,380, forward strand.
GTGATTTGTGATGGCACCATTGATCTTATCTTGGGGACACTTGTCTAAATCTTTCTCCCCTTCACTTTTCTTCCAAGTTCTTTTCCCTTTCTTTCCTGGCATCTTGATCAGTTCTTTCAAAATTGACTAAGTCATTATTTTTTGATCTTTTGGGCTTCACTCTTTTGTCTTACCTCTTACCACTTTGCGATAAGAAGTAAGTGATAATCTAACCCCCTGACCAAGTTGATCTTTGAAGACCTTTCGGGGATTGGGGATTACGTTTCCTCTTTACTTCCTCCTTCCTTCTGTTTATCCTCCCACTTCCCTATTTTCTCCTTGACTCCTTCCATTGAAATTTTGCTAAGTGTCAATATCTTTAGGTTTTATAGGTTGGGATTTTTCCTTACCTCTTGCCATTCTTTAATTAGTACAAGGGAACTTGACAGGTCGACCCCCGATCTCCAATGCTTGACCCTAGACAAGTTCTAGTGTTTGTGGTTCTTTTCTCTGGCCTTCTTTTCTTCAGCAAGCAGTACAAGTTATCTTTGAAACTTGACTCCCAATAGTGATAGTTTTTTGGGGTTCCAATCCATTTAATTGTTAAGCTAGCAGGGATTTCCTTTCAGGCCCCATGCCTCGACCTTCCCTATTTTGACATGCTTTTCATACTAACACCATTAATTCTTGAGCGACCTTCTCAGTTTCATGTTCAATTTTTGAGGCTCAAGAATGGATTTTATTACACGTTTATTGGTTTTGGTTGATTTTATGGAAACCTGTGCTCATTTATGATTGATTATTGTCCTTCTCTTGCCCCATATCTAGATCATTGATTGTGTAGGGGTATTTTAGAGTGATTTTGGACAACATTTATCACATAGGTATGGCATGCAAGTCTTGGTGCATCTTGGGCTCGTCCTTCATAATGGTTTTCATGGTATGGCCACCTCATCTCTCATTGGGATGAATTTCTAGTAGCACTAACCCTAGGTAGGGTTAGAGTTTAGCTAGATTTGACTAAGTTATGCCTAAACTATAAAGCCAACATTTATACATTTTCAAGGGGTTCTTCCTTGGATTTTCTCTAACAAGTTTATGCCACTCTAGCATTTAGTGACTATAAAATTGGATTCCATGCCTTTTTTCTAATAAAAATAATCTATTTCACCTCTTCTTTATGCTTGCATCATGTGTATTATTTGATATCTCTATGCATGCATTATTTTTATCATTTTTGTAGGGTATATTATTGTATAGTTAGCTAGTTGTAAAAGTGTTGATTATGGGTAAACTCTACCCCTTTTGATCTTTCAAACTCTTAGACTTCATGTCCCCTTTGTAAATTTTCTAAATTTGAGATTTTTTTGACTTCCTCAAACGATTTAGTTCACACCATGTGCATCAAAAGTAGGAAAAAACACTCTTGAACTTGGTGCATCACCTTTCCCTTATTTTCAATATTTCTCCTTCTCACTTTTCCTCTGGAAAACTCATATTTTAGGGTTAGTATAAAGCTTTACAATGTTAGGTTGGACTATCCTTCACTGCACCTTGTTTAGAAAGGAAGTTTCCCTTTTTTAGAGATCTAACCTCATTCGTAGCAAGGTTCCACACCTTGAGGTTAGTTTCATTGTTTCACTAGAATGCTAAACCCCTTGTTTAGTTAGGTGCAATTCCAAGTGACAATAGTTAGCAAAAATGAAAATTAGATAAAGGAAACGTTGGAAGAACTAAATCAAATAGAGAAAAATCAGACTTGGGAACTAGTTCCCAGACGGGTGATCCCACAATAGTGGTTTACAATTTTTGGCCAAACTGGACACTGATATTTTTTTTTTAACAAAATCTCCACATTCGGGCACCTATAGCGATTAAACCATAAGGAATTTGAAGATGAAGTAAACTAGAGTCTTGTCATATTTTGTCTGTAGATTCTAAAAATATTTTTTTCAATTTTTTTGGAATCAGATTGCACTTCTTTTTCCATCTCCCACCAAAATTGGTTTTTTTTTTAAAACAGCATTTTTAAAAAGTGACGCACACCGTATAATGCATAACTTTTTTTCCATGAAGGATAAAATTCCAATTCTTTCAAATTTAGATTTATAACTCCGATATCTAGTGCTTCCACTTGGTTAGATAGTTTTTTATTGAATATTTTTTCTTTAATAAAGTTTTGAAGTCAATCAAATGACAATTCAGACATAGCGCGACTGTATAATGCATAACTTTTTGTATGTATCAAAATTCTTCTTCTTCTTTTTGTTGGATCAAGGACTTCAATATCTGGTGCACTCATATTTTTAAATTTATTTATTTTTATAATCTTCTATTTTTCCACTTGTGCAGAACAGAGAGTTTTGTTTTCGATGAAAAACCTATATTTAATAAAACTTAAAAATAGATAGATAATAAAACCAAAACATACTAAAATTATATTCATTGGATAGCTAGTTCTGAAGGCTACTCGATTCCAAGTTTGGTTTCTAAATATTCCCCCATTTTCATCCTCAATCAGAGCTTGAAAGTGTAAAATTTTAGGTTTTTTGTGTGAACAAATTAAAAAATTAGGGAAAAAGGGGTTCGCTAGAACCAAGGGGTTCTAGCGAACCCCCAAGGGTTTGAGCGAACCAGGGTTCATTCGAACCCCACTAATATGCATTTTTCCTTTATTTTTTGGGTGGGAAATGTGGGCCCAATAGTTAATGGGTTCGATCGAACCCTAGTTCGATCGAACCCCTTTATGGTTCGGTCGAACATGTAGGTTCATGCGAACCCCTAAAACCAATTTTTTTTCCATGGGGTTATTTTTTCTCAATTTTACTTCCTCCATCAAATTGTAAACCACTATTATGGCTTCACCCAGACCTGCTAATAAGAATGTGATAGGAATAAAGTGGGTTTTCTGGAACAAGTTGAATGAAGATGATTAGGTGGTAAGGAACAAAGACATATTGGTTTGCAAGGGCTATTCATAAGTTGAAGGTATTGAATTTGAGGAATCCTTTTCTCTCATAGCCAAACTGGAGGCAATAAGAATGTTTCTTGCTCTTGCTTCTCATAAGAACTTTAAGGTATATCAATTGGATTTCAAGTTAACTTTCCTTAATGGTGATATAGAAGAAGAGGTATACATTGAGCAACCAAATGGATTCCAACTATCAGAAGATCTAGAAATGGTTTACAAACTCAAGAAATTTCTATATGGTCTCAAGCAAGCTCCTAGATCTTGGTATGGATAGCTAGATAAGCATCTACTTCAACGAGGATTAAAGAAGGGTTATGTAGATAGTAATCTATACATTAAATTTTAGGAAGATAAGTTGTTAATTCTAGTTGTGTATGTTGATGATATCATCTTTGTTGGAGATGATAATATGTGCAAAAAGTTTGTAGAGGAGATGTAGAAATAATTTGAAATTTCAATGATTGGTGAGTTATCCTTCTTTCTTGGCCTTCATATTATTCAACAAGATGGTGGAATTTTCATTTCTCAAGCTAAATAATTAAATGAAATGTTAAAATAAGTTTGGAATGGAATATTATAAACCTGTGGGTACCCCTATGGTGACTGGCTATCGCCTAAGTAAATCAAGTGAGTCTTTGGAGGTTGATCAGACTCTCTATAGGTCTATGATTGGAGGATCATTGTATACTTAATTGCTTCTAGACCTGATGTCATGCATGTGATAGGTTTAGTTACAAAATTTCAAGCGAATCCTAAGTAATCTCATGAGAAATTTGTGAAAATAATTTTTAGATACTTGAAGGGAACTTCAAATTATGGCCTATGTATAAAAAGGATGAAAATTTCTCTCTGAGTACCTATACTGATGTTGATTAGGTAGGTTGTGTTGATGGCTGAAGGAGTACAAGTGGAAGTGCATTCTTCTTGGAAGACAGATTGGTCTCATGGTTTAGAAAAAATCAAGACTTAGTGTCCTTGTCCACAATAGAACAAAAATATATTGTTGCAGCATCTTGCTACAGTCAAGTGCTTTAGATGAAGTATACCTTAAAGGATGTAAAGGTGGTGTATGATGAACCTATTCCAAACTATGTGATAATACAAGTTTTATTAATATTTCTAAGAATTTTTTAATACATTTAAACAAGGACTAAACACATCTCAATCTGGTACCATTTTTTGAGAGAGAAATTTGCAGAACATGAAGTCAAAATAGAGTATGTGCCTACAAAGGATCAGATTACAAATATCTTTACAAAGGATCTTTCAAAGGTTATCTTTGAATATCTGAGGTAGTAGCTAGGGGTATTTTCCCCTCCTTGTTCCAACTAGATACATAGATGGTTCATCTTTCTGGGGGGTAGATTCATGTCATATCATTTCTCTTGGATTGATGGGTGCTACCTGTGTGTGTGTGAAATGTGTAAAGTTAGTATCAACACAAACCTTAATGAAACAAATTATATTAAAGATTCAAAGCAAAGAAGCTACTCTAATTTTTAATTTAACAAATCTTTCAAGAATGTCTCATTGTCCTCTATTCTTAAATATTCCTTTAACCCTTTGGCCCTCAGATTTCTATGTGCACAAAGGCTATTAAAATGTCACTTAAGAAACGAGATTAGTATTCAACATGCAAGCCAAATAAGCTCCTACATGAAACTATACGATGGAAAGGCTAATGGATAGTATGATGAATGGATGATGATGTTTATGATGAATGGAAAAACGGTGGTGGATACTATGGTAGTGATCTATATGATTCTATACATGATTCTATATATGCTCAAATTCAAACTATTGAAATGCTAATCTAAAATGCAACTATGATGCAATGGAGGACTTAAAATGAAACTATGAAGCAAAGTGTTAGTCTAAGATCTAACTATGATGCAAAACATGGTATAAAAAGTAACTATAAGACTCCAAAGTTCTCCCAAGCTTGAAAACAATTTTCTTGCATGATAACTTTACTTCAAATGTGGATCTAAAATACAATTCCCAAGGGTTGTATTTATAGCCTTTTCCAAGCATATAGTGAGGTGGCAATAATCGACGGTCCAGATTCGAACAAGAAGAATGGATGGTGGAGATGGAGAGAATCAAGATGTTGTCCCCTTGACCAAAGACAAAATGCCATTTGGATGGAAGAATCTCTTGACCAATGGGAAACATGCCATTTGGATGGAAGACTCAAGTGTGGGAAGAAAATACCATGTGCTTTTAAAATTGGAGGAAGCGTGTGAGGAATAAGCCATGTGCTTTTAAAAATTGGTTGAAGATAATTCTAATTAAAAATTAGAATTATTTAATTTCATGTGACCTTGGTGAGGTAGCACAAAAAGTTGTAGAAATGTGCTCAAATTCCTAATCAAGATTAGTGAAGATTAATTAAATAAAATAAGCTTATGGAAATTTGTTTATTTAATTAATTCAGAAGAATATGTTTTAGATTTGGAGAATTTAGAAAATGAACAATATAAATAAATTGAGAATTTATTTATACGTAGTTGAAATATTAATTAAATAGCTAGTATTTAATTAATTTAATGTGATGACCGATTTTAGGTGTATACACTACCCTTCAGGGGGAGCTAGTAGTAAGGGTGAGTCTTAAAGAAATTGTGTAGTTGTTGCATATGTGTGAGAAAAGAAGTGTTTCTAATCAAAGAGGGAGCATGTGTTGCTTCTTCAATAGAAGATTCTTTTACCCTTTTTTTGTAAAGACAAAAAAAAAAAGTCATGCTGGCTTGTGTAGAAGTGTTTGGCCCTTTGTCCTTGATTTCAAAGGGGAGAGTGAGCAATGTGTTTCCATCAATGCCAAAGGGTGATATTGTTGGCAGATGTCATTGATGTCAACACTAATTCTTTTGTTGTTATCATTGATGTCAAAATTGATGATTTTGTTGCTATCATTGATGTCAAAATTGATGATTATTGATGGAGATTGTTGGTAGTTATTGCCAACATTAATTGTTAGTTGTAATTGATGTTAGTCCTTGGTATTGGTTGTCTTTGTTACATTCAATTTGTGTTAACATTGATTATATGTCATGCCTTATCAAAGAAGAGAAGAGTTGAAGAATTTGAATAAGTTCTTGATTAGATGTCATTCCTTATCAAAGAAGAGAAGAGTTGAATAATTTGAAGAAGTTCATGGTTGGATGCCATGCCTTATCAAAGAAGTATTATTGTTGATATTTGTATAATACATTATTATTGACATAAGAGTTTTTTCATGATAATATATTAAGATGAGGATTAGAAGAATGAATAATATTGGAGAGATGATCTACAGTATGTCTCATGCTCTCTATTGATGTTCTTGATAATATATGTGTTGCTAAGAGAAAGTTCTAGTCTCTACAAATTGCACAAGTGTTTCTAGTTCAAGAAGTTGCACTGAAGTCTATCTAGGAGAATGCTTTGCATTCCTCCACTATCGCAATTCTTGTCTCACGATTTGATATTCAATGTCAATTCTCTGTGTACATTGCACTGGACTATCTTTTCAAGTCACCTGTGTTGTTGAGGAGGTTCCTGCGAATTGCAAAAGGTTAGCACTGTGTTAGTTGTCTAGATTAGTATGAGAAATTCTCCATATTTCTCTACATTGTTGTCTCTACTCCTATGTCTAGGTGAGTATTTTCACAACATATATGCAATGTATCAATTCCAATCTCATATATTGAAGTGGTTCACAAGTTCTAAAAGTGTTACATCATTTGGTTATGTATTTGTGTTTCCTAAACAGATTTTTTTGTACCTTTATGGTATGTGGTGTCTATTAATGGCATGATAGAATGAAATAAGTGTATGGAAGTGATTTTGGATGTTCAAGGAACATCCCTATGTGATCCACATGTTTTTAATTGGCTAATTTGGTGTCACAAATTATGTCTTTAGTTGTATTTTTGGGTTATTTGCAGGTATCTAGCCAACAAGGCTTGTTCCTTTACTTGGGTCATGTGCTTGGGGGGTTGTTCCAAAAATGAAAGGTGTTTCATGATAGATTTGGGTCCTAACCTATATATTTTAGGACCACATCAAGTAAATTCAATTGAAATAGTGTTTATGGGTTGATTGGTTATGTGCTTTAATGTCTCATCCACACATTCCCTTGATGTCAACTTAGGTTGATGTGTGCATACATGTAAATCATTTTTTACCATATTGAAAGAAGTGTTAAGATTATTTTTGGTCCTCTCTATCCTCGGGATAGGACAACATCATTCTTTGGTGGTGGATTAGTTCAATTTATTATTTATTCTCTTCCTGGCCAACCTAATTAAAGAAGCATAGTGTTGTGATGGATATAAATAAAAGATCATTCTAGATGCAATAGGGATGTAGTAAATTACATGTGTAAAAATAATGTGTGAGAAAGTTGTATTGAATATCCAGTAGAGATAGTGCTAAAGATTATGAAAGGGAAGATAATTTATGCTTGAACACCTTAGTCAACAAAGAGTTGTGTTGGCAATCTTTGTAATTCTCTTATACATCTTTTATATCCTTCTTTGAGATAGTGAATCTCATCAAGTCCTCTATATGTTGCTCCTAAATTTGGTTGGTACTTCAGCATTGCAAGTCCTTTTTGTATCTTGCTCTAAAGTAATGTGCGGATTCTTGTAAGTCTTTTGGCAATGAACCTTATATTGTCAGTTAACTCTCGCCGTGGTTTTTCCCTCATTGAATTTTCCACATAAATCTAGTGTCTCTTTGTGCATGTGTGTGTTATCTATCTTTGTCTCTTTGTTGTTGATCTAATTACTATTATATATTTCATTGGTAAATTTTGTTGAAGGTGTTAAAGATTCAAATTGTTATATTCTTCTTTGTTACTGCTCTGCTTAAAGTTTTATCTTTATCTACTAAAGGAGTTTGAGTTATGCTAAAAGTTTCAAATTTTAGAAGGGGTTAAGTTTTGTGTAGACTAATTCACCCCCCTCTTAGTCTCCAAAAGTGTTCAACAAAAAAATATCTAAGAAATAATAAGATTTACAATGTTGAGAGTGAATTTTCTAGAAACATTAATTTTATAATAAATCACTCAATTTTGCTCCAATTCCTCTAAAATCTATATTGTAGCTTCTTGAATATGTTTTTCAACAACCCTTTAAAAATTAGAAAACAAATCACTAAAATATATTAGATGTGCATTTCACAAATGATCTCCAAAATTGAAAAAATAAGCCTTATCATCACAGTGACAAGATTATTCTCTGATACTGCTTGCTATGAAATAAATTACACAATAGAAAAATATTATAGGAAATATTCTGTAAATACTTCATAATAACCAAGAATAGCAAGCCACTTTGAGGGGGAAAACCTCCAAATATATCCAATAAGAACATAATTTGCAATATAATGATGAAATAAGAGTTACTACCTCTTATATATACCTTATTTATTCTTAGGATGTCACCTAAACCGATGTAGATATCCCTATATAATCCTTAGGCTAACCTAAATTATAACTAAATAAAAATATAATAATGATAATATGACTTAATTAAGAGTTAAGATAACTAGAAGCCAACTATTCATAACCCTATGTACACTATTATTAAGGATGTAGAATAATTACTTTTGGAATCCAATATCTTATTTCTCATTGATATAATGATGCTATAAGGACTAGATATGTTTAAACACCTTGGTGATTATACATGTATGGATGCACATGTATATATTATATCACTAGAATCAAATGATGTAATGTCATATAATAGCTTCTTGTAGAAAGAATGAATAAAATATAAAAATAAATGCTAATTCATCACATGTATTTCTCTAATGTTATAGGGACTAATCCATCGCAAGATATACAACTATAGATGAGGTGTGATTTGATAAATTCAAGAACATATTAGTCGATTTATAAATACATTGTTATCCTTAAATGAGTAATATTATAGAGATGATACAATGGGGATAAAATGTCAACCTTCTTTCCATGATACCTAGGTCCTAGTAGTATGTTTTCATCACCTAGGACACACTTATAAATTGGGTATGTTTCCCTTTTAGGGGATGTCCATAGATAACTTTTCATCCCTAATATTTTCAAGGGTGGATATAACCACCCATCAATCATACTAGGGACATTGAGGCATCCAAAAAGGACCAAAATAGGAATTAGATTTAAAAAAATTCAAAAAAGTCCTAAAAAAACTCTTTGGCATATATTTAACTATATAAAATCAAGAACATAAAAATGAGGGAATAGTAAGGAAATCACTTATAGAAGTCACTATGACATGATATTTTATGATATTGTGGCCCTTCAAGTAAGCTTTTCCATAAGTATAATTTATAATATATTTTATTTAATTATTGTATTTATTTTCTATTTTTTATTGAGCATAGTTTTTTACTAAAGTTAAAGGTCTTTATTTGATAAACATGCAAAAATTAAAAAATGAAAAAATGTGTGTACCCTTTGCAATGATGTCCTTATTTCAAAAAGATAGATATTTAAAAATGAAAAGTTATGCATTATGACATAATATTACTCTTATAATTAATTTGAATAAAAAATTAATAATAAATAAAATATGCAACAAACAGCTAAAAAAAATGCATACCCTCGATATAAATATTAGTAATCTATGTTTAGAAATTGTGAATTTATGTTAAAAATACTCTAAAGTATAAAAATTATGTTTAAAAATTAAATAATTTTTTTAATTTTTTTAAAATGTGTATTTAGAATCTATACAAAACCTTAAAATCATTAGTTTGCATCATCTTCAAATTATTAATGGCTCACTTGATATAAATGATTGAAAATAAAAAATTGGCTTAAAATGTTAATTAGAGTGTTCTATGTAGGTGAAAAGGTAGAACACACTCTTGTGCTATCACCCTTTGTTTAGTACAATTTATCACATGATGTGTATTTTATATAAAATATTTAAAATGTTGATAATAACTACAGTAACACATGAGACTATATATGTGTACAATAAGGACCATTTTTTTTTTTTATATAGTGCATAAAAGGTGGGTTTTGAAAGGACCCCCAAACCTTGTGCAAAGTCAATACAAAATATATCAATGAAGACCATTATAACAAAAATAAAACAATATACATCATTCAAGCCAAGGGCTGAAAACAACCCATAGTTCACTCACATGAGAATCCAAGGAGGGAAATGACAACAAAAGATCAACCAACTTAAGGTGGTTTGAAATTGAACCATTCTAGAGAACTCTAGAACTACTAACTATTCTTCCAATAGAGACAATGATGCATTTATCCCTCCTTTCAATGATGATGGTAGTTTATTTAGATAATAAGTATAATAAAGTATTTGGAACATACATATGCATCTAATACATCACCAATAATGTAATTATAGAACAACTCCTTTCACATGATTCTAAATCAGTTATTATTTTAATATATAATATTAAACTCTACTAATTTAGAATTTGGAAACCTCAATAATGGTTTGAACAGATGGTAATTTGAAGATAGTATAGCTTTTGAAACCCGCTTTGTTAAAAATTTGTTTAAATTCCATCTCTGATCGCTCCTTTCCACCATTGCTGAATACCATCATTCCCATATCAAATGCCAATCTCACTCCCCTCAGATATGTTTCTTCCTTATCTTCATCTTTTTTCCCTTCAACAACAAGGGAATCCACAATAATAACTTTTCCATTGTTTGGTATAGCCTTGTAACACCTTTTCAACACTCTAACACAATCATCATCGTCCCAGTCATGCAAAACCCACTGCAATAACATTTTTTATTCAATTTAAATTGCTTTAAAGATATTATAAATTTTACAAAAATATTACTTTAAGATTACATACCTTCATAAACACTGCATCAGCTGGTGGAATATGTTCAAACATGTTGCCACTCACATGTTCTACTCCTACAATGTTAAAAACCAACCATATAATCTTGCTATTACCATAATATACAAAATATTCTAATAATATGTGCTAATACCTACAAACAGAAGTAGGTTTTATTTTCATATAGTTATCTAATACTAGAGAGAAAACCAATTTTTTACCAAAATTCTAAACATCTGGGTTGGGTTGAGATCAATCTTACCAGGAATAGGAAGTGCAGAAGCAATGACATGAGGCAAGTCAAAATTAATTCCTCTAATATGCTTGTAATTCTCCACAATGGTGGAAAAGGCAGAGCCCACACCTCCCGCTACATCAACCAAAGAAGTTATCTTCTTAAACCCTTGCTCATAAACCTTGACAACAGAAGCCATGACAGCACGAGTGTCACAGGACATGGCCTCGTTAAATGTCTTGTTTGCTTCAGGATTGTTTACAGCGTAGTCCCAATTACTCATACCAAAAGCCTTACCAAAGGCGCAGCCGCCTTCTAACACAGACTCGTGTAGATGCAGCCATCCCTGGAAGGCAATATTGCTGGTGGATCCCAACAAAAATGGAACATAGTTTTGCATGGACACACCAGAACTCAAACCTCCTTTACTTGTTTCCTTCACAAGCAATTTAGAAAGGCCTGTGAGGGCATATCTACATTGCTTGAAGTCCTCCTCATGCGGGATCTCACTAAAGACTTGGTGGGAGGATAGAAATCTGAGAAGACGAAACAGATATTCTATGCAAGGGGGACTCTCGGTGGAAGCTGAAATGTGAGCAGCAATTTCGTCTAGGGTAAGAGAGCCCGAAGCCTCGGCAATTATGTCTGGAATATTCAACAAAACAGCAGCTCTGAGAGCCATGGGCTTAGATAGGCCGAGTATCATGTCATACAGTTTTAGCTGAGATAACAAACTCTCGGGCTGGGCTTCTTGTCTACCAATATGGGCAGGCTGGGCAATCGAAATTGCAGAAGCAGATGGAGCAGGAGGAGCCATGGTAGGTCTTGTGAGGGGGGGCGTATATGAGAATTTGATGGATATTGGTAAAGTAAATGGGCATAACAGCACCTATTTATAAGACCACAAGGTAGTCTTAGTCTTTAAAGTAAAATAAAGTATTTTTAAAGCCTCACAATTCGGATTCGTGCCTGACGATCTAGACTTTAACCTGTTTTTTAGACTTTAACCTGTTTTAGATGGTAGGGCAGATTTTATATATGATTTTACAGTTAAATACAACTACTTATGTGTAGATATTTGACTTTAAAAATATAATAAAATACTCATTGTTTTTTTAAGTCAAATGTTAAACAGCGTTAATGGGCTTTTGGTCTGTTGGTGAAGCTGAATGTTTCTAAATGAGCCCACCGGGAATCAAGTCTTGTTGAGTACAAGGTTCCGACATCATAAGGGATGAGACCAGGATTGTGCACCAAGTGAATTTGGCGGAATGGATACCCCTCAATCCTTGGCTCTTCCTTGGCTCTTAGCCGAAGAGGTTCAGCGTATGGCTCGCGAATTTGACAGAATGGATACCCCTTGAAGTCCTTGGCTCTTCCTTGGCTCTTAGCCGAAGAGGTTCAGCCTATGGCTCACAAATTTGGCAAAATGGATACCCCTCAGCCATTGGCTCTTCCTTGGCTCTTAGCTGAAGAGGTTCAGCCTATGGCTCGCGAATTTGACGGAATGAATACCCCTCAATCCTTGGCTCTTCCTTGGCTCTTAGCCGAAGAGGTTTAGCCTATGGCTCGTGAATTTGGCGGAATGGATACCCCTCAGTCCTTGGCTCTTAGCCGAAGAGGTCTAGCCTATGGCTTAGCCGAAGAAATTCAACCTATGACTCGTGTGCCTATATAAATTACACAACAAATCTGGATTTGATATAAAACTCTCCATAAAAAAAATATGTTAAATAACTTCAAACAACTGCAGTTATAATCTCCCCAACTTTTAACTGCAGTTAATATTAAAGTTTATTACCCATAAAATATCAAGACGATGGGACCATGCTTCGATTACCTTTTTCTATGTGCGTGTCTACATTGGAGGAGCGAAAAATACTCTCTGAACCGAAGTATTTGTATAAATAAATAAAAACGTTTCATTAGGACTTCCAGACTTTTTATTGGAAAAGTATATGCCGTGCACATGGACCAAATCAACAAAGAAATTTCATCAGCCTATAGTGGATCACGATATTTTCTAACAGTAAAAGAGATTAATTAGACGCATGGATTACTACGTAATAGAGATACTTTCTTATAGGTTCAAAAGTTTTGAGATCATATAGAAGTTAGATTGTAAGTATAGTAAAATAGAATCTAATTATTCTTTCTTGATTCTAAAATGAGTAATTTTCTTAGTATATTTTGTTTATGGTAGGAGTAGGTTTCATACATAAATAATTGATGTATTGATTATTATATATTGATTGTTTAATAAAGTTTAAAATCTGTGAAATCACACTTCTAAATGTAATGGTTGTTTATAAGAGATATTTTGTCTATAAGTTTAAAACTTTTGAGATCTATTAAATTAAAATATATTATTCATCCAAAATTACATTGTAAATTGTTGAAGAAGTATTATTTGTATAAAATATATTGAATGAAAATATTATCTGTCAAACAATGTAAAGAGACTAGTCAAGAGACGGATACACGATAAAGATATTGTCTTCTCACCTTTTGTATAAAATACAATGAATGAAGAAAAAACCTGTCAAACAATATAAAGAAACTTTCAATAAATAGGTACAACATAAAGATATTATCGTCTACTTTTATATAAAATACAATGAATGAAAAAAAAAAAACCATCTTATCGATCAATATAAAGAAGCAGTCAATAAGCAAATACATCAGAAAAGTATTGTTTTGCTACTTCATCAATCATAACATGAAATAATGAAATATAAAAAATTCAGAAGTGTTGGGGGACAAATCAACAATTTGACCAATTATATTGGTTGATGTTTTCCTTCACAGAATGATAACCTCACATTTTTGGTACATTACAACTGACTTAGTTTTCCTACAGATAACAGATGTTTTTCACAACAATCTTAATTGTCGTGATCCCTACACAATCTGATTCTCTGTGAGTCGATTATACAATTTTAAATCACATGTAAACTATGCAGATCTAATCTCTAACACACACAGTCCCAATTTAATATAATACAGATTTCTGTAATATCTGATTTACTGAATCTTATTCTTTACTCATTGTTAAAATATAATGCAAATTTCTATGATCTACCTGAAAAAACTTATCAGCTAAGGCTTTGCAAAAAGCCATTTGCATGAAATACATGCCCCTAAAATTGATATGAAAAACTTCCAGTGTCACCCAAATAGGTTGAAAATATGTACGCCAGAAAGTAAGAAACTATGATTTTACAATAAGGTATTGTATTTGACTCCGTAGTTATTTTCTTTGTTTTAGGAAAATCTATAATTCTACGAATTTATAAGCTGAAGGCTCCTCTATGAGAGGAGACTTTATGCACACTTTGAACACAAACCAACATTTTTTAAAAGGTAAAAGAAGCCCAAAATATTTTATGGAATTATCTAAACTTTAATAATGAAAATACTTTGTAATGAATATATCTAAATTCTAATAATAAAAGACTTTCTAGTCAATATTATCACATAACTCTCTAAGTTATCCCTTTTAAAGGAAAGGTATACTAAATTGGATTTTGATGGTGTAGTGAGAAGAAATCTAAGTTTTGTAGGTGCATAAATTGTTATGAGATTTAATAGTGGTTCATTTGTAAAAGGTGGTTCTTTTTATCTTGGATCAAAATCAAATAAAAAAGTAAAATCTATTGCACTTCTCAAAGGTTTGAAGTTAACTAAATTAATGGATTATTGACCATTGAAGGTTGAAAGAGATTTTTATATTTTTTTAAAAGATTGTTTAGTTGGCCACATCAGACATTGGAACTTGAAGAGTATATTAGTAATTAGAATCACTGAAAGCAACTTTCCCAATGTCATTTATAAGAATTGTTTTAGAGAAAAGAATATGTTAGTTGATAGGTTTGTAAACTTTGGCATTAAGAAATTTTCATTCATGACTGAGGTTAGTTTTGATGTTAAAGAGTGGCATATAGAAGATATCATTTATTTGAAAAGAGTCATATTCGTAATAAAAATCAGGAGTTTGAGTGGATAACTAATGAGAACCTATTTAAAATTAAAGCTAAAGAAATCTATAAGCTTGTGGTGTCTCCCCTAATCTTGTGGAACAACTAAATTGCTATTGGAAATTTAATCTTAACCAAAATGATTGGAACAGGGTCTTCTCGGAGATATGGCACAGTGTTTTGGAACCCAAGAAATTAGGCTTTAAATGGATGTTACTGCAAAAATTGCCTAACTTTGATCCTAAAAGCACTACCAGGATATGTGAAATATGTAAGCAAACTAAAAGCATCTCTCATTTGTTTTTTGATTGCTACTTTGCTAAGGAAATCTAGAACCTATATCTAATTGATCTTGCAAGTTATGGTAATGAAAAATAAATTATTCTTGGAAGAATCAGAGCTTTAGGAAAAGGAAATAATATGTATTGGCTATTGTTAACAACTAAAATTTTGTGGTTTCTTTGGAAAGCTAGGAATTATGAAAAAGTACCAGGGCATTAGGAGGGTGCTTACTGAGTCTAACAGAAGACTCACTTTATGCAATGTTTTCATGCAGGTATCCCTGATGGTGGAGGTTTCCAAAGCAAAGTACTAGAGGTTGATGGAGAAAGGAAAATCAAAAATCACCAAGGAGGAGGTGGTGAGTGCAAATCAGTGGTTCTATCTAAACCTTGATCTGAAGGAGCTCATCAGGAAAGGTTCCAGGAATAGCAGTAACCCACCCAAGGATGGTACCAAAGAAAAAGTGGACTAAAGGATGGAGTGGCAAAGAACTATTTTTGGCATAGTATTAGTAATCTTATAGTAAATAGCAACCTTATAAGAGCAAGAAACACTATCAATATCCCACATTTTGCTTAACATAAATGTAACAAGAAGGATGTAACAAATTGTATGATGTATTCAACCTGCATGGTCAGTCACTAATAGGGGATCCCTTGACCCCTTTTTGAACTCTAGAAGTTAAATTTGAATTATCTATTTACGATCATGAATATAAAAAAAAAGAGTCATATTATTATGTGCATGCCACCCAACTTTCACTCATATATAAGTTAATTAATCAAGGGATAACTTTTTTACTCACAGTTTTGTTGGACATCGAACAATACTTCTTCTTTTTTGGTATCATGGGAATTATTTGATACATGTGTAGGATTTTTGAGTTTTTTATATCATCCATGTTACTTTGCTTTCAAGCATATGATTTATTTTCTTCTTTTTATGTAGGTGTGTATGCTAAGGGTTGATAGATAATGCATATGTGAAGTTAACAAGATGTGACTTATTAGAGATTTTCGTGTTTGAAGAATCCTTGGGTCATATTTTTCAATATTGGCAATTAAGTGGTATTTCATTTTGTAAAATCATTTTTTGGGAGCCAATGGTATAGTGATTTTCTTAGTGGTGAATATTTGCCAATTGGATAATAGTTGAAATTATAGATTTAAAATTTGGATAATATTACAAGATGTAAGGTGAGTTGAACTACCATAATTTTATAAAATTTCATTTTAGTCTTGGTTAATTTCCAAAATATGTATTTTATTAAACTTTTTAACTCAAAAAATTTCCATAATATTTGATACCTAATTAGATCATATTCACCTGAATTTTATGTTATAGTAGAAATTTAAATTAATTCACCAATATTATTATATAAGTATTGGTTACTTTTGGACCATATTAGCATTTTTTTGTATTAAGTATAGTGGAAGCAACATATACAAATCACATTTGAAAGATATTCATCAAAAGATCAGCTCCTAGACTACTCCCCGTTACAAAATATCAATAGTTATCCCCTATTACATGAGATCAAAATGTGGTTACAAAATTCAAACTCGTTACCATTAGTTACAGCAAAGTATCATATATAGACTATAAACAATTATATTTCATTATCCTATACAGATATATATTATAGATCATAAAGGAAATATAAAAAACGTGCTTGTTGTCCTTCATTTGGCTTTACTCTTTCTTGTTACCAACTTTCATTGCTACCAATGCCTTTGTTGCTGCTAGTTCTTCTACAGAAGGTTTTATTGTCTATCCCTCCTTGTTCTGAGCCTTGTCTAGTTTGTTTCCCTACCCCTCTGCTAGGTCCTTCTAAAATGATTGAAGAGATCTTAAGAAAACATCCACTCCGAGGTGTCCTTCAGGCCACATATGACCATACCTAGCCTCAAGGATGTCAATTGTTATTGCTCTGTTCTCTAGGTACTTCTAGAATTTGTCCTTCGAGAGTTACACCATGATATAAACCTGCATGGAAACATTATAAAATATGAGTCCTTTTTAAGGCTCAGTAAGCACCCTCTTCCTTCCTTGAAACCTATCTTCATTCCTTTCTTTCCAAATGGCCCACAAAATGTTAGATGAAAGGAAAATCCAAAATAAAGTAACATTTTTCCCCATTTTTACATTATAATTGAATAAGATCGTTTCAAGAAGGGGTTGACCATTATTTCCCCATATGTTTTCCTCATTACAAAACAGCTTCTAGATTTCTTCAACAAAAATAAAGTCAAAAAAAATTCATTAATTGTCTCAAGTATTCTACAAAGGTTTCATATATCAATATCATCAAATTTTCTCTTGAATGAGAGTTTCTAAATTATTAGAAGCCACTTGAAACAGGATTTCTTAGCCTCCAACTGTTTACACCAGTTATTCTGGAAAACCCTTTGCCATTCATTTTTATTCCAATTAAGTTTCCAAGTTAGATTCAAATGTTCTATCAAGTCAATTTTTTCTATTAACATGGAGTACATTTCTAGATAAGTGTGGGATCATGATGGGCCAAAAAGTGGCGATATGATGGGTATGTGTAGGGTATGTGGCTGACGACATTTGTTTTACCCAAAATTGATGAAACGAAAAGGGTTTTTAAAGGAGATTCTCAGCTTTCCACCAATATAAAATATGCTTTACTTTGAATTTAATAAATAATTATTAATAACATTTTATTTCTACAGTCCATGATCATTAGTAATCAAGATTTTTGGATAAAACTGTGTGCAATTTATTATTCATTTTCTATTTGAATTACAACTAAAGTCCTAATTGATAGGCTGATTGAAAAACATCTAAAGCTTTCAAACGGTATAATTTTTTTTGAATCTGAAACATGCATCACATTCTATGTTTTGCATACTATATGATTAAAAAAAAAATTGAATTTCATGAAGTTTTGACCAAGTTAAGGTGGTTAGACATACAAGTTTTTTATATTTTTTAAAAGTTGTAATAAAAAATTCATAATTAATTATTTACTTGCAAAAAAAATACAAAAAAATATGCATCACATCAGGACATGAGTCCTCTACTTATATCTAAAATCTTATAAAAAAATATTATCATTTTATTGTGGTTAGGGTGGTCAGACAGACACCTAGTTCTTATTTTTGCCAAGATCTTATAGGATACATTGAGTAGAGTAATAGGTCTCCAGTTCTTAACTAGAGTTTTATCCCCCCCCTTTGGAATTAGTTTGATTATTCCTTTATTGATATTTCTACCAAGTGAGCCTCTTTCAATGGCTTCCTTGTATATAAGGAATAGGTCTTCACACACCCAGTCTAGGAAGGTTTTGTAGAATTCTGCAAGGACATCTACACCTGGAGATTTGTCATCCTTGAGAGAGAGTATGGATTTTCTAACTTCCTCTTGGGAGATTTCTTTCCCCAATTCCCCTGCCATTTCTTCATTGATCCTCTTTGGAACAAATTTCTTTATGTACGCCCTGGTCTTAGAATTAGCCTCACTACCTCCTTTAGAGGAGAAGAGGTTCTTGTAAAACTCAAAGAATTTCTCTCTTATCTCATCTTCATTTACTAGGGTGGTTTCATTTGTAGTAATCTGATCTATCTACTCTCTAGCTTGCTTCTCCTTAATAGATCCGAAGAATAATTTTGTGCCTTTATCTCTATTCTCTAACCAATTCATTTTAGAACTTACTTTTAGATCCTAAATCTTATAGTTCTAAAGCCTCCTTAGGTTGGTTTTTCCCATAGCCAACCTATTTGTAATCCTTCCATAAGTAGGGTTTTCCTGCAAATTAATTTCTCCTTGGAGGAGCTTATCCTCCAGGAGAGTCTCCCTCCTTATATTATATTTGGCCCTCTTCTTTCCTATTGTTTGAAATAAGACTTTCCATCCTTCTATATTCAAAGCCCATCTTTCAATGGGGGATAAGTTTCGGTGCAACCACTTGTTGATTAGCCTGAAGGATATTATGGAATTTTTGTAGTCATTGTCCTTGAGGAGGTTGGTATTTAGGCAAAAACCATTATTATTTCCAATAGCTTTTGCCACACCTTCCTTGAAACAAAACTTGACCCTTATTGGGTGATGATCAAATAAGGAGTATAGAGTCACTTCAACCTTACAACCTTCTTTCACTAGGGTTGTCGAGAAGAAGGCCTTACTTATGTAGAATTTTTCAAGCCTACAATAGATTCTCCTACCACCTTTTTGAAAATTACACCATGTAAACCAAATGTTTTTGTAGTTCTTCTTTTTCCCTTCAATAGGGTCTTCAAATTTTAGTTTAGATTTCATTCTTATCTAGTAATACCTCTCATTTCCTTTCCAATATTGCCCTATTCCACCCCACTTGTCTTCTTCTCTCTCTACAAAATCAAAGTCCCCCCCAATGATCTAGGGGATATCTTGCAAGTTGTAAATCCATATCCAAAGGAGGATCTAATCCTTATAGTCATTACGAGCATACACTGAAAAAATCCTAAAGGAACTCTCTTTTTTCTTAATAATCATCCAAACAACATGGTTGCAAGGGGAGGTTCCAAAGCTATCAATAAACTATGTCCAATTATTTTCCATCAAAATTACAGCCCCCCCTTTACCATTTTCATGCTTGGTGACAAACTAGGTTGCTTCTTTCCAAATCACCCTCAGACTAGTTTCTAGGATGAAGCTAGTGGCTTTAACCTCTTGTAGTAGGACAAAGTCCTTTTCCTTCTTTTGTGATAGGAATCTTCTGGCAACATGTTTCCTATCTGGGGTTTCAAGTTACCTTACATTCTAGAAGATGCAATTAATCACCACCATTGATTTTATTTATAATCGAATAGTTAAGGTTGTATTCCATATGTTAAAATGTACCAAAAAAGCTCCAATGCCCATTGAACCCAAAATTGTATTTGGGTAATTGAAGATTTATAATCTAATGGTTGGAGTTAAATTATGTGGGCCAAAATGTACTTGTAGAGATCCAATGCTCATGGGGCCTGGAATTAAGGAATTATAAACATGAGCACTACACATTAAACTAGTCAATAAATTCCATCTTCAAGCCCTTTTCCATAGGAATATAACTTTTAAAAAAGGAAGGATGTTCCAAGGTAATATGCATTTACCTATTTTTTGTCAAGATTCACCAAGATTTTCTACAAATTTATAGTTATTTAAAAATTTGCCAATAAAATCAATATTTTTCAAAAAAAAAAAATATTAGCTAACATAAATTAATGTTTCTCCAAACAAATGGAAGATTCATCAAGATTTTATATCTTTCTTAAATTTATCACTGTAATGGTATAAAATTGTTAGGGTTTTAGGATCCCTAGAGACTTTTTATGAATATTCTTTGAAGCTTGAGGTTACAGTAGTGAATTGAATGTTTCTTATGATTGGATTCTTCACTCTCTTTACTTCTATATATGTTCTCCTTGAAGTATATGAGATCTCTGATAGGGATCACATAGCTTTCAATCAAGTGCTAGTGTGTTTGGAGAGGTGGTTCAAATAGTGGTATAGAAAATGAGTATGTCTCTATGGTCAACCTGTTAGATTTGTGAAAAACACACACAAATAAAGATCAAACAGAAAATGAGAACACCTTCCATGCATGATAATTGCAAATAATGATTTTCTATTTCCTCAAAAAGAAAGAATTTACATAATGAAATAATATAATAAAGGAGAGTACTTATAAGACCAAACCCCAAATGATAAATGGATTATATCATGACAAGTGTTGTCATCCTATGTGATGAGACAAAATGATCTAATGATCTAATAATAGCTCACTCTAATAAAAGAAAAAACACTCCTAAGTTCATCTTAACTGCATAAAGTGAAATTAGCCTAATAATCAATTAAAGATTAATTAATTATTAGCTAATGAATGATTACTCTAACACTCCCTTCAAGTGAAACTTAGGGAGTAGCTAAAAAACTCTAAAAGAAAATGCATAAAAATAAAATAATGCATGAATAGGTCTCAACAAACAAGGTTGTATGAGGTACACATGTACAAACAACTTAATCTCTCACAACTAGAGAAAATGAGAAAACCTCATGGGAAGAAACTCCTCTCCAAAAGAGAGAAAGGTTAATGAAGGACTAAGAAGCCTCCAAAATAGTGTTCCAAAAAGAATAGGAACATGAAGAACTTCATTGAAACATGAAGAAACTATAGAAATTTTTCAAATGATGACTGCTATTGTGTTGAAATGAAGAACCTCCCCTAAAATAGATGATCATCAGGATTAAGAAGATAAGAATCTATATGAGTGCCCCCAACAACACTACTCAAAAAATAATTAAATGGAAAATAAAGGAAAACATATGACAGTTAAAGATACAAATGACACATGAATCTACATGAGTGACCCCAACAACACTACTCAAACACATAAGATGCAAGTTGAAAATATAGGTACCAATAGTTTGAAAAGCATCGATCAAGTGAAAAGAAAAGGTCACCTAGAAAAATAGGAATCAAAGAGTGTCAATATATTAAATGATTCATCTCACCAAAATGTATGGGTAACCAACCCCTTCATCTTCCTAATGCATATGAACAAAAATTAGGTACATAGCTAACTCCAAAATGAAACCAAGGAACCATTAGCACCAATAGTAAAAACTGCCCATAATGCTAACAAAGGAGAGCCATGAAAGGTCCATTTAAACTATGGAAGGTCAAGAAGTACATGAAGGAGAGCCAAGATAACTTAAGTGTACACAAAATAATACTTGGAACTAAAAAAAATGTGTAAAGAAGGAACACACACATAAGGAAATAATCACTAGGATTTGATGTTGTCGTGGAAGGGAAACTCACTTGAAAAAGGTGTGATGACAAAAAAAAAAGGCACTACACAACCCCCCATGGAACTTTATAACATAGTGCAAATATAAAAGGCACAATGGGATGTGCAAAATCCCCCTGAAAAATACACCAGAGTGGCACTTTATGTCAATGCATCTACAAAAGAGAAAGTGCCTACAAAACATGCTCAAAATGCCCAAATAGGAAAAAATATTAGAAATAAATTTAGAACAGCCAAGAACAATTCATCCCACACAAACAAAAGGTTTTCAAAAGCTAAAACATCCAAGTGATTCACAAAAATGTGAAAACACACAAAGCAAAATAAAATGTACCTAAAGAAAATATAGAAAAAGTGCATAGATAGTTTTGAAGAGCTTTGAAAGACCTTTCCAATGTCATAACAATCATGAAAATGGAGAAAATGGTCAAAATTTATGAGCTCAACACCAACACATCTAAATTTTATGAGTTGTAGAATGCACTATGATGAAGAAGAAACCTCACTACTATCATTCAACCCATAAAATTTAGATTACACAAACTCCATGAATGATTATCACAAAAAATTGACAATAATTTGTGTCGATTTTTGAAATTGATTTACAATTGATAACATTACATTTAAATTGAAAAATAAAATCAAAATATTTATTTCTCATATTTCATGAACTTTACATACATAGATTAGGAAACTCCATTGCCTCTCTAACTTCCAACCCTTCGGCTTCATCTACTCATCTACACCACCACTTCCTTTGAATTTCCTCTACACTTATACAAATCAATTGTTCATTCTTCCCACGCATCAATTTCTTTCATCTATCATTTCTAAGGGCTTTCCAGACTCTCACGACATCTTTTCCATTATGTCCAGTGCTAGACATATGCTAACAACTCTTATTCATGTGTAGCTCACACCTCAATCCAGGGGCTTGAGCTTCCTCTTCATGCTTCTATCACTCTCATTATCATGCCAACTCTAACACTTCCCTTTTGTATTCTTCCTATGTTGAATTTTATTCATCAACTCCCTTACCATGAGAGAGCTCTACTAAACTTCATTCTACTCAAACAGTGTGCTTCTTTCCTTGGTCACACACTCTTTCCATCATTATAGGTGTCGACTACAAGTGCACTTTGGTGCATCATTCATTGGTGGGAATCTTCTACGAGGTTTTGAATTCAAAACAAAACAAAATTGACTCAAGCACAACCTTGGAACCCATACACCAGTCCCTTTCACATGTTGGTGCTTTTTATCTCTTGTTCTAATCTACGCATTTCATCAACTCACCCATCATAACAACCACCCATACTATTAATACATTGGCATGGTTTTTCTCATGTTTTAGCCTGCAATCACATTGTCCTCTTTCTCTGCCCTGGGTGACCCTACCATTTTGGTTTGGTTTCTCTAATTTACAAATGGTGCCACCCCACTCTTACTAAGATCTTCCTAGCATTTTAAAACAAATCCTTCTTTTTGCTAACTTTTGTCCCTTCATTCTTAGCATATCTTTTCCTCAATATGGTTGCAACCTTTGATCTCCCCTGAATTTTGTTTGGTCTGCCCCTTCATATGTGTGATGGACTTGGAATACAAGAATTTTTCTAGTAGAATAAAGTTTCCAATGTTTTTCAAAATTTTATCCATGTAGACTATCAAATATATAATCATGTCAGCTATAAATATTGGATAAAGAGAAATTGCATCATGTTCACAGTACATAATGGTTGCAATATATCTAACTTTTCATGATGAAGTAAATTAATCTATAGTTGAGAGAGTATCAACCTCCTTCCTCTTCTACTAGATAAAACTACCTCACACAATTGGGAAAAACTAATAGAATCAAATATTTGAATTGAAACTAGCTTTTGCTATCAAATCTAGAATAAAGTATGAAGTTTGCCCATAAAAAGAGTTTTTCATGAAATCTTACCACATTTAGAAATTAACATTTTTTTGGGTGACACAAGATTGCACATGGAACCAGATGCTCCTACATCAGACATGCCAGGTAAGAAATTTGTGATCATGGGCTCACAAAGGTGGAGTCAAGTGATAGAACCACCCTTTGAGATTGCAACAATCTAAGTTAGTGAACTCCATCACTGATAACCTGACCTCCTCTTCCAAATAGCCCAACCTCCTTCACCAAATTCCTCCTTTTCTCTCCATTCCCTCCTCTAGCATGTCTTCTCTACAACTTTTCCCTTACAATGCAACCTCCATGCTGCAACCATACCTCAATCCTCATGAATATTTCATTTCATTTGTTGTAATATACCATTACCACTTTCCTTTTTGCTTTCCACTCTCAATTGTTCAGGACTCCACTCACCTGCAACGATACTTTTGAGCTTCTCACTCGCGCTTCCAACTATGCGCTTTTGAGCCCTCAATTGCTTGGGAATCCACTCACCTGTAATGGTACTTTTGAGATCCACTATCATGCTTCCACTATCCACAGGTTTTGTCACAAGTTTCCTCACATTTAGAAATTTGCTTATGCCCTCGAAACCTCTACTCACTCTCCTCTCCACCTGTAGGTCCTAGTACGAATCGCCTCTCTCTCAGCACTCTATTCGCACACTCAAAACCTTTGGCTCTAATACCACTTGATAAAGAAGAAACCTCACTACTCTCATTAAACCCATAAAATTCAAATTACACAAACTCCATGAATGATTATCGCAAAAATTTGACAATAATTTGTGTCAATTTTTTAAATCGATTTACAATTGCTAACATTAGATTTAAATTGCAAAAATAAATCAAAATCTTTATTTCTCAGATTTCATGAACTTTACATACACAGATTAGGCAACTTCATTACCTCTATGACTTCCAACCCTTCGGCTTCCTCTGCTCATCTACACCACCACTTCCTTTTAATTTCCTCTAAACTTATACAACTCGACCATTCATTCTTCCCATGCATCAATTTCTTTCATCTATCATTTCTAAGGGCTTTCTAGACACACATGGTACCTTTTTCCATTATGTCCAATGCTAGAAATATGATGAAAACTCTTATTCATGTGTAGCTCACACTTCAATCTAGGGGTTCGAACTTCCTCTTCATGCTTCTATCACTCTCATTATCATGCCAACTCTAACATTTCCCTTTTGCATTCTTCCTATGCTAACTTTTGTTCATCAACTCTCTTACCATGAGAGATCTCTTCTAAACTTCATCCTACTCAAACACCACACTTATTTCCTTGGTCACATGCTCTTTCCATCATTATAGGCATCAACTTCAAGTGCACTTTGGTGCATCATTCATTGGTGGGAATATTTTGTGAGGTTTTGAATTCAAAACAAAACAAAACTGACTCAAGTGTAGCCTTGGAACCCATACACTAGTCCCTTTCACATGCTGGTGCATGTTATCTTTTGTTCTAGTCTGCACATTTTACCAACTCACCAATCATGTTGACCACCCATACTATTAATACACTAGCGTGGGTTTTCTCAAGTTTTAGCTTGCAATCACATTGTCCTCTTTCTCTGCTCTGGGCGACCCTATCATTATGGTTTGGTTTCTTTACTTAGAAAATGGTGTCGCCCCGCTCTTACAAAGATCTTGGAATTTTAAAAAAAATCTATCTTCTTGCTAACCCATGTCCCTCCATTCCTAGCATATGTTTTCCTCAATATGGCTATGACCTTTGATCTCCCCTGACTATTATTTAGTTTTCCCCTTCATATGTGTGATGGACTTGGAATACAAGAATTTTTCTAGCAGAATAAAGTTTCCATTTCTTCTCAAAATGTTATCCATGTAGACTATCAAATATATAATCATAATGGCTATAAAGCTTGGATAAAGAAATTGCATCATGTTCACAGTACAGAGATCCAACTTTTCATGATGAAGTAAATTAATCTATAGTTGAGAGAGTATCAACCTCCTTCCTCTTCTAATGGATAAAACAAACTCACACAATTGGGACAAACCAATAGAATCAGATATTTGAATTGAAACTAGATTTTTCTATCAAATCAAGAATGAAGTCTAAAGTCTACCCATAAAAAGAATTTTTCATGAAATCTTACTGCATTCAAAAATTAACATTTTTTTGGGTGATGCAGGATTATGCGTGGACCCGGATGCTCCTGCATCACACCAGTACAAAAAAATTGTTGGATGTTGTGGTTGTATTGTTGATATGTGGTTGTCATTGATGTCAACACTATTAGCATTGATTGTATTGAAGGTTGTATATGTCGAGGATATTGAGAAAATTGTTAAGGGAAGAGTTACATAGTTGCAGGTTGCTAATAGAGCAGTGAAGATCATGAAGGTTTCTTGTTCTATACATTGAAGATCAGTTGTTGTGGACTAAAGGGTTTATTTTTGAGAGTATCTAGTTCATCTACCAGAAGTTTCAGAGGTCCATGACATGAAGATTTGATCATGCTATGAACAGTTGTGTTCTGATAGTATTTCTATGGGTTCTGTCAGTGTTCCTGATTAAAGTTTATTTGATTCTGGTAATCTCAGTTGTTGTGGATGCCTCTCTATTAGTTCTTGTTGTTTTTGGATGCTTCTAGATCATTCTCTATCTTTTTTGTACATTCACGTTAATCTGTGTGCTCATGGTCGAAGAATTTTTCTCAATATGTTCAAGTTTTCAAGTTCTTGGTTGACATGATGGTTGTAACGTGTTGTGGATCCTTGAAGATTTAAATTTGAATTTTTGGCACACTCGAGGATATTTTTTTAGGTCACATCATAATACTAGCTGACGGTGTTTGATTTGCATTGCAAATTTATTTGTAAATTTGGGCCGACATTGTAAATATGTTTTATATTTTTGAATGACAAGGTTGTTGATGTAATTCCATGTTGCGTATATATAAGAGTGATTGTTTGAGTGAATTTAGTGTGTATGAAGTGAAGAAAATCCAAAGAAGAGAAAGTGTGTGAATATTGATCCATTCATTCGATTGCAGAGCAGAGTGAGAACAAGTTTGAGTGAAGTGTGAAGAAGGCTTTTTGTGCTTAACTAGAATTGTAATTAGGCTTGTGTAGAAGCTATTTTCTTAGTTAATACCCTAAAAATCTAATTTGTATTACTTTGTATCTGTTGGGAAATGAGCCCTTTTGTATTTAAGCAGTGAGCTCTAGGCAGTGTGCCTAAATGCATGTGCATTCCCATTATTTTTCATTATACTTTTAACAAGGTATAATATTGTGGACTAACATCCACCGTGGTTTTTCCCCTAACAAGGTTTCCACAAAAAAAAAATCTCGGTGTTCTTTGTGCTTTTGATGTGTTGATTATTCATGGTTTACTGTTCATTCATCAAATCAAAGATTAAATTAAGTAAATTTTGAAAAGTTTAAATATTCTATGATAATTGATTCACCCCCCCTCTCAGTTGTCTGTCCTTCTTTTGCCAATAATTGGTATCAGAGCAGATTCCTCTAAAGAAATTTAAAAGCTTGATGTGATCTGAGATGGAATCATACAAGAAGGACAGTCCTAGATTTTATGGAACAAACTACTCATTATGGAAAGCTTGGATGGAGTTTCATTTGAGGTGTACTAGTGAACCCTTCTAGAAGATTACAAAGAATCCATATGTTATTCCTCAGAATGGTCCTTCCACTGCTGATGAGATTAAAGAGGCTGAGAACAACATCAGGGCTATGGAAGCTTTGTTGAGTGCTCTAACAAATTCGGAAATGACAAATGTGATAGGTTTGAAGACTGCTCATGAGATTTGGATGAAGTTGGATACTTTGTATGAAGGAGATGTACATGTGAAGATGGCTAAGCTACAGAGTTTGAAAGGCAAGTATAAAAATTTGAAGATAGGTGAAGATGAAAATATCTCTTCTTTTATGCAAAGAGTAAATGAAATTGTGATGGGTATTAGATGTGTCGGTGGTACCCTAGAAGAGGAAGAAATTATGGCTAGAGTGCTCATAACATTGCCTCCCTCCTACAAAGAAAAGGCTCATGCTATTGAAGAAACCAGATCATTGACGAATGTGACAAGAGATACACTAATTGGTAAACTTGTTGCCTTTGAGTTGAACGAATTTGGTGAATCTGTTCCCAAGATTGAAACTGCATTTAAAGATACTGTATCCAGAAGAAACAAGCAAAGATATGATCCAAGAGAGTGTTCCAGAAAGTCATTCAAGTATGAGGAAGAAATGAAACGGCTTGAAGATGAAGAAAGAGAGGTAGAAGAGTTGTAAGCACTGATTGTGAAGAAAGAAGGCAAAGGACAAGGTAAGTATAAAGGAGTGTTGCCTATTAAATGCTTCTCTTGCAGTAAAATAGGTCATTTTGCATCAAGGTGTCCTGAAAGAGTTCCTAGATCTAAGCCTAACAAATCTAGATTTCAAAAGAAATGTTACTATATTGAAGGAGTGACTAATGAAGAGTCTGATAAAGATAATAGAAATGAGGATGAATGGTTGTTCCTTGCTATCAAGGAAAATGGTCCGATTGCTACTAAATCTGCTAAAGTTGAGAAAGCTCTTGCAACCCGAATTGAAGAAAAAGATGAGTGGGTTATTGATAGCAGATGTTCACATCATATGACTGGTGACAAAAGAAAATTTTTAAGTCTTGAGAAGTATGACGGTGGGGTTGTAAGATTTGGAAATAACAATGTTGGTGTGATTCATGGCAGAGGATCTATTTGTCTTGGTGGTAAGCATAACACTGATGATGTCCTTTATGTTAAAGGCTTGAAGCACAACCTATTGAGTGTTGGATAGATGGTGGACAAGGGTTATGATCTTCAGTTCAAAGGTGGAAGAAGCAGGATACTTGGAAGTTTTGGAAATGTAATTGCTTCAGGTAAAAAGACAAAAGGTAATATTTTTCACCTGAATGCTACTAGTGAAAGTTGATTAATTGCTTAAGTAGATGAAAGCTAGTTATGGCATAGAAGGTTGTGTCATGTGAATTTTGATAACATTGTCAAGGTAAGTTCCACTCAAGCAGTAAGAGATCTACCTAAGCTAGTGAAGCCTACTAACACAATTTGCAAGGAATGTCAAATGGGAAAGCAAACTAGAGTTTCTTTTCGGAGAAAACATCATTCAAATTGATTATTGGAGCTAGTGCATACTAATCTATGTGGTCCCTCCCGAGTCAGAAGTCTTCATGGAGAAAGGTACCTTATGCTGCTTATTGATGATTATTCTAGGATGATATGGGTTGCTTTCTTAAGAGAAAAATGTGAAGCATTAGAAAAGTTCAAAATTTTCAAAGCTATGGCAGAAAATGAGAAAGGTCTGAAAATCAAATGCTTAAGGTCAGACAAAGGTGGTGAGTTCACCTCCAGGGAGTTCAATTCCTTTTGTGAATATCATGGAATCAAAAGACAGTTATCTGCACCCTGAACCCTTCAATAGAATGGAGTTGCAAAGAGGAAGAATAGAATAATACTAAATGTTGCTAGAACAGTGATGATAAAAGGAAATGTGCCTCACATCTATTGGAGTGAAGTTGTAAGCATTGTTGTGTACACTTTAAACTAGGTAAATTTCAATGGTAATTCTGGTAAGACTCCTTTTAAACTATGGTTTGGTTATAAGCCTACAGTTAAATATTTCAAGATCTTTGGAAGCAAGTGTTACATCAAGAGAGATGAGGACATAGAAGAGTTTGATGCAATAATCGATGAAGGAATCTTTCTAGGTTACTCTACTAAAATCAAGGCCTATTGTTGCTATAACAGAAGATTAAGAATAATGGTTGAGAGTGAAAATGTCAGAGTTGATGAGGACTTTGATAGATCATCTAGATACTGTGGACATGATTTAGATGATCAAGAAGATAGCACAAACAAAGGGGAAAATGCTCAGACACATAATCAACTTCAAATTGTTCCATATGTTCTGATAAAGCAACTCTAATTTGTTCCTATAAATCAAGAAAGTCGGGAAGGAGAGACAAGTGCAAGTGCAGAAGAAAGAATAGAAGAACCAGAAGTTTGAGAGAATCCTAAAACTCTGAGGTATGTAAAGCTAAATCATTCTAAAAATCAAATTATAGGATACAAGAATAAAGGTGTGCAAACTAGAAGAAAGATTGCAGAAGAGTATTGCCTGATTTCCAAGATTGAGCCTAAAGATGTCAATGAAGCTTACAATGATGAACACTAGATGGAAGCTATGAAGGAAGAACTAATGCAGATTGAAAAGAATGATGCATGGATACGTGTTCCCATACCTAAAGATAAAAATGTGATTGGTACTAAATGGGTCTTGCGAAATAAGTTGAATGAACAAGGTGAAGTGGTCCAGAATAAAGCAAGACTAGTATGTAAAGGGTATTCACAAATGGAAGGTATTGATTTTGAAGAAACCTTTGCCCCTACTGCCAAAATTGAAGTTGTAAGGTTATTTCTTGCTTATGTTGCATATAAGAACTATAAATTCTATCAAATGGATGTGAAGTCAGTTTTTTTGAATGGTGAGTTAGAAGAAGTATATATTGAACAGTCAGATGGATTTCAACTGACTGATAGGGAAGACATAGTTTTTTGATTGAAGAAAGCTCTGTATGGATTCAAGAAATCCCCCAAAGCCTCATATGCTAGACTGGACAAATACTTATTAAAGCTTGGATTCAATAAAGGTATTGTTGATAGCAACTTGTATTTCAAATTGGATCATGACAAAGAGTTAATTATTGAGGTCTTTGTTGATGACATTATTTTTGGTGGAGATGATAATCTATGTATGAAGTTTTGCTGATGAAATGAAGAGTGAATTTGAAATAAGCATGATTGGAGAGATGAAGTTCTTTTAGGATTGCAAGTTACTCAATTAGACAATGATTTTCATATCTCAATCCAAATATGTGATAGAGCTACTGAAGAAGTTTGGTAAGGATGAATCAAAGCCTGTTGGTACTCCCATGGTAACTGGATGCAAGTTAACATAGAATGATGATTCTCCTAAGGAAAATAAAACAAGATACAATTCAATGATTGGTGGATTGATCTATTTAACGCAGACCAAACCAGACATTATGAATTTTTTATGTATGGTTGCTAGATTTCAGGCCAATCCAAAAGAATCTCATGT
The DNA here is from genome assembly GCA_007258455.2 of Sequoia sempervirens. Classification (NCBI taxonomy): domain Eukaryota; kingdom Viridiplantae; phylum Streptophyta; class Pinopsida; order Cupressales; family Cupressaceae; genus Sequoia; species Sequoia sempervirens. Next base: position 789,850,524 of record VDFB02270651.1, read on the forward strand.
GACTATTTGTAATGTCCCCATTTTGGCCCTACACTCTTCAATAGGATTTAGCCTATTTCCAAAAATTCGTAGGCTAAGCTGAGGTGCAAAATTAGGGTTTCCTCTTTCAAATATTGCTCAGTTGGTGTTCAGAGGATGTTGTGCAGACTTACTATTGATAGCAGTTGCTATTTTTAGCAAGTCTATCTTTTGGCAGTATCTGTCTAGCAGCAGTTCAATCCTTTGCAGGTTAGTGTTTAGTTTGGCTATCTATTGTTTTGATGTGAACTTACTATTTATAGCAGTTGGCTATTTTTAGTAAGTCTAAATTTGGCAGTAGCATCATTAGCAGCTCAACTCAAGTCATCTTGCTATCCATCAGTTTCAGTATTGGCATTGGTTTTGGTTATCTCCATGGACTGAGTTTTTATACTTAGTCAAATTTCATGTTTCTCAGTTGTACCCCACGCCTAGGAGTAATAACTTAATGTTGTTTTAAAAGAGGGGCCATTAAGGGGGTCAATTATGCATTTAATAATTTATTAAATGCTTTATTGTTGCAAAGTGAAAAGGAGGTTGAGTAATATTATATTATTTCAAAAAGTAAAATGCAAAAAGGTGGCATCCCTTTTGGAAGTTGAAGTGATTCAACTTCTTGGAATTTGAAGAGTTCTTGTTGCTTCATTTGCCAATTGAAGTTTATATATTGCTGCTGTTTGAAGAGCTGATTATGCATATTTTTGAAGAGCAAAGTTACGCTGCTGGAATGAATCCAGAATCCGGCTAAGGGAAAGCTTAGCAAATTTACTCCATTCTTCGGGCCTGCAACTATGGTTCCCTAGGTGGTGGATTGAGAGTGTGCTTCATCCAGAAGTACATATTGAGCATTATTGTGGAGTTTTGGTGAGATATTTCCAGTTTTTATGTTGCTGGTTTATCATGGCTGAAAGTGATTTTTGTATATAGCTTTTAGTATGAATTTTATTTGGTTATGGGTATTTGATCATTGCATTTCTATAATAGAGGCGACCATATTTGGAGGTTATCAAAATTTAATTCCAAGTTTTAGATTTTATTAAGCAAAATCGCCCTTGCAAGGAGGTCGTACCTTTTTGGAGAGCATAGGGATTCGTGCATAAATTAATGGTTGAGTTTAGATGTTTTTTTATCATTGTGAATTGGGCGCCAACCTTCTCAAGAGCTTTTGCAAGCTATATTTCATCTTCTGGAGGTATTGTGAAGGAGTTGTGATTATTTTTGTGTGTTTTCAGTTTGTTGATAATCATTTCCAGATTGCTGATTTTTATATCAGTTTGCTTCAATATTTTGATTTTGGTTTTAAGCTTCATTAATTGAGAGGATATCAAGTGGAAAAATCTTCTATTTCATTGTGTTTAGTTGTTTATCATTGTAAGACTGTAAATAGTAGTACTGTTCTAGTCATTTAATTAGCTGCAAAATCTTATGATTAATCTCTCATATATGTAACCCCTAGATGGTTTACCGCCAGTGTGGATAAAGAACATTCTAGAAGCTTATCTCTCTTATTTGCAGCTATTTCTATTCATTGTAAAGCTAGTTAGTAGTACTAACATCTATTTCATTTTATTGCTGCAATTTATACTTGATTACACTCCCACAATTGAGTGGTTGAGTTTTGGAATAAACATATTTCTTGATTGTAAATTCCCCCCACAAAATAAGTGGTTGTGTGGACAGTATTCCCCCCACGTTAATAAGTGGAAGAGTGGATTTAAAGGCTGGCTTGGCACCTAATAATTGTTGTAAACTCACCCACTAAATAAGTGGAGTATTCCCACTACTTGTGGATGCATACATTAGCAGATGAATTGTACTTTCATCTATGTTTATGCCTAACGATCCTCTGACCATATGCTATCACCTTGCCCACATTGGGATCTTGGTGAACATTCTTGGTTAGAGTTATCTTCTTTGTTGATTTTCATTTTTGGAGCTAACGCTAATCAGTGTTTGGTTGCTGATTTGTGTGTCTAATTTTGGGGAAAAAAGTTAAGGGGAATATTTCACTATTGTAAAGCAAATCTTTAGATATCTAAAAAGAACATTTGACTTTGGGATTTGGTATCCTAAGGATGATGATCTTACTTGGAATGAATATACTGATGTGGATTGGGAAGGACATGTAGATGATAGGAAGAGTACTAGTGGTGGTACCTTCTTCCTAGGGAAGAAGTTGGTGTCTTAGTTGAGTAAAAAGCAGAATTACATTTCTCTATCTACTACTGAGGCAAAGTATATTGTTGTTGCAAATAATTGTACTCAAGTGATGTGGATGAAATAGATGTTGAAAGCTATCAAAGTAGTATATGATGAATAGATTGTCATATACTGTGACAACTCAAGTGAAATTAACATATCAAAGAATCTGATGCTACACTCTAAGACCAAGCATATATCAATCAAGTTTCACTTCTTGAGGGAGAAAGTGAGTGAGAAAGAAGTCAGACTAGAGTATGTACCTACCAAAGAACAGATTGTAGACATTTTCACTAAACCATTGCCAAAGGATACTTTTGAGTATCTCAAAGGGATGTTAGGGATGATTATCCCTACTGATATGAACTAAATATTTATTTTTTTGCATCAATCTGAGTGCTTCATAGATATTTCCTTATCTGAATTGATGCTTCCATGGCTGCTACTCAAGGGGAGTAGTCAAATTTTTAGATATGTTGTTCAGAGCTTGTATGTGGGAAGATAATGCTTATCTTTGCCATTGATATCAAAGAGGGAGAAGAGTCATGTGAAAAATTGTTGCTTATCTAGGGAGAAGAGTCTTTTTGGGATAAGATCATGTAGAAGAGGTTAAGGAAGAAGAGTCAAAATCTAAGGGGGAGTAAGTATTAATTAAGAGTTGTGTTGATGGTGTTTTTCACATCATGTGTTGCCATCAATGCCAAAGGTGAAGATTGTTGGATGTTGTGGTTGTGTTGTTGATATGTGATTGTCATTGATGCCAACACTATTAGCATTGATTCTATTGAAGGTTGTATATGTTGAGGATATTGAGAAAATTGTTAAGGGAAAAGTTGCACAGTTGCAGGTTGCTAGTGGAGTAGTGAAGATCATGAAGGTGTCTTGTTTTGTACGTTGAAGATCAATTGTTATGGACTAAAGGGTTTATTTTTTAGATTATCTAGTTCATCTACCTGAAGTTTTAGAGGTCTACATGAAGATTTGATCGCGCTATGAATGGTTGTGTTCTGACAATATTTCTATGGGTTTTGTCAGTGTTCCTGATTGAATTTTATGTGATTCTCGTAATATTAGTTGTTGTAGATGCCTCTCTATTATTTCTTGTTGTTTTTGTATACTTTTAGATCATTCTCTATCTTTTTGTATGCCTGCGTTGATCTGTGTGCTCGTGGTTGAAGAATTTTTCTCGGTATGTTCGGGTTTTCATGTTCTTGGCCGACACGATGGTTGTAACATGTTGCAAATCCTTGAAGATTTAAATTTGAATGTTTTGCACGCTTGAGGATATTGTTTTAGGTAACATCATAATATTAGCTGGCGGTGTTTGGTTCGCATTGCAAATTTATTTGTAAATTTGGGCTGACATTGTAAATATGTTTAATATTTTTGGCCGATAAGGTTGTTGATGTAATTCCATGTTGTGGATATATAAGAGTGATTGTTTGAACGAAGTTAGTATGTATGAAGTGAGGAAAAGCCAGAGAAGAGAAAGTGTGCGAATATCGATCCATTCATTTGATTGCAAAGCGGAGTGAGAAGTTTGAGCGAAGTGTGAAGAAGGTTTTTTGTGCTTAACTGGAACTATAATCAGGCTTGTGTAGAAGCTATTTTCTCAATTCATACCCTACGGATCTAATCTATATTGATTTGTATCTGTTGGGTAGTGAGCCCTTTTTTATTTGAGCAGTGAGCTCTAGGAAATGTGTCTGAATGCATGTGCATTCCCATTATTTTTCATTTTACTTTTAACAAGGTATAATATTGTGGACTAACATCCACCATGGTTTTTCCCCTAACAGGGTTTCCACAAAAAAAATCTCGGTGTTCTATGTGCTTCTAATGTGTTGATTGTTCATGGTTTACTATTCATTCATCATATCTGAGATTAAGTTACTTGTAAAGTTTGAAAAGTTTAAATATTTTGTAACAATTGATTCACCCCCCTCTCAATTTTTTGTCCTTGTTTTTCCAACAAAAATTGGTGATAGGACCCACACCACTATATAATGCTCAAAATCAAGTTTCTAATGATATCTCGTTCACCCAATTTCAATGTCATACACCCAAGTTATGGAAAAAATTAAAAAATTGCTCCTTTAGGGCACAAATGGGCTTAAAGAGAGCCATGTCAGCATCTATACTACTGACATCATGTTGAAATTAGAAAAATATTACTTGGAATATTTTATCTGCTAAAAACAAGGCCAATTGCTTGTAAATGGAAAATTTCTCATAATATACTTGGACATCAACCTAAAATATATTCAAAATACTATCAAAATATGCCAAAATAGATGAACTATAAAAAATTCTAATTATCTGCTAGAAAGAAGGTTGGTGACTATCAGGAAAGCTAAAAAAGTTGTTGATTTTGGAAATTCAATAGTTTTCAAGCCACCGACAGAATATGCATCAACCAACACTATTTAAAGTGCTTACTGCTATATTTAGAATTTAGCACTTATAAAGCACTATTTAAAAAAAAAAAAGTCACATGGTACAACCATAGAGAGGCCATATAGGCCCTTGTACCAAAAAAAAACCTCAAAAACTCCTATCGATGAAATAGGGAAAATTTTAGTCAAAATTTGTTTGTTGGCCTCCTGAATGCAATGATGGGCTTCATTTTTCACTAGCACAAAATAAAAAAGTGTCTAAGCCTAATACCTACAAAAAAAATATGAAGATTCCAAATTTGATGCCTTTGTAACCCTGGTTGAAGGAAACCCTCAAAATTCAAGAATGGGTATGTTAAACTCACACTTTGATAACATGTTATATTGTGAAAAACACTCACAAAAAAAATATCAAACAACAAATGAGAACGCCTTCCACACATGAGAGTTACAATTAATGCTTTTATATTTCCTCAAAAATAAAGAACTTACATAATGAAATAATACAATGAAGGAGAGTGCTTATAAGAGCAAACCCTACATGATAAAGGGATTAGATCATGACAAGTATCATCATCCTATGTGATGAGACAAAATGATCTAATAATAGCTCACTCTAATACAAGAAAAATATCTCCTAAGTTTAGCTTAAGTTGGGATTCTTGTCATTATCAAGCTTCATTCTAATGTTGGGTTTTATACCATGTCAATTTTTATCTTATTCATCTTGATCTACATTTTATGATTTTTTATTTTTTGATGGTTGTATCGCCGTTATCTCACCCATGTTGGGTGGAATAATTTTTCTCTATTTCAATCTTATATCTAATCCCATAATGATTGATCATGATTCATTATTACAGCCTTTGGTTTATGTCTTATATACTTACTGCGATTAATTTCATGCTTATGATCATATCATGATAATACCCAAGTTGTGTCTATTACTCTAAATGGACCCTATGGGGTGTATCATTTTAGTGTCTAAACATTTAATTTATTGCACATAAATGTTTATGAATTCTAAATACTTAGATATGCATGATTTATTTAGAATTCACATACACTTGAAAGTGGGGAGAAAATATGATTGTGAAAATAATATCCTAACATATCACCCTATATAGTTTTATGTTTGTTCAAGATAATTTCTTGGAACTCACACATAATGATAAATGACGCAATCTTCTACATAAAGTTGGGCATATTTTGTTGAGCATAGGTTGTCATTGGTGTCAAACTAATGTCAATAGACATTGTTGTTAATAGTGGTTATTAAAGGATGTCAAATTTGTCAGTGTGAAGGTTGTAAAAATGGAGAAGATTGTAGGACTACAAGTATTAGTTATTGTCTAAAGGTTCCAAAAGCATGTTGTGTTGGTTGTCTAATCTATCATATATTTTATCATATCAATTGTGGTGGTATTTCCTTCAAATAGTTAATGAATTTATTATACCATGTCAGGTATGCATTCAACTTGAGTGTGGTGGTCTGGAAGGATATCTTTTGGGTAAAGAGATTAATTAATATGGGTGGCATTAAAATTAGGAAGATCTAGGAGATAAAAGACAAAAACAAATGAACAATATGCAACTATTGTATTTAGTTGATCCAAATGACAATGAGTACAAGACCTTGCATATATAGGTAAGGATGACTGACAAGTGCCCCAAGATGTGGCACAAATGAGTAAAGAAGTGTCCTATAGGTGTCAACCTTAGGATCACTTGGAGTATGCAAACCAATGACCTCTATGACCAAGTCATCAACCTTGCATGCCAAGTATTGAGTGACTTTTGAGGTGAGATGGAAATACTTCCAACCTCAAAACATGTGTCCATGAGGTTAACCAAATAACTTAGTAACCTCTACAAATTTAAATGTTGCACATTTAGTTAGACAAGATGTTGTCTAACCTCATCAACCTAAGTACACTTAAGTATAGTGAATATATTAATTATTCACACTAACAACCCCCTTAAGTGATACTTGGGGAGATCACAAAAGTGTAATAGATAGAAATGGGTCCCAACTAGAGGCCATGTTAGGTACCCATGTACAATGGATTCTCATAAAGTGGAGTAAAGGAGAAAACCTAGTGGGAAAAAAACTCATCTCCAAAAAGAGAAAGAGAAGGATTTAAGACCTTATGAAAATATTTCCCTTGATGATAAGAACATGATGATGAAGAAATCTTAAAGCATGTAGAAGTTGTAAACTATGTCGATGATGAACTGGTGTATGCTGGAATCAATGAATCTACAAAATATTTGGATTAAGATGTGATATACAAATTATTGCATGAGTGAACTGATGAACACTACTCAACCAATGCACACAAGTTTTATCAAACTCTGTGAAGTCAATAATGTGCAAATAGTACTATGATAATGAGTACTAGAATCTCAAATTGTGATCCACTGAATTAATCCCCCATACAAGAGATCAAGTTAGAAGGCTCATGAGACCTCCCAAAAAGAAGATTTTTCTTCATTGAAAGAAGAATTAGCATAACATATCATATTCCCCCCTTAATTCTAAGAGAATATAAGTAGAACAACTGAGATTGAGAGTGTGTAAGGAATGTATAGATCTACAAGGTGTGATCCAAGATACACTCACATGAGATGAGTATCAAAATAATGCATGTTGTGATGGCATATCCCCCCATTACACTTTATAATTTAGTGTATGTACAATAATTTCCCAAATTCCCTCCCGAAGGAACACACATTCAGCTTTGTGGCACTTTATTTAAGTGTGTTTACAACCATGTTTGCTATTTGAGTTCTACAAGTTTTTTAGTCATGAGGTTGATTAAGAAGACAAGATCAATTTATGTCTTGCAAACCTCAATAAAAGAAAAACTATTAAATTAAACCCCCATTATGATGACCCCCCTTTTTGCCAAATTCATTGCATAAGAGAAAATTGACTACTCTTTTGCAATTTTTTAACTATGGTAAAAAATATTTGACCTCCACATTTTACAAGCTTTCCCTTTACCAATTTCATTGAAAAAGAGAAAATTGACTCCTATTTTACAATTTTTTAACTATGGAAAAAATTAAGATGCCCCTTATGTTTGCAAGTTGGTGCAAAATGAAAAAAAAAATGATTTTATAAATTATGGAAAAATGTAAAAAACTCTCGCCCGTTTACAAACACTTTGCAATAAATCCAAACCCCCAAGTTAATTTTGATGAATAGAAATATAGTTAAAAAATAATGGGGAAAAGTGAAAAAATCACACCTTCCTACTACTAAGTCACGGCAAATATTATGGCCAATGCCAAGTCACCATAGAGATTACTATTCATGTGCAAGGTGGTGTTTCTTTCAGAAATTAGTTGTAGCTCTATGGTTTGGAAGGAGAGTATGCCTATACCAATTCTATTAGTTTCCTAAGTTTCTGGTGGTGCGACTCAGTGTGCAATCGGTTTGAAATATCAAAAGCTTCATCAAGCTACTCAAAGTTTGAGGCATGTGTGGTAACGGCTACAAGCATGCAAAATTCAATTCAAGCATGTGGAGTGAGGATAGGACCTGTTTAAGGTTCCCATGGTGGCGCAAGGTGTAAATTTCTTCTGGTGGAAATTTTGGACCATTGTATTACAAGATTGAACATGTAAATTTGAATTTAGGTCCACCCTATGTTGTTTAGGTTGGTGCGGCCTTGGCCGACATAGAATGTAGTGTAATGTATATATTTAAAATCTTTAGATGCATTGTATGTAACAAGTTGTAGTACCCAAGAATGTACTAAATGTATTGATTGTTACAATGAAAGTACTGTAGTGGGATGTACATTTGTGTCATAGCAGAAGAATGCCAATATTAGAATGTATGTTGGTGCATATAGGAGTTAAATTTCAAATCCACCATTATTTTTTTCTGGTAGGATTGGTGTTCTACCTATTGTATTATTTTGACAAGGATTGGTGTCTCTGTCCTGGTAGGGATTGTTGTCTCTATTCTGGTGGGGATCAATGTCTCTTGTAGGTTGGTTCTTACTGAATCTCTTGGGGATTGGTGTCTCAGGTAGGTTGGTGCCTACTGAATATTTTGGGGATTGGTGTCTCTAATAGGTTGGTGCCTACATCATGTTGTAAAATTTATTTATTATATATTCAGGTTCTTATGAGAGTTTCTCGCTGTGGTTTTTCCCATCTTCGTTTTCCACATAAAATCTAGTGTTATGTTTTGTGCTTTAATTGTTGTACTTACTAGCTTGTATGGTCTAGTGCTCTTCATGTTGAAAATATTTAAAGTAGCTGTGAAGGTTTCCAAAATTATTGTAATTGTAACATTGGATCTATTGATTCCCCCCTCTCAATAGATTGTGTGCCCTCCATATTTACCTAGCTTATATATCATCCTTATCTGCATATAAACTTATACTTATTGGCATACCTCACTTTCATTTGCATGCATTCATATACATTTTATTATATGTTTGTTATCCATGTTGATCCATATAGTGAAGACCAAATTATCTCTATCTATAATTATACATTCTAATTATTTACTCCCAAGTCAAGTTTGTAGTTATGAGGTTGCCCCCCTAGGTGCAAACTTAACCTACCTAAAATTAAATTTAAATATTCAATGTTGGCCAACTAGCCCCATTTTTCCTTCCCAAATTTATTTAATTATTTACATGTTTTTTTTTAATCTAAATTCATATTCCTATACAAAAAGAAATTACATACATTCATTTTAATCATCAAGAATTCATGGAATCAAGAAATCTCCCATTCTAGAGAAGCTAGACATGAGAAAAATAAATAAATATGTATTTATTTTTTATAATTAAAAGGAGAAATGAATTTTACTTCTATGTGTTTGTCTACCACCTCTGATCATTAAGTTAAATTTGTTGATTCAACATCCTTACATGATTTAACACATTAGGAAATAGAGAGATCCATCAAGTGAAAACCAAAAAATCTACCAATCACTTTTACTATGTGAGATTAGACACTCTAATTTATAGATCATGTAGAATGGTAGAACTTAAACATTATTAAATGTTGAGTTTTTTATTTTAAAACTAAGTTCATAGTCATTGACTAGATCCTAATAAATGGACCTAACCTAGAGTAGAGAATGATATTCTAATTATGATATGTATATTCCACTATCAAATACTTTATTTGTTCCTAAAGTGAATAGAATCTAAAGTCTTGTCCATTTGGCACGTATTTCATGGTCATAGAGCTAAGTGATCAATCCTTATTTCTTTTCTAAAAATAGCCAATATTTGTATCAATGATCTATTTGGCTCCATCTCACCATTATTGTGTACTCTAGATTAATTATGTTTATATATTTGCATAGACCAATAGATTAGACTAGGCTAACCCTTTAGAACCATTTTCACTAATATTTATAATTTTTTTAAACTATATTTTTGCATTATTCAATTTGCAAATTTTATATAATTTAAACATATTTGATTGAGAATAATATTAAATTATTTATAATCATTTAGTTTGGTTGTTAAAGAAAATAATGAAGTATGTGACAAATTTCCTAATCATTATGTGTTGAATGCTTCTTCTTCTTTAACCTCAAATATTGAGCATTCTAAAGATGAGATGAACATTTACATTTTTTCAATAATGGATGATTGGTTGTAAGCCACTCATTCATGTGAGAATGATTGGACAAAGTTGAAAAATAAAATAATACTCACAAAGGAATATCAACCATCAGATGATCCTAATTGATCTTCTAAAAATTATACAAAGAATTCATGGAGACCTAAGACTTAATGTGTAAATGACTTTAATTCAATTAATAATTTGATACTTTTTTATTAACTCTTAAATACTTGAACTAAATTACACTCTTTTTTATAGCAAGTTGTGGGATGAGGGTCTACTCTCATATATAATAGCATATCAATAAAAATTGGGGATAAGCATTTTTTCCAAGAAATGAACAAACTTCTCAATTGTAGACATAGTAGAGAGAAACCCTATGAGATCCAAACCTAGGTTGATGGTTCTACAAGCAAAAAAACCCACCTTCACACCACAAAGGTCTCCCTATAACTCAAATTATACTTAATAATTATTTATAATTATTATATTATTATATTATATTGATATACCTCAACATATTTTAAATATATATATTTAAAATGTTTATATAAATCTTTATATAAACAAGGCCACATTGTTGCAAAGTTCTTGCCAAATGCTAGCACGACAGTTTTGTACTTGCATTTTGATCAATATAAGATTGTGGGAACAACTATTGTTTACAAGAAAAAAACATTATGAAAAATACATATCTAGAAAAAGCATCAACAAGTCTAGATTAATAAGGTAGATTATGGTGAGCATGAATGGAATTTTGAAATCCTCTAGCAATGGAAGAGATGATGGTTCAGAGGCAGATGATGATGACATTTTTTTCTATTTGTGGAGGTTTTGGGGGCTCCAACCTGCTTCATTAGAGTTTTCTTTGCTATTTCTTGGTCTTCTTGGAGTGTTTGCTACAGGTAGGGATTCGGCTGCTCTACCTATTGGCCTATGGAGATTTGGTTGCCCTCTAAGGGCTTCTATTTGGAGTGTGGTTAAGAGTTTTGTTTCCCTGGTGGTTCTTTCTCATTTGCACGTGCTTTGGAAGGATGGGTTCGTTGTTGTGCGGTTGTTTTTCTCTACTTTCCCTGCCTATGTGGGAATGTTGTATGAATGGCCTTTGATCTGGTTATTCTGTTTGTCTATCGTCTTTGTTTTGGATGGTTGGGGTTATTGTTTATTTTCTCTAGCTGGGGGGGAGTCTTGGATATCAATTTGGATATGAGCTATGGTGTTGGTGCTCCAGTTTTAGGCATGTCTTTATCTGGTAGGGCGACTGGAGTTCTCTTGTTGTCTCGTTATTGGGGTTTATTATTGGCAACAATGTGCTTGTCTCCTTCCAAATCTTTTTTGGTGCTCTTGTCCTTTGTTCTCCTGAGTGGTTGGGGTTTGTTTCCTTCACTTGCGCTCCCTTGTAGGTCTTTGAGGTTTCAGGCCTTCCTATTGCCCAGGTTGCTATTTGGTTGTGGTTGTGTGGTTTGGTCCTTCCTCCCCTGTTACTCTGCTATTCCTTTGCCCAGTTTATGGCGGTTGTCCTCCTCTTTGACTTTGGGTTCCACATTTCTGAGCTTGGATGGTGTTCTGATTTGGTTAATGTTTCAACTATTTTAGAAGCTCTTTGTGAAAAGATGAACATGGTGTATGAGGAAGTCTTCAAAGTCCTCCTTGTTGGAAGGGTGTCCCCCTTTGTTGGTTTGCTAATGAGTTTCAAAGTTGTTGAGTACACTCTAGTTTTGCAACTTTCTCTATTAAGTATGATGACTATTGTGAACACCCAGATTTTGACCATTTTAGAAGTGGTGGTTTCTGAGTTTCTAAATTTTATGTTTCTTTGGGCTTTGTTAGCTGAGTCTATGGTTGTTTTGGCTCTTGTTCCCAGGGCTGGTTTGAAAGCTCTTTTGGGGAAGTTGTACGTGATGTTGGAGGATGCCTTTGTGGGTTTCTTTCTTTGAATACTTAATTTGTTTATGCAAGGCTTGTTGATGTTCATCAAAGGTGATGTGTACTCTCAGGTTTCATGCTCTATTGTCTTGCCTAGGTTGCACTATTTTCTCTTCCTAAATTCCCTAGGGTGCTTGTTGACCATATCAAGTTCTTTGTTGGTGGGGTTGTTTTCAAAGTTCCTATTGAAGGCCCAGGTACTCTTTTTGCTAATGGTTACTATGTGTATTCTCTCTATGGGTGTGTGAGCAACCTTCCTAGCTCTACATATGGCATCTCCTATTGAGGTGGATTCCTCTCCTTTTGAGGTGGAGACCTCTCTTATGGAGGTGGAGAAGGGTTTTGAGGGTGTGGCAGGTTGCTTATGCTTCTTCAACAAGTCTTCTCCCTTGCGGCTCCAATTGAGGTGGAGACCACTCCTATCGAGGTGGAGCTTGGGTATGTTGGAGACTCTTTGTTGTAGTGGATTGGCTTCTCATAGTAACTTCTCCTATAGAGGTGGAGAGGTAAGTTGGATGACAAATTTTATTTGCTTCTTCAACTTTTTTGTTACATTTGGATTTGAAATTGGTTCTCTAAGAGATAAGACTATTGTGAGATGGTTGTTTCATGATCTGTTGGCTGCAAAATGTTTTGAGATCTATAATGATTGGTTGGAATTTTGGGTTGTTTTGTCCACCCTTGGGGTCGTTATGGTGATTAGATGTTGTGTTGCTATGTTGTGGATGGTTGTTTGGCCTATTTTGTTGGTTGTGGGGTGGAATCATGTGGTGGAAGAATATGAAGGTCACCAATGGACTCATGTGTCATTCCATGTTGGGTGCAGCCTTAGGACTTGTCTTTTTGCTCTAGTTAGATGTTTGCTCTGAAACTGTTGGTGCTTTGTTTTATTATCCTAGACTGCTATTTCGTGATAGCTATACATTTATGGTTTCGTACCTGTTGGACATTGATTAATCTCATGAATGGTTTTCACACTATTTTTTAGATTAAGATAGGGATTTTGTTTTTTATTATGTTGGTGATGGTTTTGTGGTTAAACAATTTTGGGTACTTGGCCTACGTTCCATTCTATCTCTAGCTTGTTTTGTCTTTAGAATGTTGTTTTCTATTGGTGGCTAGTGTCATTTTTCCTAATTTGTTTCTTAGTTTGTTGTTTTGGCTTTGTAATCACGGGATCAATGCCCTTTCCCTACTTATCTAATAAAAAACAAGTCTAGATTAAAGTAGTAAGTATGAAAATTACATGCAAACAAATTTAGAAAATAACAATTGTCACCAACACACTTATAATTTGTAAGCCTCAAAAAATAAGAAAACAAGAAAACATGACAAATGTAAACAACTTTAATGTAAAATGAGAAGAAACATTATATTTAAATTTGAGAAATTAGTTTAAAAGAAAAAAAAATGACGAATGAAAGTTCAAAGATTGGTAAGTGCTTGAGGGGATCAAATTAAAAATGTGTATATTAGAAAATATGCAAACACAAAAATAGTTTGCAATTTAAAGTTGTGTATGTTTTTAAATTGTTTGAAATTTTCTTGATTAATCTACTGAGCATAACTAGAGACATTTTAAATATTTTTTTAAACACAATTCCTTAACCAAAAACAATATTTAATAACATAACATTAAATCTTTAATAACATAAATAATTAAATAAAAAAAAATTATAAAAATGGTTTTGGCTTTGAATTTTCTTGTCAAAACATTTTTTGAAACGAATTTAAGAGTCCATATCATTCAAACCATCAAAACATAAATGGAACATGTTTTATGATATGAACAACAAAGAGAACAAAGTTTGAAGGATGTAAAAATATCTATAGTGATGGAAAAAGTATCCCTTTTCCTCACTTAATTTGGGAATAATTGACATTGAATTAACCTAATTATGCCTAGATTTAGTGTTGTAATGTGTTGTGCACATTCACATTTAATCTAGGGACCTTTTTAGCAAAATGTACTTAACTTGTACCTTATTTAAGGTGTTGTAAAGTGTTGTATTACACTTTCACACTTATCTAAGGTTTCATTAATTAATGGTGGTTAATTGAGCTTAATTGGCCCTTTAATTCAAATTCAAGCCCTCTTTTCAAGGATCTATCTCAACACCCAATAATGATATTGTATGACATTTAATTTGGAAAATTTGGTGTCCTAAAAAATATTGATAAGACTCATTCGCCTTTACTAGAAAATGAGTCCTCTCCACATAGGACACCCCTTTCTATGCATTTTTGAGGTGGGTTTTTTTTATGTTATTTCACCTCCTCAAAACTTGGTCCTGGAAATTGTGCTAGGACCCATTTTCCTTTAGTGACAAATGAGTCCTCTGAACCTAGGACACCCATTTTTTGGCATATTTGAGGTGGGATTTTTATGTTATTTCATCCCCGCAAAGCACGGTTCTAGAAATTTGTGTTAGAACCCATTTCCTTTAGTGGAAAATGGGTCCTCCTCACATAGGACACCCCTTTTTGAATTTAATTATGGTGGGATCCTTATAATTTTAATCCCCAAATCTAAGGTCGGCTTGAATTATTTGAATTTTGAGGTTAACCTCTAGATTTAGTATAAATAAGGGGTTAATTCACATTGTTTCACCTAGCAACTTTGAGAGAGCATCCTTATAGCAAGTTTGAGTTTACAAGAGCATTTCAAAGGCACTCCAAGGAAGATTTTTGGAGTATTATTGCAGTAATTCAAGATCATTTCATCATGTCAAAGGCATAGTGCATCCAAGCATGTTGTTGAGCTAAGATAGTTGATGTAGCATTGAAGATCTACTTGCAAGCATTGTTTCACATCTTATTTGAGATCAAGATCTACATTCTTCATGGCCACTTCATGTTCTAGTTTTTATATTTACATTACAAGACAATATCCAAGGTATCAACATTACATGTTTTATGTTTCATACTTCAATTTCATTATTTCATCATTTGGTTTAATTACCTAAATGGGATTGACTTAGGAAAACCCCTATTCACTAATAATCAACAAGTTTTTCTTCCCTTGAATGTGTGTTTGCAGATTTATAGGTTCATGATCAAGTGTAGAAGAAGTTTAGAGAAAAAATTTCAAAGTTGTCAAGTCAAAAGATTGTCATTTATAGTGCAAGAACAAAGAATTGAAGCTACAAAATTTGTTTTAGACTTTCAAAAGATGAAAACTTGGGAACTAAGAGTTTATACATTGAAGAAAAAAACCTAGAAGTCAATTTTCTAAAGCCCTAAAAGGACCCACTCGCCGCTAAAGATGAATGAGTCCTCAGTAGGGCTTGAAGCAGTGAAAACCTGGGATCTGGGAGTGCAGACTAAGAGGAATGAAACCCAAAAGTCAGTTTCTGGAAACCTAACAGGGACCCATTCACCACTAAAGGCGAATGAGTCCTCTGTGGCCTAAAAATAGCAAGTTTTCTACAAGGTACACATCATTTCAACCTCTCAGAACTCCCATTTTCATTGCTATAACAGTTCTAGGGTTAGTTTTTTATTGTTATTTGCATGTTTTGGCCCTCATAATTGAATGAAACATCCACATAATGAAAAAAGGTTCATCATTGATACCCTATTGATGGTGAACCTCTTTTTCTATGTTTCAATATCAAATGGTATGATAGGTATTAAAGTCAAAATAACCAAATATGTTCATGGTATGAAGTAGAGTTTGAGCAGTTCTAGGTACAAGATGGGAATAAGCAATTGGGCAATGAAAATTACTTTCTCCCAACCCCAATTTCATTCCTTTTAATTTCTTATCACAGATACCAGTTGACTAGAAAAGCAGTGGCTCTTTGTCTGAATGGTATAGTTCCTGAAAAAGCCACCTCTTTGGATTTGTATGCATGGATCTGGTATCAAGCGGCTTCAACTACTAGAAGGGGAAGATTGGCATGGTTTTAAGCGTCGAGAGTACAACAAATTAGAAAAAAACAAGTCAGGTCTTTTTGGAAAAATATCAAACTCAGAAAAAAGATAGGCAACAAGGTATCAAGAAAATTGTAGATATTGTGACATTCGCATAGCCTTCTGGTATATGGGCAATTAGTAATTTTTATTTAGCAAACAAGCTCAAATTTTTAATAGAAATGACAATTTACTTAATTTCAATCACACAAATACAACAAATACTGGTCAAATATTAAAGAAGCAATTTGGCAAAAAAAACTGCATATTGCAATTTCAACAAATTTTAAGAATTTAAAACAAAATCACACAAATGATTGCCTGCAACATGTACATGAAAAGCAAGCAGCCACACAAAATTTAGTTTTCTTTTGAACATAAACATAGAAAAATATGAAAACATAGTATATCACCGAAAAGATGCAACACATAAATTTTAAAAGAATAGCCTTCTCATTATAAATTATTATTCAGACCCTCAAATGTAAAAGTTGAGAGAATAAAAAAGACATATACAATAAGTAATGACCTATGTCTATGTTGGAAGGACAAGAAGTGTTATTCCATCATATGAAGTAAAATACTAAAAATGCATATCACTAAATACACCAACAAAACAAAAAAGAGCTTTTCTTGCTTTCTTTTAAATCGTTTTGTTGTGGCTTTTGCTGCAATTTTTGTCCTATACAGTTTTTCACTCGGTAGTTTCTTCCTTCCTTCAACCTTATACGCTGAAATGGTTAAAGATACTTTATCTCTTAATTTTGTACTAACTCCAATCAGTTCAAATAATTAAATACTTTAAGTTAGGTTTATTTTAATGGGATACGATTTTCAAGCTTGAGATATGCAATGATTTTCAAATATTAGAAAAGTTTAAAATGGACATTTTACTTTTGAAAAATTAAAATATAATGTATGAAAATAAAATTATTAAATTTGATTGGCTCAAATTTAAAATATTAATCACTAGTGACAAGTCCATCTTAAAAAATTAAAATGTATTTTATTAAGAAAACTTTCTAATATAATAATAACAAAAATTCTATAAAATATATGTAACTTTCATTTTAATTTTAAAATTTAATTTATTATAAAATATAAAAATATAAATAACATGTGACAATTTATTTTTTTAATTTTAAAAAATCCCATATAATTTGTTAAATTAATAATGTATTATTTGGTTTTATCTTCCATCTTTTTTATTTGCTTTTGAATGTTATCTTCAAATTATATAATAAACAAAAATTATATATATGGGATTATTGGATTTAAAAAATCTCACTAATATTTTTTTTTAAATTGCCCACTAAAAAATAGTTAAAGGGGTGTTGGGAAGTGGAAAAAAATCATTGAAAAAAATAAGTTTTACTATTACTTTCAAATCAAACTTGGTCAAATTTTTGAATTTCTAATTAAAAATTAACAATCTTTAATTTTAACTTTCAAACATTAAAAATGTTTTGAAAAATGCCTTAAAATTTTGCCATAAAATAGTTTGTGTAGGACTGAAAACTTCTCCTAAAAAATTGAAGATAAATAATTTTAGAAATTTGAAAAGTTAAAAATCTTACATTTGACTTTAATAAAATAAAAATATAATGTATGGAAAACAAATATTGAATTTATAATGAATTTTGATTGGTTGAAAGTAAACCATTTAATCACTAGTTAAGATCTGCCCCTAGCCTATAGTCCATGACAAGAACTAAAAATGCCATCATTTATACTTTTATTATATGATGAATATTTATTTATTTAAATTGGGAGTAGTTTTCTATATGATTAAACTCTGAATTTATTACTCCTACTAAAAATTACAACACAATTTCAAATTATGAAGAAAAACTATTTGTACCATCCCATACCTAAATTATAAATTTAGTCTTAGATATTAAATTCTCAAACAATTAAAAAAGAAAAATGATATATATATACGTATATACGGAGACAATTTTGAATGATGAAAATACTCTGGTTCTTTTTTCTTATCATAACTCCGGTGAAAGGCAATTTGAATAACAAATAATTTGCAATGATTGCTGATCAAATCATATGCAACAATCGTCATCGTCGAAAAAAGATTCAAAACATAGAAAAATGATTACGTTGTTTTAGCCTAACTTTGTAGGTGAAAGATGATCAAACATTTTATTTTGTTAATTGTATGTTTTCATATCAAAGTAAATTTAATTTTAAAACTAATAATAATAATATTTTTTATTAAAAATCATTAGGGTATTATCTATATATATTTAGATAGGTTAAACTCATCTTTCTAAGAGTTATAAAAATTGTTTATTTAAAATAATAATTTGTTTAACTTTGTTTTTATGAATTTGGGTGGTAATACATCTCAAAGAGACATGCGCAGTGTCTAAATAGTAGAAAGCATGAAAAATGAAAAGTCGCTAAGCTATCATAACAATGCCAGCAGGAGGAGGTGGGTCCCTATCCCATACATCAGCAAGTCCCTACCCCATACACATACATCAACGAGTCCATATCCCATACATTAGTAGATCTGAAATTATGAAATTTTGAAAAATTGTTAAATATTTTTTAATTTATTGATAAAATTACATAATTTAAAAAATAAATCTGCAAAAATAAATATCACTCAATTTTTGAAAATAATGTATACACCTAATAAAAATATTATAAAATATTTCAGATTCTTCCAAAATATGTTATATGAATCTTTCAAAACTAACTTTTTTTAATGTTAGGTTGAAGAAAAATATCCATTGAAAATGCCACAATTAGGCTTGGAATAAGTGATTTAGACTTTAACATGTTTTTATAATAGTGGAGATAATAATTGTGAGAGTTGAATATAATTAAGAATGAGACTTTTAAGGATTGGTGGAAGTAAGTAAATAAATAGACTTTAGTGCTAGTAAAATAGCTCGCTTCTAGAGTTAGGCTAGTATTTGACAATGACATATATTTGTCAAAAGTCATTTTCCTATTATTTCTTGATTGATAATGAAATCTTTCAATCCGTCTTCTTATTTCTAATTAAAATTTGGAAAAATAAAAATCTTTGAAATATAGTCCCCTGTCTCAATAGATATATGTTTAAGATGTTTAAAGTTGTCACGGTATGATTATCTAGCTAAAAGAAAAGAAAAGTAATGATGTTTTTAGGATTTAATTATATAGTTTTCAATGAATTTTATTGTGAAAAATATTTTATATTTATTAAATAAAGGAACATTTTGATTTTAGAGTTTTTATGATATTGGGTTATATTTATATTTTTGGGTGGTGTGTTAAATATAAAAATTAGTATAAAAGTGGTATAATATTATGTAGATTGATTTCATAATAATACACATTATGATAATATTTTATCATTAATCTTCTTATTCTTTCTTAATCTTTAGATCTAATTTTCATCATCTTGACTTGACCTAGGTCACTTTCATAGTTAGATTTGAAATATAAACTTTTAAATTTTAAAATTTAATGTAATGCCCCGCCACAAAACCCTAAAGGACAACACAACTAACTAACATTTATGACACAATTTTTTTTAAAATGAATTAACATATAGATCATACTCACAAAAAACATAGAATGTAAACTACATGTACATTTCCATTGACTATGTCCTCTAGGGTATCATGACCGCATTATGAACACCTCAATTATCCAAACTAAACATACATCACAAAATAACTACAACAAGAGTTCATTTACATCCACTACATTATATATATAACTACAACAAGAGTTCATTTACATCCGCTACATTATATATATATACAACACCATTAAAGATCATATATTATGAACCAACTAGCACTATTACAACTTCCCATATATGGGGTAGATCATCACATTGTTTACAAGTTTATGATGTAGAGCATATACCAAAAACAACCAGCATCAGGGGTACTTTTGACCCAAACTCAAATGGAGAAAATCCAATTAAACAGTTTCACCCAAAATTCCTTTATCTTTTCATCAAAATCACATCATTTCACTTGAAAACCACAAGGAACCAAACACCAAACTAGTATCCCAAATCATTTTCAGACTCCAATACATCTTAACCAATCCCAATCTAATAGGAACAAAGGCAAAACTTGAGTAGAAATCACTTAATCAGTCAATTCTTCACTATCCATCCAATTACTCATCATTTCAACTTGTTACAATAAAGTTCAAATAAGACTACAAACCATTGAATCTACTTCTAACCATTCACTAGACATCTAAGACACTGCATTCATCATGTTTTTGATTGAAATTAACCAATACACACTTACAAAGCACTAAACCATCAGATTTCTTATTTTTGCAGTCAAAACATCTTCTTTACACCTTAGAATCATATTACTCAAGACATCAAATTCAAAAAGTTTGCCTTCTAAGCATTACCCAAACATAGATACATTTGTAACAACATCAAATAGACAGTTTCCAAGCATTAACTACCATTATTTTCTCTGTTTCATCAAATTCACTATTTTTTAACAACCGAACCACCATATTCCTTGTAGGTCACCAAACCCTTAAATCGAGTATCAACATTCAATCCACTTTGAGCCATCAAAATTTATTAGCATATTTTGGGACCCATTTTGACATACAATCTCATACCTTAACATTAGATGAAATTGTTTTGAAATAAAAATCAAAAAACTTAGTTGTACGTTGGAAAGAGCCTCAATTTATGCCAAAATTACAAAGAGAGTGCCCTTGAGTCACCACCAAAACACCCAAGGACTTTAAACAGTCTTTTAATAGGTCTCAAAACTCAAGATTCATCAACTTTTAAGAATGGAAAGGCTCAACAAAACACTAAACCACTAAACCCTTGATTTTAGGTTCCAAAATGTAAAAGGAGTGAGGGTTTAAAGCAAATATATACTCCAAACCTCCATATGCTCTGCCACTGCTTGAAACATGTTTAGAAATGTTTTTCCATGCTTTAGGAACAATCTTTTAGCCTCTATAAACATTATCTCCCAAAACCCTAGACTATAGCAACTTCTCATGCATGGAAATCATTGTATTTTTCCCTTGTAGCAACAACAAACTTCATATTCTTGTCACCCCTATTCCTGACAACACACCTTATTCAAGTCATACTAAATAAACACTAAAAAATACATCCCACTATTCTACTAACCCTATAATGGTGGGATGGGAAATATAAATCCTATAAGACTTTCAAACCCTTGACAGGGTTTTTAGGCCAAACCATGTACAACTTGGCCTCTAAATCTGAAGGAAACCTTTCAAAACTCTTTTAAATGATGGCTAACACCCTTCACTAAGTAAAAAAACAAATAAATATCCTTTAGACAACTGTACAGTTCGTACAAGGATTGGTTCAAAAGAATAAAACACTATAAAACAAGAAATAGGGAACTTTATTTAATAATATATCTCAAGAATACAAAATTTGCTCTTCCTCGCCCATTACAATGCTTTATATAGATTTTACAACAATTAAACTAACTTTATTTTTAACTTCAACCGATCAAACCATTATTTTTCCCTCGTGACTCTTGGTCTTCCTGATTTTGTGCACTTTTTACATTTTTTGCATTATTGACAACTTTTACATTTTTAGCAACATTTTTGCCAATTTACTTAGTTAACTCCTAGAGACCTATTGAAGGCTTTAAATAGAGAAAATGTGACCCCACATGACCCTTTTACATTGCTTTACAATTGAAATTTTAAATTTTGCAACTTTTCCTTTTGAAGGCATTCTGTGAACAAGGTGCACCTGTACCATACAACCAACCAGCAAAAAGTTTCCAAGTCCCTTGGAAACATGTTGTATCAACCTTGCTTGCTCTTTCACCTGCAAAACAACTTCAAATTTTCCTTGGACTACTTCCTCTCTCTTCCTTTCAAATCTTCCTCTTTTCTTGGTTCCAACTTTGCCTTTAGCTTTGTCTTCATCTATGTCTTCACTTTTTCTTTTCCTTTTTCTTTCTCTTCCTCTGTTTATTAGTTTCACAATCATTCTTCACATTCAAAAGGACACAGGACTATCCTTTCTCATTTCCTTCTAAGCAACCTTTCCTCTTTCTCATCAATTCATCCTTGACCTTCTCTGACCAATCATCTTTATATCTACTCCCATCAGTGGAGTACTCTCAAATTGACTAACATCTTCAAATGGCTACAAACTCAAGTGCTTATTCAGATAGGTATCCATCTCTCTCACTGCCTCGCCACACCAACTCAACAAACTTATTGATGCAGGAGCATCCAGTGGTGTAAGGGCAATCTTGCATCACCCAAAAATAGTTAAATTTTAAGTTTCTCAGTTTTTAGATGTTTTTACATTTTTGGATACCCTTTTCATTATAATGAAATTCCCAATTTATGGTTTTTATTTTCTATTCTTGGGTTGAAAGATATTGCGGTTTTAGTTTCCCATATTTGCACTTGAAAATCTTTCAAGTTGGATTTGAGGCACTTAGAGCTTCTATAATGGCCCCAAAACTTTCCAAAATTGGCATAAAAAATTTTGAGCACATTCTTGACTTCGAGACCTTTCCAACGGTTTAAACGGTTCGCGAATCGGAGCCCCGGATCAAAAGTTATGGCCCCGGGAAGTTGGCGCACTTTCTAGAAAATACAATTGCAAATGTTCTTTTGAAATTTGAACTTCAAGTTGTAATTTTTCAGCGCCAAACCGCCTAAACTCAAATTTTAATGTTGTTTTGGCTCCAAACTAAAGGGGAGCTCTATTTATGGGCGGGTTTCTAATTTTTGGATAACTTTTTGGGGAACAAGCTCGCATATTGCGAAAGGATTATTCTGTAGCTTTCTGTAGCTTGCATGTTTTGTAGAACTTGGGGATTTGAGATCCTCTACATGTAAGAAGCTCCTTTTTCTGAATAATAAAATTATTCTCTTATTTGTGGGTTATTTTCTGTGTCTCGGGCTGCGCCCTCATCAAGTGGTACTTAGAGCGGGTTTTCTTGAGCGTGTGGACAGATCGTCGATCATGAGGTAGTTAGCACCAGGACCGTGGTTGTGGGTCGAGGTCAAGAAAGATGCCTCCAAGAGTGATGTCTGGTAGGCGTGGTGGTGCCAGAGGTGGTCGAGGCAGCAAAGATGC
>VDFB02270651.1:789873786-790008806 GCA_007258455.2 Sequoia sempervirens
GAACTTGGGGATTTGAGATCCTCTGCATGTAAGAAGCTCCATTTTCTAAATAATAAAATTATTCTCTTATTTGTGGGTTATTTTCTGTGTCTCGGGCTGTGCCCTCATCACTTATTTGCCTCACCTAGGCGTCTCCTCTTTTCTCTACCTAGTCTTTTAGCAACTAGCAACCAGGTTCTCTCTTAACCTGCACAAACACAAAACCAAACTCTCTTTGCAACTTAGATGGATCAAGCACCTACAACCAACTCAACAAACCAACTTCAACAAACCAACAAATGCTTAGAACCAGCTAGCTCTGATACTAATTGATGTCAAGCATCTACCAAAAACAACCAACATCAGGGGTATTTCTGACCCAAACTCAAATCAAGAAGATCCAATTAAACAATCACCCAAAATTCCTTTATCTTTTCATCAAAATCACATCATTTCACTTGAAAACCACAAGGAACCAAACACCAAACCATTATCCCAAATCCTTATCATATTCCAATACATCTTAACCAACACTAATCTAACAGGAACAAAGCCAAAACCTAATTAGAAATCATTGAACCAATCAATTCTTCACTATCCATCCAATTACTCATCATTTCAACTTGTTACAATAAAGAAATAAGACTACAAACCATTGAATCTACTTCTAACCATTCACCAGACATCTAAGACACTACATTCATCATGTTTTTTATTGAAATTAACCAATACACACTTACAAAGCACTAAACCATCAGATTTCCTATTTCTACAGTTAAGACATCTTCTTTACACCTTAGAATCATATTGCTCAAGACATCAAATTCAATAAGTTTTTCTTCTAAGCATTACCCAAACATAGAGACATTTGTAACAACATCAAATAGATAGTTTCCAAGCATTAACTACCATTATTTTCTCTATTTCATCAAATTCACTATTTTTTAACAACCAAACCATCAAATTCCTTATAGGTCACCAAACCCTTAAATCGGGTATCAACATCCAATCCACTTTGAGCCATCACAAGTTATTAGCATATTTTTGGACCCATTTTGACATAAAATATCATACCTTAATATCAAATGAACTTGTTTTGAAATAAACATCAGAAAACTTGGTTGTATGCTAGAAAGAGCCTCAAATTAGGCCAAAATTACAAAGAGAGTTCCCTTAAATCACCACCAAAACACCCAAGGACTTTAAACAGTCTTTTAATAGGTCTCAAAACTCAAGATTCATCAACTTTTAAGAATGGAAAGGCTCAAAAAAAAATTGAACCACTAAACCCTTGATTTTAGGTTCCAAAATGTAAAAGGAGTGAGGGTTTAAAGGAAATATATACTCCAAACCTTCATATGCTCTACCATTGCTTGAAACATGTTTAGAAATTCCTACCCATTGTTGGAAATATGTGCCTCAATCCCATAGGATGAAACCTCTAAGAGAGCCAAGTCGGTGTGACATGCTTTGTGTCTGGCCGACTAGCAATTGAAACCTTGGTGAATAGTTCTGTTCGCTGTGACCTTGCTTTAGTCATGCCAAATGTATCTATCGTTGTGACATTATGATCGTTGTGACAATTTATATCTCATTCCACCCGAGTTGATCTCTTGTCGATGGGTCAATGTCAAGTGGTGGTCGAGGAGACTCATGGCGATTGGAGTCTTCGGGGTAACACGGAGGCTTTGCTATGAACTCTCAGCGATGAAGGAAAGTCTTACTGACAGTATACACTTAGAGTAACATATGGTGGCTTGATATGAAGTCTTACCAATATGAATATCTCTGGTCGACAGGCTACTCTTATCGGATATCAGGGAGACTTTGGGTGACAAGCGGAGGCATCGAGGTAACACTAAGGGTTCGCTAAGAACTCTTAGCAATGGAGAGAAGTCTTGTCGACTGTTGTTTGGTGCTCGGTATGACTTAAGACTTTGGAGTAACGTCTCAGTGATAGCGATAAGTCTTGGTGATAGATGAATACTTCGGGATAACTTGTGAACCTTGGTATGATCTCCTAGCGAAAGTGATAAGTCTTGCCGACTGTTGAACGTTTTGGTATAACATAAAGGCTTGGTATGATCTCTCAGCAAAAGCAATAGGTCTTGGTGATAGCAATACAAGTGATGATCATCGGTATGAGGTCTTGGCGACATGGTGAAGTCTTAGCAATAGCTCTTTGGACTTGGTGTAACATCTTGCCGATAGTAAGGACTCTTGGCGATATCGAATGTTGGCTTTGTGGCATCAAGGAGACACGGTTAGTGTCTCACCAACATGCCAACACAGGGTGAACACCTTTGACTGAGTGAATACTATCCTATGTGGCTTGTATTCGACCAATCAGAGAAGCCGAATGGGAACCGCTAGTAGTTGGACTGTTGCAGTCGTTACTGAGAGGAAGATCGACAGACCATGGGCGTCATGGATATACTCAGGAATTGCAAATTTTGATCGGTTTGATGGTTGCATGTACAGTTGGATGAATAGTTCAATGTGTATCAGTGTGGATTCTATTTCTGAGAAGACTGTAACTTGAATGTTTCCAGTACAAGGTTGATCTTTGTGAATGTTTTTGTAAGCTGACATTAGAAAGATAATTCTGATCTCTATATGTAATCTTCATTACTATAATACAAAGTGACTTCTCTTGGTGTGGTGGGTTTTTCTCCCATAAGGGGTTTCCCACGTATATCTGGTGTTCATATGTGTATGTTTAATTCTCTGTTTCTGTTATCTCTTTCAAGTGCATCTTAATTGGACTGTAATTGTAAAATTTAAAAGGTATCTCTGCATTCTTCCCTAAGGTTTTGACGTTAGGAGAGTTGTTCTGCACCTTAGCTTTCCTTACACCCATGCTTTAGGAACAATCTTTATCCTCTGCAAACGTTATCTCCCAAAACCCTAGACTGTAGCAACTTGTCATGCATGGAAATCACTATATTTTTCTCTTGTAGCAGTAGCAAACTCCATATTCTTGTCACCCCTATTGGTGGGATGGGAAATATAAATCCTATAAGACTCTCAAACCCTTAACAGGGTTTTCAAGCTAGACCACAAAACTTGGCCTCTAAATTTGAAGGAAACCTTTCAAAACTATTTTACATGATGGCTAACACCATGCACTAAGTAAACAAATAAATAAATATCCTTTATACTATTGTACAGCCCATACAAGGACTGGTTCAAAGAATAAAACACTATAAAAATAGAAAACAGGGAACTTTATTTAATAATATATCTCAAGAATACAAAATTTGCTCTTCCTCACCCATTACAATGCTTTATATAGCTTTTACAATAGTTAAACTAACTATCTTTCCAAATTCAACTGATCAAACCATTCTTTTTCCCTCATGACTCTTGGTCTTCCTAATTTTGTGCACTTTTTACATTTTTGCATTATTGACAACTTTTACATTTTTAGCAACATTTTTTTCCAATTTACTTAGTTAACTCCTAGAGACCTATTTAAGGCTTTAAATAGATAAAATGTGACCCCACATTACCCTTTTACATCGCTTCACAATTGAAAATTCAAATTTTGCAATTTTTCCTTTTGAAGGCATTTTGTGAACAAGGTGTACCTACACCAATTTACATCAAAGTTGCCCTTATAACAACGGGAAGGATACATCAAATAAATGATAATATACAACTAAAATAATTACATTACATAACATCAATGCTAACTCATTTTGGTACAAGATTTGGAATCTCTACATCAGGTACCACAACCATGCTCACGAACATCAACTGGGAACCCAATGGAGTGCATGGCATGTTCCACCCAACCATGTGGAACCCTAAGGTCCACCCCTCATGCTAGGAGATAGCGATAAGGTCCCACTACCAAAGCAGACAAGAAGATAGTAGCATGACACAAAAGGGCTAACATGGTCCTTCAACATACAAATACCACAAACAACTCACAACATTGACACCGCTTCCAGAGATACACAACAAGTGAACACAAGACAAGGGTATGCTAGATTGCCATAGGGAGAAGTTTTATCACATAGCTTTCTATGGGTTACCCTAGAAATACCTTCCTAGGCTACCGAACCCCCATCTTGGGTTACCCTAGACCACCTCTATCAGTCACTAGACCCCCATACAAACTCATGCGGGATCAACATACCTTTCAAAAGAACAAGGTAGAGAACAAGGCAATTGATCTTGCCACTCCAGGCCTTCCCACTCATCCCAAGCCTAAACAAGCACTTGAGCCATGAGTGAGGATTTATCTTGATTAATGTGAATTACCCAACCCCCTAAATTATTGTAGATTATCACTTATTAAGAAACTCTCATGAGTTACCCTAGCTGCCACTTTGTGCATCAGAACCCCATAGAGAGCCACTCCCCCTACTAACAATTAGAGACCCAACACATCAAACGGGGTATAGCCAACTTGCATAAAATAGAAAATCCATATTTAAATAAGCACATAAAGTGAGGCATGCACCACCTCACACAAGATCTCCATAATAAAATAATTTCCATAGTGTAAGGCTAAAACTCACACAAACATGATCAAGTATAAGAACAATAGTTCACAAACAACTCAACATGAAAAACAACAATAAGTAAACTCTTTCCCCAACCTCTAGAAGCCTCGCAATAACCATTTGACACTAGAAAGCTCACCCCATTAAACAATAACCAAAATTCAACTCAATATCAAAATCAACCACAATAATCAATAGTAAAATCAACCAACAAGGCATCCAAGGGAGACCTCAATTTTCTCCTCACACTAATGTATTTGACACCAATTTTTGATGAAATTTTGTTGAAATATCGACAAACTATTGTCAGAATACCGACAAACCTCTCAAATAATTTTCGTTGCTTTCCTGACCAAGTGTTAAACATCAAAAAAATGACCCAACTTCGTTAGTCGTCATCACGAAAAATGGATCTAGTTTTCTTTGGAGTATCGACGAAAAGTCCATCTATCTACCAACAAAAAATAAACAAGACAAAATTGGCATGCCTCTTCAAAGCATCAAAACAACAGCAGGTTTTCATCAGAATAGCAATGAAAATTTTGTCTATCTACCAATGAAAAATAAACAAAACAAAATTGGCATGCTTCTTCAAAACGTCGAAACAACAGCAAAAGTTCGTCAGAATTGCGACGAACTGGACAAGTCCTTATGATGAAACTTTCATCACAACTACAGTAAATTTGTCAAAAAAAAATTGTTAGTTCGTCAGTTACTTTCGTCGAAATTGTGACGAGACAATGCAACTTTTAAAAAAAAATATATCCGTTCAAATGTTGGAATTCTTTCCAAGGTGCTCTTGGCTACTTTCAATGGGTATTATTCTTACTATCTTTTCATCCATATTTCGTATGTTCCTACCTGATGGATGAAATTAAGTATCATTCCATAAAATTCTACATCTTTACTAAAACATCAGGTAAAAGCTTCAATAATTCTATACAGTTCAAGAAAAACTTCAAGGTTATTAATTCATGTCATTTTATACATTCTACAAATCTAAGTTGAATGCAACTATTTGCAAATACTACGAGCCATTTGAAGACTTAAGAGCAATAAATGAGGAAGATCTAGAGGAAGGATTACAGGTGAACAAAGGAAATTTTTCGTAAGGCCCAAGGTGCAAAGGAAAAGCAAAGTGATGAGGATTCAGGGAATTGGAGGTGACAGCAGTGTAGAAGTACAACTGAAATTAATAGCTCAAGCTAGCAAAGTAAGGAGATTTTTAATCGCACCACAAACGAAGTTTTTTAAGGAAGGCGGTGGCTAATTTGGTTGAAGAAGTAGAGTGGTGATGTGAAGTGGAGAAGTTGATTGAAAATACGGTGATGGAGGAAAGCTTTTTACTGTCATCACACAAAAAACTAGACTCATTCAAAGGGAAGGCCTCCATGAAGAGGTTGTGTGGGCTCTTCTTATTTAAAGAAAAGAAGGCAGCACAAGCTGTGAAAATAATGCTCGGAGAAGGATTTGAGAAATTGTCACATAGGTACCGAATGAACTCGGATATTTAATCGCTGGTAATGGCATGGAGGCTGGACATGGGGGAGCCAGTGAAAGAAGTGTGGAGAGTAATGCAAGCTCTAGTACCAAAGGAATTTTTGGGTGATATGGAATCAATTTTGTAGCGAGCAATACTCGGTGTTGGGTTGACAAAGGAGGAGGGTCAGGATGGAGGTGGCCTGGAAATGATGAATTTAAACCATATGTTTATAAGATGGCTAGAGGGAAATACGAAAGATAGTTGGAGGAAGGACACAAAGAGAGGTTGGCAAGCGTTAAAAATTTGTGCAGTGTTGGTGGAGCTGGAAACATCATTGGCGAATCTAAAGGCGATAGAAAGGGAGGAATTGCGGGAAAGAAGGGGCCTACATCTACAGAAGAAGGCCAAGCCATTGAATGAAATTGTGTTGATGGAGTCAGGCGAACCCTCAAAAAAAACTGTGTAATTTGTTTTACTATAATGGTTTTTTGCTTAGTTTGGGTGGTTAGGAAGGGTAGTGGTTGTTTGGTGGTGTAGTGTCTTGAACAGCAGTTGTTTTTTGAAGTGCCAGTTTAAGTGTAGGTGGTTGGATATTGCAAATTTTGGCTGTATGGGGATGCAAGAAATTTAGTGTTAATTTTTTGATACTTGGTGCATGGGTTTGTCAATTACTACTATAA
Organism: Sequoia sempervirens; assembly: GCA_007258455.2. Classification (NCBI taxonomy): domain Eukaryota; kingdom Viridiplantae; phylum Streptophyta; class Pinopsida; order Cupressales; family Cupressaceae; genus Sequoia; species Sequoia sempervirens. The sequence continues at coordinate 789,880,443 of VDFB02270651.1, forward strand.
ATGTAACTCTTTTCAGCTTTCAATAAAACAAAAACTTATTACTGCTATAAATGTAACTCTTTTCTTTCCATCTGTGACTATCCACCTGCTGAGTTGCAAATTACTTCTTGTAATAAGAGTTTCTCATAACACATTATAATTGATGTGTATCGAGACCCATTACCAATCAATAAACAATAATCAAATTCATGAGATAACAATAAAAAAGTATAGCCTCTCTTATGGAAATACTTACCTATGACACAGAAAATAAGCAGTTGAAGTATATTCATACTTGTAAGGTGGATGCAAAAAGACCTACATGAGCACATGGATGCAAGAGATTTATTCCTCAATAATATGTGCCAAAAGAAAAGTTCTAGAGTTTTGGCATATACTAGTAGTACTACAGTTTTGGCTTCATAACGCAATGAGATAACTAATTTGATCATTATTTATAAAATGACACACAACAAATTGAAAAAAAAACTAAAGAGTACTCACTATTCAAAGTAACATCAAGGTAAGTAATGAGTGTCAACTTCTACTGATCCCCACACACAAAAACAAAGATTGGCCCATGACTTGTCTTCATAATGTACTCTTGAACACAAGAAGAAATACCCAACCACCGAAAACATTAGTCTATGACAATATAGGCATAGAGTAATAATTTTTATGTAATAGAAAGTACCTAAACTTAACAAGATATATCAATTTCCTAGTTTTAGATTGTATAGGAGGGAGAGGGAATCATGTTTGGCATGTGGAGTAATCTAGACTCTTGAAAATGCATGCACATGGGATATATTGAACATGAGCATTTAAACAAATGTCACAATTTGCATTTTTAAATATAAATAAATCAAAAATATCTCAAAATAACATTGAAACTAAATGAAGTTGAAATTTAAATAATGAGTAGAATAACAATTCATTGACTCCCTAAGCATTTGATAGACTAATAATCACAAAAATAATGTAAAGCCTAATTTAGGCCTCAATGTTTGAGCATGGAATATGCCAACAACACCATCAAAGAAACTAGAAAATACTAATTGACTGTGACAGGAGTAGGTAGCATTAGATATTGCAGCAGGAAGCAAGGCAGATGGAACCCACTACAAAAAGTCATCCAAATGCAAACTACTAGTTAGGATAATACAAAAACATGTAGCTATGACCAGGATGAAGAGAGATCTCCCAACATGCATAATAAAGAAATAAAAGGTAAATGTTATAACAAATATATACTCTTTCCATTATTAGATGGTGTGGAGAGTGACAAAAAATTTCAAAATAAATGAAAATAGTAATCTACTTTAAAAGGTGTTCAACAAATTCATGGTAGAAACTTTCCTTTTCTAATGCAAACAACACAATGATACATTGCCTCTTCTTTACTTTCTGCTCTAGTGTAATAACAATATGAACACTAGTTATTGGTGGATTTTATTAAATAATTGGAAACAAGGATATAGTAACCTAATCACAATGGGCAGCACTACACCATGTGGTGGATCAGTAGAAGAGCCTTCTAAAATGGTGCATTGTTCTCAAGCCATTGCTTTGTTCTGGAGTTGAAATTGTTTCTATGATTTTGACTAAAATACTTCAATTTGGAGTCTGATTGAAAGCACTTGAATTAGTTGCCAACCTTTTGGCCAACATTAACATATCATCATAACAATGAATAAAGTGCAAATGTTCCTCCAAAAAGCAATGAAATATTAGAGCATATAAAATTTGGATATTTGGGTTTCCCATTGCAAAAACTAATAATTACTTAATTAACCTACAAAAATATAAACTTTAGCTTAACACCAGATATAATCCTTTGATAATCCATCCAAATGATGAAATGATTCCCTAACAAATATTGCTAAAACTTTATTATAACATGCATACCCAAAATTCCCTTATCATTAATACTCAAAGAAAATCTCTTTTAGTCATTTTCTTGCTTTCAAAAATAATAAGCCATTCATTTTGCATAAGAATTGCCCCTATGCATGTTAGGGTATGGAAGCATGTTTAAGAAGTGGTGCTTGTTTGCATGGATAATGGTAATCTGATAAAATAGTGACAAAAGGAATTGTTAGTGGTTGGAAACTATTGTATTCATGTTGACAAAGATGTTTTAAAGTTTAGGATAAGGTATAGAAGGTAGTGTATGTTTTTTTTAATGATTTAGGTATGGTGAATCTAATATGCATGAATGATGACTTGACTGCAAAAAGGACAGTAAGTTGGAATGGATAGAGTTGTGAAGTAGATGATTGATTGTTTCTTTCAAAACATGATGAACCTATTGTCTTGAAGGTCTAATAATTGGTTATAGTGAGAAGGTATAGATGGTTGTTAATGTGCCTTGGTGATTTGGTATAGGTGTTTGATTGTTTTTCCTTGAAGGGATACAATTGCAATGTAGATTGATATGATGTAAAGTAGAGGATGTGAATGGTTCTCCAATCAAGTTTTGATGTTGTAAAGTAGATGATGTGAATGATTCTCTAATCAAGTTTTTGATGCAATGACATACAAAAGGAACAACATTGAGAGAACAAAAGCAAGAAAGCATATCATAGAGCATGAAGTTTTTTGTGGAAAGACTTGTGCCATGAAATTTTTGTGGATAGACTTGGAGGCATGAAGCATATGAGGACATGATTCTTAGGTTTTACATGCTAAATTTCAAGACATGGAAAGTGATCATCCATTAATAACATATAACATTCATTCATTAACATATAACATTCATTCTTTCAGTTTTTACATATTATCAAAAATATGGTTGTCATAATATGATTACAATCACTTTTTTTTGTTTCTTTTTTGAAGCTTAAAAAAAATGAGCTGGGGTATCATTTTCTAAATCATTTGTCCCCCCTTCAGTTGTTCTGCCCTCTACTCATGATCTTAATGTACACCTAGTCGTGTAGTCACGACGTGGACGCCGTTGCAAGGGGGGCTCTGCTACAATAACAAAGAAATGTTAATTTGATATGTTTTATTATTATTGTTACAAGTATTTCATTAATTAAAAGAACTTTAGAGTGGTTCTCTTTACCTGATGGAGCCACATCATGTTCATTTTCTTGTCTTATAGCCTCATGCTCAACATGTTGAACACCCTCTAAATCCTAATATGGAGTTGAAACACAAAAGGTTACATTAATTAATACACCAATTGCAATTAAATATGTTTAAAAGAACATTAGAGTGGTCCTCTTTACCTAATTGGGCCACATGATGTTCCTGATCTTCTCTAGCCTGATCATGCTCAACATGTTGATCACGCTCTACATGTTCTAAAGTTGAAACACGAAAGGTTACATTAATTAATACACCAATTTCAATTAAAGATGTTTAACTGTATTAATCCATACTGCATTTTGTATAGCACATGAATACATCCAGAATCAAGATGCACACAATGACCTTCATCTATAAGTTGTGCACCACCCTCACCAGGCTGCATTCCAATGTCCTGTGCAGTATTATCATTGCTTGTATGTTTGAAACAAATAGGCACATAATTACTTTATGGTGGAAATTAATATTGAATAGATTGCATAAGTATTCAATTTTAAATAAATTTTATTGAGTTTATTTACCTGCGTGTCAAATGCAGAGAAGATTGTGTTTGCCCAGTCAAGACTCTTAAGCGTTCAGCCACAGCTCTATAGCCTTGCTAGAAGGAAATCTTCAGGTCATCTTCTAATGGGAACTCTGTTGAATTTAGAGCCCTACATTTTTGCATAAGATCATGAATTTTGCTTCTATGGTGTGATAAAACAAAAATTGTTTACAATTTATTATTTGGATGTTATATTTCACTTATTGATACTTACAATTTGTGCAGCTAATTTCATATAACCACCAAAGCCAAGTTTGTGTTGCTCGTGTTTTTCTAGTCTTTCCTTTGTTGCCTTTGATGTGTCGGGCAGCCTATGAAAAGTTTGAAATACGTTAGATTATGTAAAAAGAAAGATTAATCAATATATAATTACATTGTTGATAGTATCACATGCCTTCCTTGGCCTGGTGGTGTCTTTCCTTTTTTCTTTTCAGCCTTCTCCTTTCCATCTGACACCAGGTCCTTCCACTCCCTCTCTGGAATCATGGGGGGACACTCGTACCTTTTGTTCTTCTCTAAATGCGACCTATATTGGTCCCTCACATACTTTAGATAGGTACCAGCTTTCTTAAGGACCTTGGTTTGGTTGAATGTTTTATCACCGAACAGCACAACTAAATGGTTAATGAGCTCATCTTTTAAATCTTGATTTTGGGCATTCCACCATGTACGTAAGGTGGTCCCAAAGAGCTCCAATGTAATATCACTTAGATTTTTATAAAAAACATCATTTCCTACAACATGATCATGGGATCATTAGTCTAAAAGTAGTGGTCAATAAGTAAATTTCAATTGGATTATATATAATAATAATTAAAACATTTTAAAGTACCTGGGACCTTCTCTATCTTTATGGGAACAAAATCCTCAGTCATCACAAATGTGACCAGAAATGTTCTCGTACTAGTAATACGGGAAGATCCAAGAAATTTTACTAAAACATCACCAGTACTAGTGGCCTCTACATCCCCAGGTACATTTTTTGGCATGTGTTCACTGCCAGGGGGTACACTATCAGATGCATGCATGGTATGTGTTGCCAACATTTCAGACAACAATACAGGCATGAATGATGGGGTTGGATGATGTGATGTATGCGCAGGAAGATCAGGATGGACACTTGTACCAACCCCTACTCCTCGGGCAGCACTTGCAGTACCCTGATCATGGCCAGCAGGATCATGAGGACGTAAAATATCCTATAAAAACAACACATATAATAGTTCATAAAATAAAAAAGTACAAAATATAAAACCATGAATGAACTTATGTTATAATTAAAGACCTCATGAAAAATTACTTGCAAGTTTTGTGCTCTTTCAGTCAATATTTTAACCCTCTCTCTTATCTTATCTATTTGAGGCACTACGAATAACAACTAAAGGATTTCTTCATTTTATTTTTTTTGGGTCTTCCTTATCATATCGAGAGGTTTTTTGGAATATGCGATGTCATCATCACATTATAGTGACTGCACCTCCCTATGGATGCTCTCCTCTACTTCTGGTGCTTTTCCTCAATCACTCGACTGTAACAAGAATATTAAAAAGATTATCAAAATTAACCCAATAAACTTATGAAAAAAAAATAATAATAAAACATTTTTCTCTTATCTAATTTGTACAATTACAATGAGGTAATCCTGTCAGGTAGAAGCACCTGAAGATGCATCATGATTTGTGCTCTGGGTTAGAGCCTTCCCCATATGATCAATGTCCCTCTGTGACAAAAATTAAATATAAAAAAATATTACTGAAATGAAACCAATAGACTTACAAAAAAAACATAGTAATAAAATGGAATAATGGAGTCATTAATTGGAGGTTGGGTAAAATGGTATATAGTATGTACCACCCCCATAGTAACTTTGTTTATATCTAAGCGATTTAAATTTTAATTGATTAGAAACTCTTCCCCTACAGTTATTGATTTTATCGCACATACAAATACACAATTTCCCTCACGTGCCTCAAATATGCAATTGGGTTGCTTATTTGTTGACCCAAGTCGTGTACTTTTTATAAACCCTACAATATTCCCTGATGATTTTGGCCTTCTGTCAATGTACATAGCCACTCCTTTATTTTGATCCTTATCTTTTAGTTGTATATAATTTGTTGACAATGCATACCTACGCATACTTCATGTATATCGAACCAACTACATCCAATCTTTGTAATTGTAATAGGGACTCACTGATATCCATGACACAACAGATGAGGAAACTCTGAGATGTTTGTACCCTCAAGGGCACCTCGCTGTCACCTATGCTCTCTCATCATCATAAGAACATGACCCCTCTTCTCAATGTAAGAAAAATTCCAGTACTACGGAATTTTCTTCTAATGTTTTGACTCTAGTTGATCACCCTTTAGACCTACTACAAGGTCTTGCTTTCCTCTTCTCCCACTCTCACTGAGGGAAGACAGATCCGACAAATACCCATTTGGTGGTACCTGCACTCATAAGGATGTTGGATGAAGTTCTTTCATGGTGATGTGATCCCAAGGTGACATTATGATTAATCTATCATTTCATCACTAGAATTTGACAGGTTATAAGGTAATCAAGTCTTGATAGATTGCAAGTTATTGTTACCACCGTCCAAATGTGTCCATCACAAATCAAATCTACTTAAAATTTTAACTCCCAAACTTTGTAACAAGTGTTAAATGTGACTATGGTCCACCAGTTACACAACCAAGGCCTCAAATTTATTCTCTAATTGTAATAAAAGGACTTTTACTCTTCATTCAAATAAATAAACTTGAAGGGAAACACCACCAAGTGGTTTATTGGACACCTACATGACTAAAAATAGAAACAAATTTACATTTAATTTCCATATGTCTAAGTAGTTAATGGGGATGGAGTGTTTACTAGGTCTGGTTAAGTCATCATAAGTTTATGCTTTGGCAATAAAAATTGTTTAAGTCATCTTAAATCTTCCTATGTCTAATTGCTAGGAGACTTTTTGTATGTTCTAAGGTAGGATGAGTGGTTGCATCAATGTTCTAGTTCTCTATGACAAGGTTTCAACATCTTCAAATAGTGAAAGTTAGTGCTCATATTCATTTGAAACAACAACATTTTGATTATGTATGATGGTAGGATTTGGTAACTTAAAATAATTGGCTACCCAACAAACTTAAAGTTAAAAGAAACTTTTTCAGTTTAAGGGGTTAGCACTTTCTTTCATCTTTGCATATTGGTTTGATGCTTCAAATGATGCATTTCTTATCCCACTTCTATCATATTTTATTCCCATCCCATTGCAATTGTTGCAATTTTTGGAGGAGTTGATACCAAAATTTCATATCAAATACCACATTCTTGAAGCATTTTTTTTGTGTTTTTACTATTTTTCTGAAGTTCTTTTGTGTTGTATGGATTTGTACAAGCTTGAAATGCTCTGAGATCATTGGTGTAGATAAATATATGTGTTCCCTTTCATTTGCATTTTTTTTTAAGTGCTAAATCACTATTTTGTGGGAGAAAACAATCAAATACAGGGACTGTCCTATTTTTCCTGTGTAAGGGTTTGAGGGCTAAATAGAAATGATATCCACCAATCCACCCACTGTCTTGGAACTGTAACTAGGTGGATTAGTGTGCAAAATGGTATGATAGAGGTTCATTGAATTTAGGGGTCTGTTAAAGCAAGAAACTTGGCATTGAATTAATGTCGTAGGGCTGACAAGGGAAATTTTCTTGTGAATTTGTGGTTGTTAAGTCAGGTTTTATCAATTTGATGGATATCTTGGTAGAGTCATGGTGACATTATTTGATGGTCCAATCTCTACTTCAAAACAAAAATATCTCTAACAACTCTAAGAGCTATAATGGGATGGAATTAAATGAACCTTCATATGAAGGATCTTCTAATGAAGGACCTTTGAATTAAGGTCTTCATTTGAAGGTCCTTCATGCAAAGGTTCCTTTTATAAAGCATTTTGGACATGAAATATTTAAAATAAAAAATACCTTCATTTGAAAGTCTTGACATGGCATCATTTTTGAATGAAGGTTCTTCATTCAAAGGTCATGATGACATCACCTTCAAATGAAGGTTCTTCATTCAACTAGTATTTTGTAATTTTGAAATTTTGGGATTATTTTTTTCCTCATCCCACAAGTGGGACACACTATTATGCAATCACTCATTAACAAAGAGATGAATGTGTGATAATAATTTAAGGTTAAAAATAAATCCATTTGAGCCTTTTTTATAAATGAAAGGACATTTGATGCAATCATATGTCTTGTCAAAGTTTTAACTTAATAATAAGGGCATCATGAGTAGTTTGTTGGGCCCATTCAACAATCTCTGATGCAAGGATTCAACTAGCTAGATTGACATTAGCACATGAAGGATCAGTAAGAAAAGGAAACTATAAGTTCAAGTTGTGCAAGATGATTGAAAGGGGAGGGAAAAACATAAATATTGGAGGAAAAATAAAGATGAAGTGGTCAAATTCACTAAGCTTGTAGAGAGGGCTAAGTCTACAATTGCTTCAAACTCATGTGATGAAGGCTATGTGTGATGAAATCCTAGACCTCAACCAAGATGTGGGTAGATTATGGGAGTTTTTCCAAGACCTAAGGTTGGTTGAAAAGAATGTGAAAGACTAAGCTATTTTATTTTTTGTCTTATCTTATACCATTTTATGAGAATGGGGGTGCCAATGTACGAGAAGATCTTTGGAAACTAGGCATGAAAATTGCAAGTTAAAGAGAATGGGCATGCCAAACTTACAGTACGTTCATTGTCCCTTGGTCATCGATTTTCCCTGAGTGCCCTCAACCTCGTCCTTGGTGTTGGTATTGACTTTTTTTTCACTCCTCCAAACTCTTCCTCAATGCTGGTATTGACCGTGTTTTCACTCCTCCAAACTCTTCGTCAACGCTAGTATTGACCTTGTTTTAACTCCAAACTCTTCCTTGGCCCTGGGATTGACCTTGTTTTCACTCCTCCAAACTCTTCCTTGGTGATGGTATTGACCTTTCACTTCTCCAATTTGACGAGCTACAACCTTGTTTCATTAGGTTTTAGAGTATGTTAATTAAATTGAAAATTATGGCACCATTTAGCTAGGTTTTAATATTCTACAATATAGTTAAGTATATATTAGCTATGTTTTACATAAGAAATAATATAATTATTCAACTTATTATAATTATATATTATTTATTTAATAAAATTATTAAATACATATAAAATTATTATAATTAGTAATTAATAATAAGTATATTTTTATATAAAAAAATATATAATTAATATAATATATATTTAATATAATAGTAATATTAGATTAAATTATATATAATATAATTATATTTATTATTATATAATAATATATATAGGCTTTTGCCTAATATTTTAGAGGATTTTACCATTACACTACAACTTGTTTACCATTAAATGGCAGTTGAAACTTGTTTTCCAACGACACAATAGTGGTTTCTAGGCATGAGATTTGTTTCAAACTTAATCTCACAATATATGTAGCCTATTAGCTAATACAAAGAGAGATAGAAACTAAAAAGATAGAGAATGAGAGAAAGAGATGAAGTTAGATAGATAGGGAGAGAGAGAGAGAGAGAGAGAGCATTAGAGAGAAATATAAGAGATACAAAGGAAAAGAGAGAGAGGGAAAAGAGAAACTAAATTTTGATTGGTTATTTCATGTCAACAATCCAAGGATGGCATGTGTCATTGGGGAGTTATGCTCAAGGTAGCATGCCATTTGATTAAAGATATGATAATTCTCCTTTAAGACCTCTTCAATATACCCATTACACACTTAAGAAGACAAAGATAAATATAGGGAAGAAAATATATAGAGAGAGAGAGGAAGATAACGAGAAAAATAAAAAATAGAAAGGGATACAAAGAGATAGAGAGAGGTAGAGAGATAAAGAGATAAGGATGAATAGATATAGATATAGGGAGGGTGATTGCTCTACATATTTCTCTCCATCTCCCCCTCTTCTTTCTCTCCCTTTCTACATATTTCTCTCCCTCTCCCCTCTTCTTTCTCTCCCTTTTCTACCTATCTATCTCCCTCTCTTCTCTCTTCCTCTTCAACCTATCTCTCCCTCTCTTCTCTCTCTTCCTCTTCAACCTATCTCTCCCTCTCTCCCCCTCTTCTCTATCTCTCCTCCTCTACCTATCTATATCCCTTTCTCTCCCTCCCCCTCTCTATCTCTCACTATCTCTCCCTCCCTATCCCCCCTATCCATCGACTCTCTATCTCCACCTCGCTTCCTTTCTCTTCCCATATATCTCCATCTCTCTTTCTCTTCCCAATATATATCTATCTCTCTCTCTCTTTCTTTCACTCCATATCTCCCTTCATCTCTCCTACTCTATATCTATATCTCTATTTCTCATTTTATCTCCCTCCCACTCCTCTCTCTATCTCTTTCTATCCATATCTTTCTCTACCTCTATCACGATCTCTCTATCTCTTTCACCATCCCCCTCTGTCTCTCTATATCACCCCCTTTCTATCTCTCTCCCTCTCCCTCTATATATATTGAGCTATCTCTCCCTCTCTCCCCTATCTTCTCTCTCTCTCTCCATTTCTACATATTGATCTCCCTCTCCCCCTCTTCTTTCTCTCCCTTTTCTACCTATCTATCTCCCTCTCTTCTCTCTCTTCCTCTTCAACCTATCTCTCCCTCTCTTCTCTCTCTTCCTCTTCAACCTATCTCTCCCTCTCTCCCCCTCTTTCTCTATCTCTCCTCCTCTACCTATCTATACCTTTCTCCTCCCTCTATCTCCCTCCCCTCTCTATCTCTCACCATCTCTCCCTCCCTATCCCCCTATCCATCGACTCTTTATTCCACCTCTCTTCCTTTCTCTTCCCATATATCTCCATCTCTCCTCCATCTCTATATATCTCTATCTCTATTTTTTATCTCCTCTCACTCCTCTCTCTATCTCTTTCTATCCATATCTTTCTCTACCTCTATCACAATCTCTCTATCTCTTTCACCATCCCCCTATATCTCTCTATATCACCCCCTATCTATGTCTCTCCCTCTCCCTCTATATATATTGAGCTATCTCTCCCTCTCTCCCCTATCTTCTTCTCTCTCTCCCTTTATACATATTGATCTCCCTCTCCCCCTCTTCTTTCTCTCCCTTTTCTACCTATCTATCTCCCTCTCTTCTCTCTCTTCCTCTTCAGTACTTCATTTAAATTTAATAATAAGAGATTCTTCTCTCCCTTTTCTACCTATCTATCTATCTCCTTTCTACTTAAGGATTCTAATAGATATATTTAATCATAAATTTTACAATCATAAATATCATTTAATTTTTATGTTGTAACTTCAGTACTTTTAGTTAAAATAAAAATAACTTAAAGTTATATATACATATAGTTAAATTGGAAAAGTTGTTTGAGTTAATTACTAAATTTGATCTAAAAATTTTCAACACTTTAGATAAATTCAATTAGATATAGTTAAATTGGAGGTGTCATTTGAGTTAATAATTAAATAACGTAATAATCAATTAAAGCAAGGAACATAATTTTGGATGTGTTTGAATTTAATAAATTCCAAATTAAAATAGACATAAATTACTTGAAATAAGTGCTTCATAATTCATCATAGTCACATATGATCACATCATTCTTGACCATTTGATATCATGAAAAACCTCCAAAATCTAGTATTCAAATAACCCATATTGGCAAGAATTTGTACAGGTCTCTCTGATTCATAAATCATTATATTCTCATTTTCAGCATATCAATGAAAGAACAAAAATGTCACATTGATCAGATTACATAAGAAGATACACATCGGGATGACACGGTCCATGGTCTCACCGATAAAGATATTCGTCAGCAAGACAAGTTCCATGGGGTGAAATGAAAAGGTCATACCAATCATATAGGTCTCACCGATGAAGTTCCATCGGCAAGAAACCTGTCTTGTCTCACCGATCAAAACACAAGGAGTTGTATTGGAAAAACCAATGCCATTAGAGTAAGATCCTTGAGTCAACTTGAGTGCATTTGTCTCACCAATGAAATATCATTGGTGAAACAATCATCTTGTCTTGCCGACAAAACAAAGAAACATATTATCGCCAAGACAAACACTATCAGAATGAGTTCAAAATATCCTCCTGACCCACTATGTCACGTCGATAAGATTACATCGGCAAGAGTCTTGGTGACATACTTGAGATCAAAGGAATAATCATTAGGAAGACTTATAACATTGGAAAAATTACTTAATGTCTTAGCGATACACCATGTCTTGTCGATGAAGACACAAACAGATCAAGATAGTTGTTGGGGTGACTCTTGGCGAAATTTATATGAATCAGATGGATAGATTATGTGATATCAACGTAATGTCTCCCAACCAAAAGAATATTTAATGAATGTTATTCAAGCCTGAATAAAAGGATTTCCCAAAGTTTGAATTGTCTTGCCGATAGAACATTTGATGTGATAGTGGGTAAATTTGAAGATCAGCTATGCTCGTTTTCAAAGCTAGGACATTAATGGCAGTATTACTACCAAATGTGTTGATGATTTCCTGAATTGAGAAAATTAATTGAAGGAAATTTTTGAAAAGTTAGTAGCAGAGGAATGAATGAGGGGCCAAAGGATCTTGCGGTCAAAGAATTCTAAATAAACTTGTAAGTTCCCTGCAATTAATTTTTTGGTTTTGTGATTCATAAAATGGAAAGCACTAGCTTAAGAAAATTAAAAGGTGGGAAACAGAGTGAGAGTAATAACCCTAGAGGAAAAAAAAAAAAATTGAAGTAGAGAAGGAACCGGGGGTAGCTGAGAGGAAGTTAAACCAAGACTTAATTGATCAATTTCCCAGCTCAAGACCTAAGGCCAGGTGATCTGCACAACTTAGGGCAGAAGTGGAAAAGTTAGAGGATAAATGCAAGCATATACGAGACATATGGACCCCAATTAGGGGATATGAGTTGTTTATTTTTCATTACCAATGAAGGAACCGATACGAACTAGTGTGCAATCCTTGGAAGTTAAGCCTAGGGAAACTAGTTTTCCTCAATGTATTTGTAAATGTAGAATTGGTGAAGATGCTAGCTGCCTATTATAATCCAAAATGTAAAGCTATTTGTGATCCATCAGGAAAACTGTTTATACATGTATCTGAAGCTGTCATCTATGAGGTTTTTAACCTAGAGGCAGTGTGCGGTGAAAAAATTGTACCTGAACAGCTGGAAAAGGAATTATGGAGGATGGATACTTTGTACAAAGGTTGGAGGTTGCCACTACACAGGTCTAAGAAAGATGGTGTTTCATTTCCACTGAATGACAGTGATGGTCCCTCGTTCCATGTTGATTTGTGTGAACCCTACATGAGGTACACATATTTTTCAGTGTGTCAAGTGTTGGGAATGGAGGCCCTTGAGCACATGTCAATTGTACCCATGGTAATTGTAGCGAACATCCAATGTCACAATTCAAGGTTTTTTATTATGCTTCACACATCTTTAAAGTACTTGATTCAGGACTAATGGCAATAAAAAGTGGAGCTCCTATCTTGCACTTGGATGCTTATTCAATCCTAATGCATATGATACTTTATTATGGACAAGAATTGTAGATGTGGCCTGAAAAACTAAGGGTTGTAAATTTGATAAGGAAGGAAGGTTATTACTTGTACAACTTTGGACTGCCGCCTGGGATTGCAGATTTGCTAATTCTTGTTATCTACATTTTGAAGAGTTTTTTTGTGAAACCATTGTATAGATTTTACAATCATCCTTATGAATACTCATTGTCCAATGAAATAAAAAGGTTTTTAAGGCTTAAGGATTTCAATGGACCTGTCAAACATAATTGAGGAGACTGGTATTGTCTAGAAGATGCAACCATGATAAGAGTATATGGATTTGAAGATGCACCCTTCATTCTGCCCAAGACGGTGCCTAATAGGATTGCATATTTGGAGATTGTTAGGCAATTAGACTATTCAAATGTTATGAATCTGAGTTCTTTTGGAAAGCAAGCATTTATGCCTAGTACATTATGCTTCGGTGATTTCACTGTATTAGTAAGGGATGTATATGATATGGTTATCAACAAATTGTTGTAATACAACATGAAGAAAGGTCCACCGTGAAAAGGATTTGATCCAAAAGGGTATATTTATTTTTCCAAAAATAAAATGAACTTGGGAGGATACAATCACATACCCTATCTGTATGATGACTTGATCAGAAATTTGGAAGAAGAGGAAGCAGAAAAATTTGTTGATGGATTGCAAAATACAAAACTATTATCTTCTGATGAAGAGGCATCTAGTGATGGTAGGCCTAGAAATACAATTGATAAAATTTCTAAATTGAGAACTCAAGACTACAAGTATGTTCCCAGGGAACCAGATGTTGAAGAGAGTGTTGATACTGACACAAGGTAGATAGCTTATAAATCATTTGTAGCTGATGATGAATTCATTAAAACCTTGGAATTTAAAACCTTTTAGTACAAATTAAAAGGAAAATCAATAAGGGAACCAGTGGAGAATATTACACCAAGTAATGAGGAACAACTGTTGAATAACTTAAAATCAATTGTGGAAGAAGAAATGAAGAGCATGACCCCTGAGAAAGGAAGGAAATTATTAGAAGATGCAGGTGTCATGATCTTTCCTGGGTTGGATTTGAACTCTGCTTTGGTTTTTGATAGTTTTCTAAAGAATAGTAATGCCACACATAAACTCACTCCTGAGGGGGTAATAGAGATTTATGCAAGGTCTAAGTATAACCCAGATGAGGGATCACTTATGATATGGGCCTTGTATCCTCCACACAAGAAATCTGATGTAATCGATACTGAAAAGGCTTTTGGACATGTAATGATGTTAAAAGTTGGTAAGGTTGATCCAATAGCTACAGCAAAAATTGGCATTAATGTGGCCAAATTAAATAAATCCCAAATCCAAATCCTAATCAAGGAAAAAGAAATGTATAAGATGAATAACGAGAGACTACTCAAAGAAAATGATCACTTGAAGGACATGATGGGAATCTGTAAGACCCTACTTCTCATGTGAATAATACAATTGTAATTTTGTTATATATTTCTCCTAATAGATGCTTAGATATAATTTAGACAATGCATAGTGTGATTGCATGACAATGTGCTTGTATTTCATTTTGACATGTTATATTATCACTGCCATGAAGGTGATATGGACTCATAAATTGTTTATATGAATTGAAATTATAAATGGAAATTGGTGTACAATTAAATTTTATTCTAGTTATCAAATTTATGTGATATATGATTATTCCTATGATTTCATTGGCAATGTGCAGGAAATAAAGGGATCCAATACGAGAAGGGAAAACCAATGAGAACAAATTGAAAGACATCCTCTTGTGATTATGTAATTGATTTCCTTATTTTGGAGCTTATAAGTAGAGTTATTGTGTTTTTTTTTGGGGGGGGTTGAAAAGGGTATTTAATTTTGTGTCATGTGAGATGTAAGTTGGAGTTAAGGTTAGGAACCCATATCCAAGTGGGAAACTCGGATGGATCTTTAGGTGGGTCTTTAAAGAGGGTTGTTGGTCAATTTCTTGTGTTGGGATGCATAAATAACCCCCTAGGATCTATACCATAGTGGTAGGGGTAAGTGGGCATATAATAGTGCCCTAAGGACATGATTTGACCCCTAAAAAGTCCTCATAATGGAGAGTGACGAGTTTTGAGGAGGAGATGAAATAGGTGGGTCTTTAAAGAGGGTTGTTGGCCAATTTCTTGTGTTGGGATGCATAAATAAACCCCTTAGGATTTATACCATAGTGGTAGGGGTCAAGTGGGCATATAATAGTGCCCTAAGGACATGATTTGACCCCTAAAAAGTCCTCATAATGGAGAGTGACGAGTTTTGAGGAGGAGATGAAATGAAAGGATGGGGAGTGTCCTAGTGCATGTTTCCTCTTTAATAAAGAAAAGACTCTCACTGATGAAGGTAGGTACACTTCACACCTCCTCACCCAAAAGTTGCATGTTGAAACTCCTATATAATTTGGAGAGGAAGGATGAGTGGGGTGTTATCCACTTCTCCTCTTGGAGAACTTGAGTGGAGATGGTGGAAAGAATGAGAAGAGGAGAGGAGTCCACATCCTTGGAAGGATAGTGATCAAGATTGCTTGGCTTGGAGAGGAAAGAAAGTTGCAAGATTTCAATCCCTTCATAAAAGAGATAAGTTCCTCCTATTTTCGTTTCCCCTTCTTGATTAGTTGTAAGAAAGTGGCATAATGAATAATTTTATGGTTGAAAATAGAAGGTAGAGAACCTAGATGCATGTATTGGATTTATGCTAGTTTAATCCCTTGTACAAATGAGAAAAGACTCCATTTATCATCATGGAGCTAAAAGAATTCCTTGCTCGGGGGTATGTCTAGAGCCCACGAGGCTCCATGATGCCATTATGGTAGGGTGGAGAGCAAGCCCTCATGCTTTGGTGTGTATTCTTGTAAATTTATTTTGGGGCACAAGTTGAGATTTGTCTCTTGTGTAATGTGAAATCTTGTTGGTAAAATGAAAGGATATAAAAAAAGAAAGAAAGGAAAAAATGCTCATAACCTTGGCTTAAATGAAAATTTGAAAAGTATCTTATCTTTGAATGTCGTATTGTGTTCTCAAGGGAAAAGTATAATGAGATTTTTGTTAAGAAAAAAAAGAAGGGTGTTGCATAGGAAGTTTAAAGTTTTAAAGGAGTATGTTAACCCATTTTATTAAAGATATAAAGATTTTCTTCCAAGTTGCAATATTTTAAGATGTGGAAAAGATTAAGAAATCCCTTAGTAGAGGATAAAACAGGCCTAAGAAAATATCTACGACTCCTCCTTGTAATCAATAAAAGAAATATTTTTATTTAGTTTGCATAAAAGAAAAGAATACACATATATGAATATAATGTATGGCTCATCAACTTAATATGAAACAATCTAAAGTCTTCATAGCTGAAAATAAAAGAAGAAGAAAGAGATACACAGAGAAATGAATGTGTTGGTTCAAGAACATTCTAAACTTTAAATTCTTACACATCATATCAGAAATTAACATACCTGTTAATGAGATGTCAGCATGATTTTTTTTGTTGCATTTTCAAAAGAAATATATTCAAGTAATACAGAATATGAGCTACCCAAGTGGTGGTCTGTAGGATACTGTATTTAGCTTGAATGAGATGTTTTATTTCATACTTTTTTTTTCATTTTTCCTTAAAAGGGGTAAATAAATTGTGTACACCTTATCTATCAGAGTCCTCTTACTAGTATTCAGATATAAACTATGTGGATTGTATTAGGGAAATATATAAGTCTGGTTATAAAATCTTACACCGAAGAATCATATAAATGCAAGAATAAAATATCAGTCTATCTATAAATCCTGCACCACCCATTATATTGCAACACTATAGAAATGTATTAGTAGAGCTCGAGTGCTTATTCCATTTCATGCTCAGTATATAGACCTCACTTAGTGTGATAACTAGTTTAGATCCCTCCTTAGTTGGATTCGATAATAAAAAGGGCCTACACTCTCCATGCCTAAAGTTGGTCGTTGACCTCTCTCCCTCAGGACTAGTTGAATCCTCTCCATGCTTGGATGCTTGCCATGCCCACCGCCTCTCCTAGACCATATCGTCTTATCATTACCTTCCATCCCATAAAATTGCCACTATGTAGATTGTTTAGTTTTTTTTACCCATAACGAATATTAGGGTAAGCAAATAAATATGAAAGGAAAAAGAAAATGAAGTAATGGAGGGGGGTCTATTATAAAACCTTACTATATCTGATTCTGCCCACTATTGCTGGTTTGAGCTCGAATAGAAGACTGTATCGGGAATCCAAAACAAGATACTCGCTCCTCTTTTCAAACAGCGAAACCTAAGCATATGAGAAATGAAAAAAAAAAGAGCTTCACCAAACTCAACATGTACAATTCCACTGAAAGGATGAGGGTACAGGTAATTTTGAGACAAAATAATCTAAAAGAAATCCAGAGCCACCTACCACTACATCTTAAAAATTATAGTGGCATAAGAGTACAAGTAGAGAACTTAGGTACGTAAAGAAAAAAAAAACATATGTGCCTATTTAACTCGTCTACCATTGAAAGATCTCAGTCTTAAATTCATAGGCGACGTGTTTAGAGTGGCTAAATATGCTATTATGAAGGAGCAAAATAAATAAATAAATCACAATCTGGTTCAGCTGTAAGACTTTGTTTTACACGTTTCCTCATTTAGTCACCATCAAATCCGTCTACCCATATCGCTTACTGGCATTCTTTAATAGCTGCTATTATATGCCGAATAGATTGGGTAGTAGAGTTGTCTTATTTTTAGTCTTAATTCTCTCACCAGCCTCATTTGGGAGTTGTAGATTTGACTGAGCATTTATATCCTGTACATGAATTGATTTTGAAAAAAAATCTTAACCTCTATTTTGGGCACATGTACATGCAACTTCTATGTATCACGGGGCAGTAGGCTACCTTTAGGGCACCATTCATCTTAGTTTGATTTTAATATGAAAAAACTAACTCAATATGCATATGCATAAAGGAGAGTATGTGTCGTACAATCAAAATAAGTCATAGAGGGAGGGCTTGCCTTGCAAATATATATATGATTTATTCCAAGACTAATATCTTAAGCACATTGCCTTTCTCGTCATACTTAATGTTCTATGGGAATGGTACGTTATGTCTCGTGTTATATTCATATTATAGTTTTTATTAAAAAATGCATCCTTCACTGTGTCAAACGGATGAGCAAAGAATGAATAAAAAGAAAGCATAGGGTGAATTCAATGCCACCCACTTCAAAATTCCACCGAATAAAATTTAAATCATGATATAATAGTAGTAGGGAATGCATCCCATGAATAAATCTTCTGAAGTCATTCTAAACTGAACCTACCAATAAAGGAGGTCTTAGCAATTTCCACATTTCCCTTATAGAAGTCTAACTTAAATTTAATCTTATTCAATGTTCCTTTTAACATTTTTTTTAAAGAATAGGATGATTCCCACTCCCTTTATTTTTAAAGGGTTAATATATTCATTTAAAATGTAAAGAAGGAAAAATAATAATGGTTATTAATAGTACTCTTTCTCTTTTAGGAAAAAAAAAGAAAGAAAGAAGGGAAGTAAGTTATTTATTTATTCTTATTCTTTTGATTGAATTTTATGGGGAAATAAATTAAATATAGATAAATACATATTATTAGATTAAATGTCTAGTATTAATTATTTTTATAATTATGTGTATAAAACTAATAATAATAAGGTTAGTAAAGAAATAAAAATAAATAAATATCTATAATATACAATTTATATATAGGTAAATAAATAAATCTAATACCTTCGCTATTAAGAATGAAGGATAATCCAATAGCATTAGGGTTGTTGATAGCTTCTTTGTACTAAGGCAATTCTATCATAGCGTGATCTTATTTGGATAGCACTAGTGCCTATTTTCAAAGGCAATCTTAATCCTATTATAGATACTTTGAATGGTAAATGTATAACCATATATAACTTAGTCAATAGAGTTGTCTTTCACTAATAATGGTTGTTCATGATGGAATCCTCACGCTTGTCTTAGTACTCTTCCACCCCCCTCTTAGGCAACATGTCACTAATGATGTTGCACATGCATCGCCATCTGATGTGTATAGTTTATTTAATGTGGAATATGGTAAAGCTTTCTAATGAGTGATTGTAAATTTAATAAAAAAAAATTGTTGGGTTTCCTAGCGTAAAATTATGGGCATGACAGAATCACACTGGGATCCACAAAGCAATTGACTCATGGTGAAAGCTCCCAGGCAAGAGACCAGTGGGAAGAATCAAATGCGTATTCACAAGGTAAATGTGATGCACTCACTGCAATAATAAGGAAGAAGCAGACCAATTTAATGACTTGGTTGAGTAAGCTCTGGGGAACACATTCACACAATTTCATTGCAGTACAAGAACATAAGAGGATAGATGGCAGTATCTGAGAGAATTTCCAAGAAATAAACCAAAGGGATGCTCCTGATAACATAGCTATTGATACTGCCAACCATTTTATGAAAAACATAAAGACTTCCATGAAGAATTGCAAGGTGATGAGCAGGGGATGATCAATGTCACAAAAATGGGAGTACCAATGTTGTTAGAAGATGGAGGGGAACTAAAGGGAAAAGATGGATGGATCAAGGAATGTGAGACGATGATGCAAACAATTTTGGAGATAGCCACAGGAAACTATTTAACAATGGATGGGGCATGTGAATAGAATGAGAAGATGATTGAAATGGAGATAGCCATAAGGAATGCGTTGGAGGATAATTTTGATACACATGAGTGGAAAGATTACCTAGATTATTTGTCAAACATCCATTTATGGCTTAATAGAGCATAATTTCTAGTTTGTTATTGTTGTTAAGCAAAAGACATTTCTGAAAGGATGCATCCTTTCACAATTTTGATATATTTATATATGTTTCATAATGTAAAATAGATATAGGCCTGATAGGAGAAAGATACAATAGATAGTTTGCAATGAAACATTCCTTTAAAAGACTCATATGCATGTATGAATTTCAATGAAGTTAATGAAGATGTATGAACTTGTGGCTTAATCTTGGTATCAACTGTTTATGGAATTATACAGTTATCTAGTTGTCTCCATTTTGATGCTTTTTTGTTGTTTAAATTGATATATCAAGCATATAGTCAATTTATCGATACACATTTGTTGTATTTGTGTGATGTGATTATTTGGTTCTTTCAAGTAAAGATTAAACCCTTCTAGTCAATCATAGTAACTAAAGAGTATTAATTGGATCAATGAGAAAAATCACATAACTAGGATTTTCATTCTATCTCAAGTAGATTTTGTCAGTCATTTACTTGCATGTTTATACAAGTTATAAACTACATCTATGTGCCAAACAGTTTGAATTACATCATATATTACACTTTTCTAAATCTTCATTAGAATCCATACACCCAACAAGGTACTAAGCCAAATTATATTCAAATCAAATCTAACACATATCTTCACGACATGGAATTGATTTCACATCAAAATATGGTTGTATGTGACCATACAGTGCTGCAAAATAGGAAAAATACAGAAATTTTGAAAAAAAACACAAATTTTTTAATGTCAAGAGCTTTTATTTTAAATCCTCAACCATCAACAACCTTTACAATGATCACTTTATGCCCTTTAAAGGCCTTTACACCTCAACCACCTCTACAAACAACTTTTTAATCTTTTATGATCACATGAAACATAAAACACACTAATTTCAAGGTTGTTAACATCACTATTGAAATGTTTTAATTTTTTGACCTTTCAAATGTATTGAAACTCCTAGGACACCTCTAAGACCATGCTAGTGGCTTGATAATAGCCTTATTATTGACATTACACTAACCTTGCACCCTTTTACATGCAAATTCTCCAATTTGCCTTTAAAAGGCTACAAAACTCTTTAGTGTAAGACTCAAACTCATAACTCAAAACTTCACCTAGAACATGACTAATGGTCTTGAGTGACCTTATTCACAATAAAACATTCTTGAAATTCCTAAACCAACCTATTGACATCCCTAATTATCATCACATGATTAAGCATAGAAGATGAGATGTAGTTGCTCCTACACCACTACCCCATCCAAAATTTGCTCACATTACACAAAGCCACAATGTTCCTCCAAGATAATCCAATCAGATCCTACCTTATGTGTCCTAGTAATCAAATTGGAGATGATCCTAAAAATGACATTGAGAAGGGTGATTGGTCTAAAAAATCTAGATGACTTTGCAATTATTTCACTACTACAATCAATGTATCATCTTTCATGAAATTTCCCAAAACACTATTCATTATGATCATATGGAAATTTCTAGGAGAGCTACAATAGTTGTAACATCATGAATTAATTATGTAATGGCATAAAAATTAAAAACATCATGAATTAATTATGTAACCACATAAGTCAAATATAATTATATCAAGAAATTAATATCAAATAGATAATATAATCGCATAACTCATACATTTTAATGTCATTGATCTTTTTCTTCATCCAACTCTTTGTCTGTATCATCTAATCCAGATTTGACATTGTAAGGATTGGTCATATCATCATTGATATCAGTTTTGATAATGTCATCATCCACACAGATATCATCTTCATGAACATTAACTCCTACATCATCATGATGTAGTTCCTCCTCTTCAACATCTTCATCAGGCACATCATCAACTAATTGTTGATCCTGATCATCATCTACATCATCTTCTAGTTCTTTGGTATCTTCTTCTTCCACCACATTATACTTTATCGACCTTCCTCTTGGACCATGTCTAACAAAAAATGACCAACCCAGTTTACCTGGAACCTCTAAGTAAAATGCCTGCTCACATTGGCTTGGAAGAACATAGGGCTCATTTCCAACTCACACGATCGACCTTGTATTAACCATGGTAAATCCATTATCATGTTCAATAACAGTTCTCTCATGATCATTTTCATTCAATTTTGTAGCCTATACCATAGGACAATGAATAGATTTAATTTGAAGGACTTAAAGTCACACTCAAGTATATCATCAAAAATCCCATAGTATCAATTTTCTGAGACTTCTAGATGTATGTCGCTTCTAGATGAAACATTAGTCACCTAAAAGACTGCAGTTATCCCAGAATCACAAGTTTTCTTTGTGTCATCCAACTTTTTGATTTGAAATTTATGACCATTTCACCACATAGCCTTGTGGTGTTTCACCTACAATATGTCAAACATGTAAAAATTATTGCAATATCGTCAATTGATAAACATATTTATTCTTGGTCGAATGTATGCAAAGAAAAAAATTTCAACATATATATACATCAATATAATTAAAAATAATTAAATAATATGGGTGATTAATATATTTATACGTGTCTATTTATCTCTTAAACCATATGCTAAATCAATTTCCCTTGGTGTAGCATTAGAATATCCATTACAATGAGCTTCTTTAACCAATGAAGCCACACCTTCCCATGCTAATGCGCAGCTAAATTGTTGACGTTGTTCAATCCATACCATCATCCAATCAAGATTGTTTGTGACATGCAAATGTAGCGCATCCCACTCTCGACCAACTGTATCAAAAAAAATTAAAATTCACAAATGATGTATAATTAGTTAATTACCACGGTATACAACCTTAATTTATAATTGTTGTATATTGAAGAATAATAATTAAATAAGTACAATATACATAAAAACCAAATGTAAAATGTATTCTAATTAATCTTCATGACCATCTTATAATTACCTTTCACTTTTCTTAATCTACCTTTCCCCATTAGGTAGTCCCCTTTGAATATTTTAATGGAGTTGGGATCCCAAATGCGATCTACATAGATATTTGTTGTAAACTTAGGAAGATATTCAGTAATGTACACCATGGTCTAGTATACTATATATCCCTCCACCATAAAACCCTCAGAATGTGTTCTTTGTCTAACCAAAGCCTTCAAAAATTCCAAGTGCCTCTTAACCATCCACATTGACCTTGTGTGTATAGGTCCACACAATTCAATCTCCCCAACTTCATGTATGAGGTAGTGTTCTTGTGCATTGAAAAATGTCGAAGGTAGACACTTTTGCATTTCACACATTAGATGAGGAATTTTTCTCTTCCAATAATTTATATCTTTTTTATGGATTTCTTTAGATGATAGCCATCTAGAAGTGATTCAAGGCACAAATATATTAACGAGATTTAACAAAAATATACAATATATTACATAATAAGTAAAACAAATGGCAATTATAAGATATATACAATGAATTGAACAAATATCACTACTTACCTCATGTATTTTCCAAGATCATACATAACTTGCTTGACATTGTTGTCAAAGTTGTCTGGGAAAGATAGAGGTAGAACACACTGCAACAATTATAAAATGATCTTTTCATTATTTTTCCAAAAGTAGTAAACAAAATACACTGAAAAGTACATGCAGTATACAAATATATATATATAATATACCAAAATAATTACCTTAATGAAGGTATGTCAATCATGCATTTTCATCCTTGGCCCAAATTCACCTTTCTTTGTTATGATATTGTTTATGTTCACAGCAAATCCTGTGGGAAATCAAATTTTTCGTATGACTTCTTTTATAGCATTGTTTTGGTGCTCCATTAATAACCAAGGAAGGGCACTTATATTAATTTGGTCTCCATCACTATTTAATTGAATGACATTTTTCATTGCATGATTAACTTCCTGAATGTCACTACAAATTTTGACAATTTTTTCTTTGCCATGCCTTCTATCCAATATTTTCCATAACGTTTTTGTTATATTTTGTATGATATGCATTGTATCAAACAAATGCACAATTTGTAGCTGCTCATAGTAGGGCAACCTACTAAATTGTCTAAAATAACTTTTTAGTCCTTGTGGAAGTCAGCCATTAATGCCTTGACGACCTTCATGAAGCATATAAGTTAAACAAATTAACAATGACAATCATTATCAATTACAGCATGAACAAAAACAACACAATATAAAAATATAAATTCCAAACATATCATATATGATAGATAAACAATTTGATCAAATGTATAACCTTGACGATTAATTCTATTATATTTCAACTTCCATAGGTGAGGTGTCATTCTTCATGGTTTTGATGTAGTCTCTTCTTTCCCATTGAAAAGATGTTTTTCAGTAGTTTGATACTGATGATTTCTTTGGAGCAAGTGCCTATACTCATCAAACACCTGCTTTCCTAAACTTGTTGAACGACGAGATTTCATCTTTGGACCACAAATTGGACATGCAAATTTTCCCTTTGTTTGAAGACCTACAATATCATATATAATTGGATTAAATATGTCAATTTTTATAATTATATATAATGAATAGATTATTTAAAAAATATGCATGATATCTACTTCATAAAATTAAATATCATTAAAGTGTAGTCAAACATTATAACATACCACAAAAATGTGTTAACCCTAGGGCATCATGAATTGTCCATACAAGCATTGCATGGAATTAAAATTGTCTTTGTCCTATTGGTCTAGAGATGCCATACATAGTGACGCCATTCCATAACTTTAGTAACTTGTCGATAAGAGGCTCGATATATAAATTCATATCTTTAACTTGGTACTTACCTAGTTGAATGAACATAAACATTACATAATTATTATAACCATTTTACTGCAAAATATATAAATTAATGTACATGACTATTAAATGAAAAAAATATAATTCATTATGCAACAAATACCTAGAACAATCATTTCCAACATTATGTGCTCCCTCTTTATTGACATCCATGGAGGAATGTTATTGTTGATAACAAAAACAGGCCACACCGAGTAAATAGATCTCAGCTCTCCAAACGGATTGACACCGTCTGTTGCTAATGAAAGCCTAAGATTATGAGGTTCTTCTTTAAAGTGTAGTCATTTTTCCTCCATGTCCCTAAATGCAGAACCATTTGCAATAATTCGAAGAATGTCATCTCCACTTCTATTTCGTGCATGGTAATCCATAAATTGTGCTAAACTTTCGCACCTAAATAATCATTTTATAAATGAAATAATGGGAATATAACGAAGAACCTTGCGAGGCACCTTTTTTGTTAGTTGATTTGTTTGATATCTACTGATATGACATTTTTGGCATTCTGTTGCAAATTCATGTTGTTTATGATATATAATATGATCATTGGGACATGCATCTATTGCTTGATACTCCATTCCAATATCTTTCATAATGCTAGATAAATCTCGGTATGAGCAAGGTAAAATATTTGATGGTGGTAACAAAAATTCACTAATCAATCTACAACAAAAAATAATTTGTTAATATAAATAATATTAATGGTACATATTTCATCCTTTATTTACTAGTGATGAACTAACAACAATTAAAACAGATAAAAAAAATGACATATATGACATACCTTAACATCCATGAGATTACTATGTTGGATAAACTATTCATAACCTTCAAGTTCACCAGCAACAATATAGTAGAGAGGAGAGTTGTTTGGGATCCTTCATAAAGGGGCTCATATGCCTTCTCAAGTACAGATAAATCATGAACATTATCAAAGTCGTCTTGATCATCATGATCAGCTATACCACTAAATGTGTCATGGATCAATGTATTTGTACCATCATCTTTAACTATGTTTTTTGGCCAGCACATGATCATCTTCTTCCATAGGATCATTAACTTCATCTTCGATATTTACAGCTCCATGTTCCTCTGCTTGCAAAACCACATTCTTTGGTCCATGATAATCCATATCATGTGCCCTAGGTTTCCCCACCATTATAATAATGATAGACACAAATAAACCATGATCATGATCAAGTGATTTTTTATATATATATATAATGTTAAAACGATATAAACATTTACAAATTCAATCAATATAAACACATATAATGAACAACTTACCAATGGATGATAATTATACCCCCCTTCAACATGACAATGTTTCCTACAATGTTTCTTAGTTGTGATTAAAATTCTTCTCGTCTTTAGGCCCTTGCAATTATTGCAAGGACAATAACATTTCTCTTCACCCTTTCTTTTCAATCTAGCCCACATCTATCAAGTGTCTCTTCATTTTGTTCTAGACTAATATTATCTGACATGATTTTTCTTTACCAATCTTGAATATTTAGATCTTCAAAAAATATCAAACTCACACTCTAATAATTTTTAATCATAGACAGGTAACAAAATCAAATAATTTTGATATTTTACACCATAAAAAATTGGCATGCAACCGCCCCTACAAAAGAGAAGATAGTCTGAAGTTAATGACCCAAAAAAAACTTTAAAATGCTAATTCCAGAACTTATTAAATTCTGATTTTACTATGATTTCCAACCATTAGACTCCTAAAATCATAATATTGAACTTGCACAACAAAATCTAGAAATGAAATTCTAAAAATGCACAAGTCTAAAAATGAAATCTGATGAGATGTTTTAAAATATGATTTTCAAACCTGGAAGTACAAATCTAACTTCACAAATGAATTATGGAAAAAGACAATGACTACCCTCAACCTGGTGATAATAGAAAAACATTGTCGCAATAAATAGTCGAACTCACTTTTATTTATGTCAGCCACAATTTGATTTTTGCATGTTCATTGAAATTTCGACAAAAAAACTTAGTCAAAATTTCGATGAACGTTGGGGATAAAATTTTAAAATTTTGAAAATTACACATTAAATATCACAAGTACCCGACAATACATCTAATTATACATCTTTTGTCAAAAAAAATTGTCGGATTTTGCAGTCAAATGAGTTAGTGTCACATGGTACCCAACCACTAATTACCTAACAAACTTACAATTTGGCTAATGAACAACTTTAACAAAATCAACAACCACGACAACAATAGTAATCAACCGATTCACAACTCAATTCAAAAATCAACCCAATAAATCAACATGAACAAACAATCAAATCAACCATGATATATTCCATAAAAAGGCATTGTCTCCACAACTCTGATTACTTATTAACTTAATCCACTTAAATTACATAATAGAACATTTACCACTACAATATAATTATACTAATTTACATAGTGAATTCTCAAGCAACTAATAATCTAATCCATTTATTTAAAAAAATCTTTTCAATTATCTAAATACAAGTAAATCAATTTCCCCTATCCATTTAACTAACATAATCAATAACATTTCCCAACTTAAATATAAACATATTTAGTTTGTTAACTTCTAAATATTGAAGCAATCACATTAAAAGACATCCCAATAACATAATTAAATCACTTAGATTACTTCCATAATTCTTAATCATTCCATTTCCATCTTACAATTATCTAATTACAAAATCTATTACTTGACCTATTCAAATTAAACCATTTAACACTGTAGCACTTTCTACATAACTTAGTACATGGAGAATTTACAATACAACCATTAAATAATCATAAAGAGATCAGCATATATGAATTAGCTAAAAGATAATCTAGTCCATTTACTCAAACCAAACCACCAATTATCTAATATGTATAATCAATTCCCTTCAAAATCTAAATATAAATAACTATTTAACTTTCCAATATATTTATCTACATAACCCAATAATCATAAAGCCTAATTATTATTTTTCTAATAACATAATACCTATACATATATATACATATACATATATATGTTATAACTGAGTGCGCCTTTTATTAAAAGTGATAATATCATATAGAGGTAAACACATATAACGATTCATGAACATATACATATATACATATGTAGTCTATGCTTATATAAATCAATACAAATATAGTGGTACGAGACGAACTTCATAAATTCGAATGACAGACTTATTAAAGAGTTATTGTTTTATACAAATGAAATTCGTTTATAAATGCTAATTGAAAATCGAATACCTACAGCCAATTGCATAAGCAGTGAACACCCTACTTACAATGTATATCGAACTATGCAAAATTGAATACTAAATAAGCTACAAATTTAAAGATCACTAAACAACATTACATACATGTTGAATACCCTATATACAAAATACAAATACAATACTTAAGTCTAAATACAAAAGAGAGAATACAGAGAGGGGCGACATCCAATACCAAGGGGAGAAGTTGGCAACAACAAATATGGATCATGATTCATTGATTTCAAGGATATTCAATACATGCAGTTTCACTCTCATAAATCAAAGGGTGAGGCAAAAATCGCCACAGCCAGTATATAGAGAAGGACACAATTGTAAAGTCTGATTATCATTTCCTATGCACTTAAATCGACCCTCCAACAATATAATATGCATCGAATTTAAGTATGGACTTCGAATGCAAGAAAAAGGGTGGACCATTGGTTTAAGAAACAGATCTTTAGAAACCTTCAAGCATGTGCCCAAAATGATACAAAATAACTTCCCAAATCGATAAACTACAGAGATAAATTCCTACAATGATTATGCATGGCATTTAGAGAAGTTGAGAGTAATTTTATAAAATGCAATGAGTGGAATGGAATTTATGTAGTAGCCAATTCTAAAGGATTGCAAATGTAAAAGCATGGACAAGGCATGCGAATATGGTTGATAGAGAAATGATTGGTAGATTCTATGGCAACATATGATAAGATATGGAGGAGCTGAATTCAAACAAGAGAAGTTTTTATATCTTTTTAAGAAGCTTGCAATGCATGAAGAAACAGATCAATGCCAAGGTGGGGATACGCCCTAAAAAAGAATCGAATCCTATATTTTATGGATGGAACGGATATCAAATACAATATAAACATCATATGATCATATATTAAATACAATACAAACAACATTTACATACATATATATGACTGAAATATCGATTTAAGCAAAAATTCATAGATAATAAATCTAAGATATCGATTTATACAGATCGAACTTCTAACAAATCTAATCCAATTCAAAAGGAATGAAGCCGCCATATGCAATTGGGTTTACAAATAGGGAAGAACCCACGTTGGGAAAGCCATTCAAACACTTGAGGAATATTCAAAACAAAATCAAAGACAGGCATAAAAGAACGATAAGAATTTCAAAATGGAATTAGAATAAAGACTTGGTCACATTTCCAACTTATATATAGACAAGAGTTTGTTTACAGTAAATGGGAAGCAATCTCACAATAGGAAAAATACAAACCAACCTGATTCCCAATGCTACATGAATGGAAAAATAGTGTCGAGATCAGCTGTTTCATTCAATAACGATCCACTTTTCCTAAATTCAATATTTTCTTTTCCAGCAATCATAAAAAAAATGCATCTATTCTACAGAAGGATTTCCTCAAACCAAGTTCTCATTCGAAACTAAAAATCCCTAATGCAAAGCCTCCCCAAAATGATCATTATTAAAACAAAGAAAGTGATTCGATTTTCGAAAACAAAAGTCAAGCAATAATCACTTACCAAAACAAGTTTCTATTTTGCAACTCTTTCAGAGCCATGCATGGGCTTGAACTAAGGCTTAAATTTGATGGCCGTATGACCGTATTTAGAGATTTTTGCTATAAAATACAATCAAAATTTTAAGAAGATTGTATCAGATGAAAGGAGAGATTTTGGATAGACTGTCAAAATTTATATAGAATTATAATGATATATATATTTGATTTATATATAATTTTACTTACACTAAGGTATATCATAATGTTTTAAGGGCACCTTTGAATAGATAACGGTCATTAAAAAATTTGTTGACAGGCAACGTCAACCATCAAATTTAAGCCCTGGCTTGAACACACTTTTTCTATCTTTTTATTTGTTTTTCTTTCATATCATTTATCTTGATTCAAACTTAATACTAATTTTAACATTTTATTTTCTTTTAATGCAAATTAAATTTATTAATTAAGACTTTTAATATTAAACAATAATTTATTTTTATATTTAATTATAAAAACACTTATAATTTAATCATTTAATTTAATAATTAATCATTCAAACACAACATTTATATTTTTCTAATAACATAATTTATTTAATAACAATCTATTTAATTCTATAGCAAACAACAACTTTAATAAACAATTAATTTTAACACTACGTATTAGTAAAACTCACCCAAACAAACTTAATCAAACATCAAGAAAGGGCCAAACACTGAGGGGCACTACATTCAAATTTATACCTTGTTAATCACTTCAATAATTAGTGTGAATTGACTTAGCTCAAGTTATGTTGCTTTGTGTGCTTATTTAATGAATTCATCTTTTCATTCAAAATTATTCAAGACAACTAAGACATTCTCATTAAGAACATATAGAGATTGATTTACATGGATATTAAAAGGAATCTAAAGCATTATTATTGCAAGTGAATTACATACTTTTTGTCGTTGAATTTTTACTCAAAGTTATGAAGTCATTCTATTATAGATCTAAGGAGAACACAACCCTCATAATCTAGTAGTTTTGAAAAGAAGTTTATAAAAATTATTTATCCTTAAATGGCTTCAAATATTAAAATACCTTAACAAAAGATATAAACTATAGAAATTAGCTAGTACATGTGATGCAGGAGCATTTTTGGTTGTAAAGCAATTTTGTATCAACCAAAAACATTGTGTTTCTTGCAGTTTAGTCTGTAGTTGTCTCTGCAGTTTATTTTGCATTCTAGTGCTATATCATTTTGTAGTGTAGAAAAAAGTGACCCTTTTTCACACTTAATTTGGGAATAATTAATATTAAAATGAACTTAATTGTGTCTTAATTTAGTGTTGTAATATTTTTTACACATTCACATTAAGTTTAGGACCCTTTTTAATAAAATGGACTTAATGGTGTCTTATTTAGGGTGTTGTAAAGTGTATCTTTACACTTTCACACTAATCTAGGGCTTTATTAATTAATTGAGGTTAATTTGAGCTTATTTGGCCCCTTTAATTCAAATCTAAGCCTAATTAATTACAGATTCTAAGGGATAAATTCTGACATTCGTAAATAATATTATACAACACTTAATTTTACAAGGTATGTTTCCTAGGTTAGTGACCTAGGACCCATTCACCACTTGGTGAATGGGTCCTCACTAGGTCCTAGAACCCCCTTTGTACATAATATTTCACAATCCCCGAAGTGTGTCCTAGTTAAGTATGCTAGGACCCATTCGCCACATGGCAAATGGGTTCTCACATAACCCTAGGACCCCCCTTTGGAAAATGGTTTTGGCAGTATTTTAATGATTTCAAATCCTAGATCCGATGTTGGCTTGTGTTATTTGAATTTCGATATTTAAGAATAAGTTATGTATAAATATAAGGCTATTTCACTATGTTTTCACCTAAGATTTTCAAGAAATCAAGAGTACTTTCACAAGAGCATTCAAGAAGGCATTTAAGAGCAGATCTTATTAAAGTTTATTGTAGAAATCAAGATATCAATCATCATGTCAAAGTCATGCATGTTGTTGAGCTAATGTGATGATGTAACATTGGTGATCAAGTTCAAGTATTCAAATTCATTATCTTATTTCAAGTTCATGATCAAGATCTACTCTCATTGAGGACTTCATGCTAAGTTTCAGATTTACAATCCAAGGTTTCAATTGAGGATTGGTGGGTTGTGACATTACATTGTTCATTCATCTTTCCTTTTATGCATTATTTCATTTCAGGGTTTAATTACCAAAACAGGGTTTGACCAAGGAAAACCCTATTCCCTAAAAAACCAACATTTTTCTCCTCTTTGATGTGTAATTATAGGTTTTAGGTTGAAGATCAAGTGGAGAGAAAAATTTGCAAAGTTATCAAAGTTTTCATCTTTCTTGCAAGATCATGGAAATTCTTCTACAGAATTCATTTCTGACTTTCAAGAGCTGAACACCTGAAGTTTGGAGATGCAGACCATCCATTGAAGAATAGAACCCAAAAATTGATTTTTCAAAAGCCTAGCCAAGACCCATTCACCACTGGGCGAATGAGTCCTCAGTGAGGCCCGAAAAAGCACATTTTGCAACAGGTACACATCATTTAACCCTCTTAAAACCTACCTTTTGATTACTATATTGGTTAGTTTTGATTTCTAATATTCTTTGTTGCATCATAACCCTCATATTGAATGAAACACAAGTGAAATTAGGTTCATCATCCTGTTAACTCATTTTGGTGAACCTCTTTTTCTATGTTTCATTATGGTGAACTTGACAATCTTACACTATAAATCTTCTGATTTGGAGTCCATTAAAACCCTAGATCTAGGATTTGCATTAGTTTGCATTTTATCTAGGGTTTTCAAAATTGCATTAGTTTGCATTGCATTTTAGGTATAAATAGTTTGCATGTTGCATTCATTTTAAATTTAAAAATTCCAAAAAAATTGCATAATGTTAGACTAATTTTGCATATTAGTGTACTTTTCATCATCCATATTCAAAAATTGGATCAAAATTGCATTTCAAAAAGTGTCGTATAGTTCATCTTTTTTCCTTCATTGTACTTGCATTTCAACATCAAAATCTAGAAATTTTTGTCACAAAACTTACAGTTTGAGATCTGAAATAGAGAACACATCTAATCACTTTGAAATTGCATTTTTCAAACTTAAAAAACCCTGTACTATGACCCTTTCACCATAGGGTGAAAGATTCCCTATTAGGGTTACAAAGGCAGCAAGTTTTCATAGTCCCTAAGCTCCAATATCAGATTCAGAGTTTCCAAGAAAAGCATACCAGGACCCATTCGCCACTGGGAAAATGAGTCCTTGCAAGCTTATAAAACCAACTTTTTTGAGCTTTCTAGTGAATTTTTGTACTTCTTAGGCTTGTTGGTAACCTACTGTATCAATCTGGAATTTTTTTGGGAATTTTTATTTTATGTATCTAGGTTAAATCATCCATTTAGTGGTCATTTTTAAATAATTTCAAAAATCATTTCAGTATTAAAAATCTTCAGAACTATAGGACAATT
Organism: Sequoia sempervirens; assembly: GCA_007258455.2. NCBI lineage: Eukaryota > Viridiplantae > Streptophyta > Pinopsida > Cupressales > Cupressaceae > Sequoia > Sequoia sempervirens. The sequence continues at coordinate 789,913,599 of VDFB02270651.1, forward strand.
TTTGACATTTCATAAGTATTGAATAATTTAGATAGCTTATTTTTTCATGTTAGCATGTTTTCTTTGCAAGTATTTAGTGTTCATAGAGTATCACATGGCTTGTATGATTATATTTTCCCTACTCATGGGCATAATCTATGAAAATAAAATAAAACCTTTGACAAGAATATTGGATACCCTCCTAGTATCTATTGGATTTGTAAGAATGTCATAAAACAAGAGAATGCAAGCATAGACAATCATGACAATCATAATTTTTCGTCTCCCAATACCTCTCCTATTAGTGACAAAGGTATCTTGATAAAAGAAGATACAATCATTGAGAATCATGAAAGTCTTGTTTTTCCCTCTCCTCCTTCCCCTTGGGAAGATATTAGGAAACAAGAAGATAATATCATTGAAACATTTCTTAACACCTCCCCTACTTGTGAGAAGGCTTTAGTGAAAGAGAATGTAATTGTGGACAATCATGAAAATCACATTTGTGAAGAGGATATGTTGGTGTTAAGAGATCCAATGATTGAGAGTTATAACATTATTTCTCTCTTTCCTACTATACCTAACATTTGGAAAGGTTTATTTGAACAAAAGGATCCAATCATTGGTAAGCATGCAAATCATACTTGTTCTTCTCTTGATGCCTCCCCTTTTTGTGATGAAGTTACTTTACAAAATCTACCCATGGGATGTGATGAACCTCTTATTTACTCCTCTCCTAAAATATCTCCTACTAGGGTAGATATTATGGCACAATAGAATGAGACCTTAGAAAACAAGGATGAAATCATGGACAATCATAACAATTAAATTTGACCCTCTCCTAATATCTCTCCTACTGGTGAAGAAGATATTTTGGTATTAGAAGATTCAATAGATGAGAGTCATGAGAATCCTAGGGAAAAAAATATTGAACAAGATAATTCCATCATTGATAAGCAATAAAATCCAACCATTGATAAATCCTTTACTTGTGATGTAGTCATTTTAGAAGAACCAACCTTTTAATGTCATGAACATCTAGTTCTTTGCTCTCTTAAAAACTCTCCTACTAGGGAAGATATCATGGTGCAAGAAAATGAGAACATTGACACATGTCTTTCAAACAATAGTGACATGGCTTCCTTAGATTGAGATGATGAAGTGACATTATACTCCCCTTCACTAATAAATCATAAAAATAAGGATAAGTGTGTTGATTTCATGAACATTAGGACTCCCTCGAGTCCTCTAATTCTTAGAACTCCTACAAATCCTTTAATTATTGGACCACATAAGCCTCAACTTACCATCTACCCACCCTCACATCAACCTCAAATTAAAAATAAACCTATGCTTATCTTAGAACCACCTAAAAGGCAACTTGAAAATGATAATGTTTTGCAGCAACTGATTTACAATACCGTTTCTCATACATATAACACTAGGAAAAACCTGCAGCCAAGACAACCAACCCCAACATCCCTCCCATTACCTCAAACAATAGACTTAAGAAAAAAGTGTATACAATCAAGGCCAACCCTGAATCTGAAAATTGTTTGCATGCTAAGAAAGAAAAAGAAAAGCATATTGAAGAAGTCACAAAGTTATTGGAAGATGCTTGGAGTTCCTTTGATTTCACACCTACATTCATGGGATAATACAAGATCATAACAAAAGGTCTGAAAAGGGAAAAGAAAAGTGGTATTGTCAATAAAAAATTCAAAAGCATCCACTTCAACCACTTTAAAAGAAAAGACAACATACACAACAAACTTTAATGAAGTCGATTATGAGCAACCACCGATTCTGAAAGAAATGAAAAAGCTTTATGGAAGAGGTTATGAACTTATGAAACAACTTAGGTATAGTGGAAAAGGATGTGGTGCTAACAAACAAGAAATGACTAATGGTCTTGGTCATTGTCCCTTGAAAGGAACAAACAAGCCTTCAATCAATTTCAACACTCTTATGAAAGATTCTTCCAAGACAACTTTAACTTTCATGAATCCTAAACTAATAGATATCTCATTAGATATGAATCAAGTTGATACTTTGTTTAATCATCATAATCAATAACAGTTGTTTCTCCTTGCCATGTAATAGTTGTAGAATCATAGCATACTCACTACTACATGTTTTACATTCATTGTAAATCATTTCCTTTTTGCAAGGAGCAGCATATCATCATTCATCTCAGCTCATCCTTGTCCTGCACTTAGTGGGGACAAGAGATTAGATAGCCTTGTCCTAGTCTTGGCACTTGATGTTGTCTCGTTGGCTAGTTTTCCACCTTTCGTATATATTGATCAAGATTGGGATGCGGACAACCTTCTATAGGTTGACTTGCATGTGCCTTACTATTCTTTTGCATTGTTTCTTTATGTGATTGCATGTGTGTAATGTGATCCCTCATAATGTCTTGTTTAATGTATCTCTCTCTTTTTGTGCATTCCTCTATTTTTAAATACATTCTTCTCTATGTCATAAACACTTTTACCTTTTTTGTTTATCTTTTTTCTTCCTTTTGGGGATGACACAAGGTGTCAAGACATTTAGGTCTCTTCCATGTTGACCTAAAAGGATTTTTCATTGTTTTCACTCTTTATGTATCATTCTTCTAGTTCTATGAGTATTTGGGGAATGATGACATTTCTGAGCTCTTAAACAACATTATATCAAAGACATACTAACCCCAAATCCATAGATCCCTTATGTATTTTTGGGGGAAACCCCTCCCTCCTTTTCTATGACATAGCTTTATTTCGGAAACATATGACTTGGCATAGGGTTCTTCGAGGAAAGCTCTCATGTCTTAGGAGAAAACATTTGATACTTTAAAGCGATTGCTCATGGCAATGGTGTTAGCAACCACTTTAAAGTGGGGGCATACATCAATTATATCTTTTGAAATTTTTGCATATTTTATAGTGTGATTTTATTTTTCTTGTGATGTGTCCTTTTCTTGGTGGTGTCATTGGGTGTGATTTCCTCCAAGAGTGTGATATCTCTTAGCATAGGAATTTCTCTTAGTGGCTTGATGTGATGTGAACTGAGAAAAATAGCATATGCTAATGCCTGATTACAGTTCCAGTTAAGCACATGAACACTTCTTCACTCTGCTCACTCTTCCTCACACTCTGCTTCTGCCTTTGAATGATTAGGACATTTTTCACACATCGCATATACGCGTCTCCCTTCAAATGGAATAAACAATCGCTTATATATATCTGCAACAAGAGATTACATTGCTACATGTCGGCCTCAACAAAATAATAAAACATATGCAAATTGTCGGTCCAAAACAATAAATAATTTTCAATGCAAATCAACCAATGTCGGCCACAACATAGTGAAGACGCAAAATAAAATACTCAAACACAAAAACATTTATTCCTTGAAGATCCACAACATGCTACAACACACTGTCGACCAAGAACATGAAAAACATGAACACACAAGAGAATTAAAATCACCAATCGTGAGCACAACGATCAATGTGGATGTGCAACACAAATAAAGCACGACCTAGAAACATCCACGAACATCAGGAATCACCAGAGAAGCATCCGCAATAACTCAACTAGCTAGAATCCCATCATTTTCATTTAGAAAAACCAACTAAAGCAGCAGAATGACTATCAGAACACAACTGCTCATAACTCGATCAAATCTTCATGCGGATCTTTGAAACTTAACATGGATAAACTAGATATACTTGACAAGAAAGCATTTAATCCACAACCTCTAATCATCAACGTACTGAGCTCACCAACAAACTGAACTTCACTTCACCACTGACAACCTGTAACTTATTTATTACAATTTTCTCAATATCCTCAACATATATAGCTTCTAAGACATTAATGTCAATAGTGTTGACATCAATGACAACCACATATCAGTAACACAACCACAACATCCAACAAGGGATATAATGGAGTCATCCATATTTCATCACTTCATTATATTTTTTTCTCTCTTTTGTAGAGGAGTTTTGTCCCACTAGGTTTTCTCCTTTTCTTTTTTTATGAGAGATTTATTTTGCATTTGTACATGGGTACCTAAAATGGCCTTGTAGTCGGGACCCATCTTTGCATTTTTTTGCATCATTTACATAATAATCTCTCCCTAAGTTGCACTTAAGAGGGGTGTTGGTGTGAATATATGTCTTGTACCTAGTAAATTTCCTTACTAGGGACTTAAGGTACTTATTCACATGTTAAGTTTGCTTAGGATTATAATATTCCTTCTAGAAGTCTTTGTTGGCATATCTATATCTTATCTTTTTAGCATTTAATGCTTGATTCTTAGGTTGTTATGAGTTAGTTGTCTTATGTTATAATATTAAGACACATGTCACAATCTTGTTTAATCTTATTCCTCACCTTTCCTTTATAATCAAGGTCATTGCACCCTCATGTAATATACTCCATAGTTCATCATCATATTTATAAGTCTTGATATCAAGCAAGCTTATTTTCTTGCATACTCTCTTGTGGAAGGAATCCATTATTTTTGTAGGTGGTCTTGCCCAATATAGAGCTAATCTTTAGCTCTTACAATACCCACAAACAATTTGGACCAAGATTTGGGATATTTTTAGAGATCCATGTAATCCTCCATTCTCATATGATCCTACATCAGATTGCCTCATTCCACTTGATGAAATTGACAATTTACCCTTTGATGGTGATACCTTATAGGAGTTTGAATATAATGAAAAAATTGAGCATCTTGATGATCTAGAGACTTCTCGTGGATCTCCAACTTCTCTTATTGAGATCACACATTCATCTTTTTTTAACGATTCATTGAGAAATTCTATTGATTCATTGCAATAGGTATATAATTGTCTTCATGATTGGTATTTTTATTTATCGGACATTGCATCCTTGTTTGTGGAATCTCACATTCCATATTTGGAGGACCAATTTAAGTTTTTAGCTCTCTTCTTTAATGGCATTCATGACAACACTATTGTCACTTCATCTTTGTCTTTGGACTTAGCTCAATATCAATTTTTATGTGTTCCCAAATTGGCACCTTTTGTTATGATTGAGCATGTACCTGATTGGATTGTGGCATATCATCATCTACCAAGAACTTGGAAGCACATGAAAATATTTCAGAGACATACACTTCATACATATGGGTTTATCTTTCTACCAATTTGTATCTAGAATGGGAAACATTTTGCCTTTGTACTTGGTTTATCTTCTTCCCAAGAGGAGAAACATTGTTTGTAGGCATTGGATCATCAAATACACATTCAAATACGATTATCAGGTTTAGCAACAACCACAATATTCAATATCCAGGGTGAATAGTCAATAGGGCGAATAAAGCCAAACTTGTAAAAGCTTCTCGATCTTAGCCTCAACTAATAATTCCACCTTGGGATTCATTTTATGAATATTTTGTAAAAGCTTCTCAATCTCGATCTTAACTAATTATTCCACCTTGGGATTTATTTTATGAATCTTTTTTCTTAGTATTTTAGCATCATCATGTAAGACAATGTTATGTGTTACTACTTTAGAATTGATACTAGACATATCAAAATAGGATCGATACTAGGCATATCAAAATAGGACCAAGAAAATAATTTGGGAAAATCATGTAAAATAGTAGAATTTTCTTGTTGTTCATTAAAAATAGGACACTTTCCAATGAGAATAACCTTTTCAATATTAGATGGGTCCATTGAGACATCCATAATATCTCCTAAAAGTAGTATACTATGGTCTAGGAAATCAGGAGGATGAGGTAATTCTTGGGATGATTCTTGAGAAATCGATATACCATATAATATACAAGGAGACAACATGGAAGAATAACTATAATAAGAATGATCATATCATAGGATTGATTGGTTCTAGTTTTAGTGCAAGAATCTTCAGAGAAACCTATCGTCATATTTCAAGAATCTCATACTTATTGGTGTGAATATGTCATGTACCTAGTAAATTTTCTTACTAGGGACTTAGGAGACTTATTCGCATGTTAAGTTACTTAGGATTATAATATTCCTTCTAGAAGTCTTAGTTGGCATATGTAGATCTTATATTTTTAGCATTTAATGTTTGATTCCTAGGTTGTAATGAGTTAGTTGTCTCATGGCATAGGATTAAGACACATGTCACAATCTTCTTTAATCATATGCCTCACCTTTCCTATATAAGCAAGGTCATTGTACACTCATGTAATATACTTCATGCCTCATCATCATATTGATGTCTTAATATCAAGCAAGTGTATTTTCTTGCATACTCTCTTGTGGAAGGAATCCAAATGTGTTTTTACAGGTGGTCTTGGGTATTGAGCTAATCTTCAGCCAAATATTCTTCAATAGTTTTGGAACTACTTCATTATGGATGGTCTATGTCATCTCTTTCTTTCCCTCTTATGGGACTAGGCATTTGTAATGTCTATATGTGTTTGAAAGTGTACTTGGGGGTATAATGGAGTCGTCCATATTTCATCACTTGATTATATATTTTCTCTCTTTTGTGGAGGATTTTTGTCCCACTAGGTTTTCTCCTTTTCTTTGTTTATGAGAGATTTATTTTGTATCTGTACATGGGTACCTAAAATGGCCTTGTAGTCAGGACCCATCTTTGCATTTTTTTCATCATTTACATAATAATCTCTCCCTAAGTTGCACTTAAGAGGGGTGTTGGTGTGAATATATGTCTTGTACCTAGTAAATTTTCTTACTAGGGACTTAAGGTACTTATTCACATGTTGAATTTACTTAGGATTATAAAATTCCTTCTAGAAGTCTTAGTTGACATATATATATATATATATATATATATATATATATATATATATATATATATATAATCTTTTTAGCATTTAATGTTTGATTCTTAGGTTGTTATGAGTTAGTTGTCTTATGTTATAATATTAAGACATGTCACAATCTTGTTTAATCTTATTCCTCATCTTTCCCATATAATCAAGATCATTGCACCCTCATGTAATATACTTCATAGCTCATCATCATATTTATAGGTCTTAATATCAAGCAAGCTTATTTTCTTGCATACTCTCTTGTGGAAGGAATCCATTATTTTTGCAAGTGGTCTTGCCCAATATAGAGCTAATATTTAGCTCTTACAATACCCACAAACAATTTGGACCAAGATTTGGGATATTTTTGGAGATCCATGCAATCCTCCATTCCCATATGATCCTACATCAAATTGCCTCATTCCACTTGATGACGTTGACAATTTACCCTTTGATGGTGAGACCTTATAGGAGTTTGAATATAATGCAGAAATTGAGCATCTTGATGATCTAGAGACTTCTCGTGCATGTCCAACTTCTCTTATTGAGATCACACATTCATCTTTTTTTAACGATTCATTGAGAAATTCTAGTGATCCATTGCAATAGGTGTACAATTGTCTTCATGATTGGTATTTTTATTTATCAAACATTGCATCCTTGTTTGTGGAACACATTTCATATTTGGAGGACCAATTTAAGTTTTTAGCTCTCTTATTTAATGGCATTCATGACAACATTGTTGTCACTTCATCTTTGTCTTTGGACTTAGTTCAATATCAATTTTTATTTGTTCCCAAATTGGCACCTTTTGTTATGATCGAGCATGTACCTGATTGGATTGTGGTATCATCATCATCTGCCAAGAACTTGGAAGCACATGAGAAGATTTCAGAGACATGCACTTCATACATATGGGTTCATCTTTCTACCAATTCATATCTAGAATGGGAAACATTTTACCTTTGTACTTGGTTTATCTTCTTCCCAAGAGGAGAAACATTGTTTGTAGGCATTGGATCATGTTTGTCTTCAAACACTTACCATTTTTGTAGGATATTATACATTATGGGGGGAATATCTGGTCTTTCTCTTTCCCTCTTATGGAGGGTCATTTATTATATATACACGATGGTTGTAGTCCTTGGGGGGCATCATTGAGTCCTCCATACATCATCTTTCTTTTTATATTTTTTCTCTTTTTGAGAGGAGTTTTATCCCATTGGGTTTTATCTTTTTCTTTGTTTATGAGAGATTACATTTGCATTGTACATGGGTACCTAACATGGGCTAGTAGCAAGGACCCATCTGTTGAACACACTCGAATATTGAGAGGGGGTGAATCAATATCTATCAAAACTTAAACCCTCCAAATATTAAACCCTTTAGCAATATACAAATTCAAACTATTAACAAGATTAGCAACCCTTAATTAGATAAATAAATAAATAAATAAGCAGCAATGAAAGATAAGGCAATGAACACACATGCATAAGATAACACTAGATTTACGTGGAAAACCAAAGAAGGGAAAAACCATGGAGAGAAATCTCTTAATATAGGAAGCTCACTGCTTACAAAATTACAATTTTTTTTAAGAATCACTATCTAAGGAAGCACACTACTCCCTGAAGGACTTGCAGGCTATTGGTAAATATTTTTTGTCATTGCAAATAATCAATAGACTCGCCCAAAAGGCAATGGAGATATGCACCAACAATGGATAAATTGTTATGGAGTAACAATTATCCTCTACGTTTAGAGGGGCAGCTCCTTCATATGATATAATTTTGGTTTTTTGAAAATAATGAAAATGGGGTATGCTTTTAAACAAAAAGTAGAAAAGGTAGACTAACATCTATCTATAGCCATGAAATATATGTGATTGAAAAGGATTTAAAATGACTAACTAATGTTGAAAATTATACTAGAAAACAATCAATATCATGACTCACAAATCAAATTACCAAAATTTTGCTTACTTAACTCACTACAATTCCAATACTCACTGAAGATAAATGAACAAAATATCAAAGAACAACACATCCTCACAGCGAAGAAATATTCAAATGCTTATCAAAGCTCACAAAATCATTCATAAACATTATTATTTCATTCATAATTCATTGCACACAGACAATAAACATCTACAACAAGATCATCAAAACTGTAAAACTTTGTTGTTCCTCATCTACAGATTACATATTTATTAATTTCCCCCAATGGTCGCTTTTAGTTTTGTAACTACCTCTTTAACCGGTTACATTCCCATTTCAAAATCCCTTTTACTCCAATTGGAAGCTCAAAATTCATCAATTATCTCTTCATTACCACTTTCCTCTTTCAAACGCACACATTGTAGTTATTTGGTAAAATTTCAAATTTCTCAAGAGGGACATTTGAAAGATTCCTTTATTTATGGTAACTGCTTCTTGATTTGAAATTGTTATTTTAAAAAGGCTTTTAGAATTCCCAAGTAGATTTTAAAATCCACAAAGAATGCATTTGTTTAATACGCCCGATCATAATCAACGTTAAATAGGGTGTGATTAAACAATTTATATTTTAGAATATTATCATTAATAAATTTCTAATGTTTTTGCTAAAAAAAATTCTGGATTAGATTGTGTAAGAATTTTTTGTATCATCATTTTGAATCACACTTCGTGATTCATCATCAGGATAAGAGAGCAAAAGAAATGTGATTCGAAACAGAGTGTGATTCACGAAATGTGATGATGAATCACAGAGTGTGATTCGAAACATTGATACAAAAAATTCTTACACAATCTAATCCAGAAAAAAAATTTAACAAAAATATTCATAGATTGTGGAAATCTACTATCACAAACTTCTAATAATCATTTGGGATGTTACAGAGCATGGGAATTTTTCCTCCTTCGAACCTTCTCGACCTTTGAAATGATACCACTCCTTAAATGTGCTTGCAGGCCTCCTATCGGGTTCACTCCTGAAGCTACTCCTGAAACTATAGTTAGGTATATATGAGGAGAACTGAAACACAGTCACCTCAATATGGCTGCCATTTACATTTTCTCAGGAAATTAAGGAGCATAATGATAAAACGATCATCCATAAGCTGAGAAATGTGAAAAATGGAATGTGTGTGTAAATCATCCCAAAATAGAAACATTGCCATCATTTTTTTAATCCTCATAATGCAAAATAGATTGCTCCAAAAGATCATTCTATTGTACTTGATTCATTCAAAGCGAAAGGTATTTTCCATCATGCAATAATGGCTCAACTTCGGTGATATAGAGAAGTTTTGAAACTTTATTTAGCACCCAATATTGGTTTTGAAACAAGGATAAAACACTAAAAGTATATAAAAGAAACTCTCTTTTTATCTATAGATAGTGCCTCGAGTCCTAATAATGTTTTGGCAAACTCATGGGGCCCGATGAGGTTTTCAAAACCTCAAAATATCTACCAACTACACTAACACACTTCCATTTCGTAAGAAGGAATTATAGCTTCATATGTTAAAAGTGTAATCCTTTTGATTTTTGACAAACTAAAGAGTGAGATCACTTTTCCAGCCTTTTCTAGACTTCAATAGCATAAACGGATCGAGTACTTCACCATTTTCTCACTAGTGTGGCTGACTAAATAAACCACATTAGAAAATGTTCCCCAAATAAAGGATCTATTTCTACGTTATGAATTTGAGTTCAAAGTGTAAAAATGTCACTTCAAATAATACTCCTCAATGAATTTGCAAGGCTATGATAGCATGAAGCAATGGAATGGTCTTTTCATCAATTTAATCTTTACAAATATCCACAAACAATAAAGTCAATATGATATATATGAATTGACATTAACCAAATCTCCTTTAATGATCAACATTTTTTAATGTAACTCAAAGCATCCATTTCTATGGGACTCTACAATCTCTCAACTACAAACAAGCATCAAAGCTTCCCATTTTCAATATATATTGGGGTCGACCGATCCAACTCCAAATGCATTTTTTCTTTTATCACCATTTAATTTAAATGCCTCTTTGGTATAACATATCCATACTATTCCAATTAAATTTTACCTACCCTTATGTTCAGCATTCCACTCATTATCAATAGCTATTCATTTGTTTTGAAGATGCTTAATTGATCATCCCATGCCTTTTCATTTGATATTTGTCTAGATATATGCTTCTCATAAACCAATCTATCATCTTGTTGTGAAGAGTCCATTAATGCCTTGAATTTCATGATGTCTATCATCCATCTTCTTCAAATTTTGAAATGTTATGCTTCGATGGATGTCTCTTCATTACTATTGAACTTCTGACATTGTGCGTGTTAATGCAAGCATGTTTTCCTACCTCTTAAACCATTTGATCTTCATATGGACTAAGTCTATTAACCTCAAGAGCTTTTGTGGAGGGTCAGAACTATTTATTGTCTAAAGAGTGGATTTGAAGGATTACAAGGGTTTACTCATCATTATCCCATAAGAATTGAGAAGAAATTAGGAGATAAATTTATTCATAACTTGCAAGAGGAGTAACAAAATGAGCCAATTTTAATTGCTATGAGATATAATTGTCAATGACATTCCAAATAAGGAAAAAAGTTCAAAATTTTGGGGTTCCTAAATTATAGACTACATGAGCTAAGGTGCACAACCTTAGGTAAAGATACAAAGACTTGCACTATTGAGGCACACAAGCCTAGGGAAAGATACAAAATACAAGTACCTTCTAAAGAGACTCACTGTCTAGCAGGGGATACATAAAGATTTAGAAATTACAACATATGTGAACAATACACTTTGTTGACTAAGGCGTTAAAGCTCATTTCTCTTTTATTTTCACAACTCACTTCACCAATCCATACTTGCACACCACCACCCACTCACACAACTTTCAACTAATTTTTTCTTCCATTTATATCCTCCGCAAGATCACAAAACACCAATTAGGTTGATCAAAAAAGAAGATAAACCATAATTCCAACAAGTCAGCCACAAAAACATAATGTGGTCCTATCCAGGAGATAAAGAGGACCAAATAACAACTTATTACATCTTTCAATGTGATCCCAAACAACACGTATGTTGGATCACATCAACCCAAGTCGCCAACAAGGAAACATGTAGATGAATCATGTAGCACAATACTAGTTGGCCTAAAAACATACTTTCAACTAAATTTACTCAATTTGGCTCTCAACAAGATAGGTCAAGACCCAAATCCATCTTATCACAACCTCAAATGTTGGTGTGGACCCCCAAGCACATAGCACAAGCAAGGAAACAATCCCTTTGGCCAAACATCCATAAATTACCCAGAAAACCAACTCAGGACCATATGCAGCACAAAAGAGATCAACCATTGATGTGCAGATCACAAGGAGATGTTCCATGAACATCTAGCAACAAGTTCCATGTAATTATTTCACACTGTCATGCAAAAAATAGACACCATAACTCAAATAGAGATAGAACACTTCATCCCAGAATCATAGAATACACAACCATAAGATAGAAATTAACAAACCAACTTGTGATAAACACCAACACAAAAAAACTAAACTGAGACACTACACAAACACTAAGAGTGTGTCCACCAAGTCATAAAAGTAGAAAGATCAATGTGGAGAAATGTGAAGCATTTTTTGGACCAGTCCAGACAACCAAAAAAACTACCAATCCACTGTAATTTCCAAAAACCTCCTCAACGACACAAGTGGCCTGAAAAGATAGGATTTCAACATCCACAAAAAATAGACACTGAATTCTAAACCACAAGACCAAAACTTCAAATTTGGAGGAATGTAGAGCATTCTCCCAAACATTCTTCAAAGCAACTTCCTATCATAGAAGCTTTTATCAACAAGTGGAGACCAGAACATCCTTGTAGCAACACATACTTCCTTGGGAGTAACAAGAGAGAGAATACAAAATACTAGAGACTATCAACATCTCTCCAACTTCGGTATTACTTATAATCCTCATCTTAATTCTTTTCATCCTCATCTTAATGCCTCTAATCCTCATCTTAATATATCAAAATGATCATCTCTTTTGGCATCTCTACTTGTCATCAAAAAAGGCATGTCATCCAACCACGAACATCAGCAACTCCACTATTAGCACAGCATAAATGACAACCAATTCCAAACACATGTGCAACAATATCATAAACACATGTGCAAAAATCTTCCCAAGTGTTGACATCAATGAAAACCAATACCAACAATCTCCCCCTTTGGTATTGATGGAAACACGCACCTGCACATTCTCCCCCTTTAACCAGCAGCACTTCTTCTTCAAACAAATATACATGCTCCCCATATTAGTAGCAACCAACCAACTACCTGCTCCCCCTAAGAGGTATCACACATTGAAATCTAGGAGAAAATGATATGACATGAATTTCTCCCTTTGATAGATGCACCATCTAAGCATCTAGTTAGAAAAAAGGAGGGGAAATAACCCCTAACTTTTGTTAGAGATACTCAAAAGTATCCTTTAAAATTTCCTTAGTGAATATGTCTACAATCTGATCCTTAGTAGGCATATACTCCAATCTAACTTCTTTCTTTGTAGTCTTCTCCCTTAAAAAGTGATACCTAATAGAAATGTGTTTGCTCCTTGAATGCATCACCGGATTCTTGGAAATATTAGTTGCATTTGTATTACCCCACAATATGTGAATGGGTTCATCATATACCACCTTTATATCCTTTAGAGTCTTCGCCATCCAAAGCACCTAGGTGCAGCAAGATGTTGCAAAAATAAACTCAACTTCTACAATGGACAAGGACACTGAGTCCTACTTCTTATTGAACCAAGAGACCAATTTTTCTCCCAAGAAAAATGCACTTCCACTGGTGCTTCTCTATTCATCCACACATCATGTCCAATTAGCATCAATATAAGAACACAAAGAAAAATTATCATCCTTCTTATACCACAAGCCATGATCTATATTTCCCTTCAAATATCTAATATTTTTTTTACTTCCTTCTCATTAGTTTGCTTAAGTGACAACCAATAACCATAGGTTTACTTACTAGTTTGAAATCCTCCATTCCAAACTTCTTCAACATCTCTTTAACACACTTAGCCTGAGAAAAAAACATACCATCATCTAGTTGCGCAATTTGAAGCCCAAGGAAGAAAGACAACTCACCAACCATAGTCATCTCAAACTATTTTTTGTGTCTCCTCTACAAACTTCTTACACATATTATCATCTCCATCAAAGATGATGTCATCAACATATACATGTTCAATTATCAAAATATTTTCTTCCTCAAACTTAATATAAAGATTACTAGATCTGTAGTACCTTTCTTGAAACCTTGCCGAAGTAAGTACTTATCCAACCAACCATACCAAGCTCTAGGAGCTTGCTTGAATCGATACAAAGATTTCTTGAGTCTACACACCATGTTTGGATCTTCTGATAGATGGAAACTATCTATTTGCTAAATGTATACATATTCCTCTAAGTCACCATTCAAGAAGGCTAACTAGACATCCATCTGATAGATTTTGAAATTCTTGTGAGTGGAAAAAGCAAGAAATATCCTTATTGCCTCCATTTTGGCTACCGGAGAAAGGGTCTCCTCAAAAGCAATACCTTTAATTTTTGAATAGCCCTTACATACTAATCTAGCTTTGTTCCTCACAACTTCATGATCTTCATTTAGCTTGTTTTGAAACACCCACTTAGTCCCAATAACATTTTTATCAACTGGTCTAGGAACCAAATCCCATGTCAAATTCTTTTCTATATTGTTCAATTCTTCTTCCATTTCCTTCATCCAAACTTCATCTTTGCTAGCATCAACAAATTTCTCGATCTCTTCCTTTGAGATTAAACACAAATTTACTTGCTCACTTACCTTCGCAATCCTTCTCTTGATCAACACACCTTCATTCATATCTCTAATGATCTAATTTGTTGAATAGTTCTTCTACACATACTTTTTCATAGTCTTAGGAAATGTTTTTTATTCTTGTTTCTTCTCTTTTTTCTCTTCTTATTCTTCTTCAATGTAGGGAGGTATATCAAATTTGCAAACCTCTAGTTCTTGTGAAATCTAACACAAATCTTCATCTACTTTCATATTTTTTCTTTCAATCATCTTTCCCAATCTCTTGTTATAACATCTATAGGCCTTGCTTCTATTTGAGTAACCAGGGAAGATCCCTTCATCACACCTTGAATCAAACTTTCCAAGGTTTTCTTCATCTCTCCTAGTGTAGCATTTTTTTCCAAAGATCTTGAAGTATCTGTCAGTAGGAGTCCTTCCATACCATATCTCATAAGGGGTCTTAATGCTATTGACTCTCAACTATACTCTATTAAGAAAGTGGACAATAGTGTGAACTAATTCCTTCCAATACAGATCAAGAAGATCAACATATTTTAGCATAGTCTTATCCATCTCTTGTGCAGTCTTATTCTTCATTTCCACTACCTCATTCCATTGAGGGTTTATAGGGGCAAAAATATGTCTCCTAATACCATGATCTTCACAAAAAAATTTAAATTCAATTGAAATAAATTAACTTCCTCTATCATATCTTAAGCATTTGATCTTAGCATTCATTTCATTCTCAATTTTTTCTTTGAAAATATTAAGCTTATCAAGGGCTTCTGATTTTTCTCTTAAAAATGTAACCCATCATTCTAGAATAATCATCAATAAGCAACATGAAATACATTTCACCTTGTTGACTCCTTTTTCTTGTAGGTCCACAAATATTAGTGTGAATCAGCTTCAATGGTATTGTATCATAGCACTCTTTCTCTTGAAACTTTTCTTTGTTTGTTTTCCCATTTGACACTCTTTGCATAAAGTTTTTGTAGAATTAGTTTGCATAAATTTTTTGTAGAATTAGTTATCTTAGGAATATCTCTCATTGCATGACTAGAGTTGATCTTTACCATATTATCAAAATTGATGTGTCCCATTCTCTTTTGCCACAATCAACTTTTACTGGATTGATCCAATAAGAAAATTCTTCCATTTTCCTCCTTTAGATAATAGACATTTCCATTTTCCCTTGTATCTTCTGCAACTAATCTTTCAAACCTTTCCTTACTAATCTCACAACCTCTGGCATGAAATTTAAGATTATATCCTTTGTTGCACATCTAACTGGCACTAAGAATATTATGCTTAAGTCCTTTGTCATAGAGCAGATCCTTAGTCCTATTATTTCCATTAATTGTTATAGCACCCTTTCCACAATTTTTTGTTGACTCATCACCTCCAAACTTAACAACTCCACCATTAAATTTCTTAAGACTAATGAACCTTCCTTTGTCACGAATCATGTGGTTAGAGCAACCATTGTCAATCACCCAAGCATTTTCTTCTTCCTTTGCATGAAAGGAAGTCCACACAGCCATTAAACTTTTATTAACTTTGTCAGCCTACAAAGTACCAAACTTCTTCCATTTTTCAATATCACCCTTTTTTCCTTTCACATTCATGAATAGTGTTTCATTATTTGAATCATTATCAAAATCTTCTAAAGAAAAATTGATCTCCTTGGAATAGAAACTCTTTTTTAACTTCTCTCTATTGTTTCCATCTTCTTATTCATTATAGGGACATTTGAATGCAAAATTACCAATCCACCCACAATTGAAACACTTGAAAGGTAACTTAACTTTGTATTTTTTTGTGGATTTCTTTAATCTTCTTGCAAATTTTGCTTCTACCTCATCAAATTTTTCATTTTGATCTACTGGATCATCTTCTATCTTTTTACTAACTTTGAATGTTGCTTCCTTCTTTGGAACATATTTGTCAAATTCTCTCATTTTAAAGGCAGTGAGAGCACCAAACATTTCATCTACTAAATACTTATCCAATTCCTTAGAATCTTCAACAGAAAATACCTTACCATGTATGACTATAAGCTTTAGGGAGAGATCTCAAAAATTTCTTCACATTCTCATCTTCTTTCACTTCTCCACCAAGACCTTCGATGCTAGTAACTACTTCATCCACCCAAAGCATATAACTAGTAATGTCTTTGTCCTCTTTCATCCTCAAGGTTTCAAATCTACTCTTTAATATTTACATCTTGGCTTGCTCCACTTTATTATGTGCATAAATGTTGCTTAGGCTTTCCCATAAATCCTTAGAAAAATTGAAACCCGTCACCTTCAGAAGTTATGAATCAGCTAACCCACACATGATGGCATTATTTTCCTTGGAATTATTCTCATATATTCTAATCTCAATTAGATCTATTGGAGGAGAAAAATGTGCAATATAACCATCCTTGACCTTTCCTCAAGAGGTTAAGCTTCTTCAAAGGAACTTGGCTCTGATACCAATTTTTGAACACACCTAGATACTGAGAAGGGGGTGAATTGGTATCTATCAAAACTTAATCCCTCCAGATCTTAAACCCTTCACCAATATACAAATTCAAACTATTAACAAGATTAGCAACCCTTAATCATATAAACAAATTAATAGCAATGAAAGATAATGAAATGAACACACATGCACAAGATAACACCATATTTATGTGGAAAACCCATGAAGGGAAAAAACATGGAGAGAAATTTCTCAATATAGGAAGCTCACTACTTACAACATTATAATTTTTTTTAAGGCTCATTTTCTAAGGAAGCACACTGCTCCTTGAAGGAATTGCAAGCTAAGGTGCACAACCTTAGGGAAAGATAAAATAGACTTATAGTACTGGGGCACACAACCCCAGGGCAAGATACAAAATACCAGGACCTGCTAAAGAGACTCATTGTCTAATAGCAATATGTACATGAAGATTTATAAATTACAACACATGTCAACAATACACTCTAGTGACTGAGGAATTAAAGCTCATTTCTCTTTCTTTTCACAACTCACTTCACCAATCCATACTTACACACCACCACCCACTCATACAACTTTCAACTAATTTTTTATTCCATTTATATCCTTCACGAGATCTCAAAACACCAATTAGGTTAGTCAAAACAAAAGATAAACCATAATTCCAACAAGTCAGCCACAAAAACATAATGTGATCCTATCTAGGAGATAGAGAGGACCAAATAACAACTTATTACATATTTCAATATGATCACAAACAACACATATGTTGGTGCACATCAACCCAAGTAGACAACAAGGAAATGTGTAAATGAATCATGTAGCACAATACCATCCGGCCCAAAAACATACTTTCAACTAAATTTACTCAATGCATTTCTCAACAAGATAGGTCAAGATCCAAATCCATCTTATCACAACCTCAAATGCTAGCGCAAACCCCCAAGCACATAGTGTAAGCAACAGAACAATCCCTATCATCCATATATCCACAAATTACCCAAAAAACAAACACAAGACCATATGTGGAACAAAATAGATCAACCACTAATGTTTGGATCCCAAGAAGATGTTTCATGAACATATAAAAACACTTCCACATACTTCTTTCACACTATCATTCCACAAACAACCACCATAACTCAAATAGAGATAGAACACTTCATTCCAAAATCACAGAATACACAACCATGAGATAGAACATTATCAAACCAACTTGTGCTAAACACCAATACATGAAAACTAAACTGAGACACTGTACAAACACTGAGAGCACATCCACCAAGCCGCAGGAGAAAAAACATCAATACAAAAAAATGTGGAGCATTTTTTGGACCAACCTAAACAACCAACAAAACTGTAACCCACTATAATTACCAAAAATCTCATAGGCAACATAGGTGACCTAAAAATATAGGAGTGAAACATCCACAAAACATAGACACTAAATCCCAAATAGTAAGACCAAAAGTTCAAAGGTATAGGAATATGGAGCATTCTCCCAAAAGTCTTCAAAGAAAATTCCTATAGCAGAAACTTTCATCAACATGCGGAGACCAGAACATCCTTGTAGCAACACATACTTCCTCAAGAGAAACAAGAGAGAGAAAACAACATATAGAGACCATCAACAGCATCTCTCCAACTTCAGCATTACTTCTAATTCTCATCTTAATGCTTATCATCCTCATCTTAATATATCATCTCTTCTAACATCTCTATTTTTCACCAAACAAGGCATGAAATCCAACCATAAGCATTTATGAACATCAGCAACTCCAATGTTAGCACAATATAAATGACAACCAATGCCAAATATATGTGCAACAATATAATAAACACATGTGCAACAATATTCCCAAGTTTTGACATCAATGACAACTAATAACAACGCCATCTTCATCTTCAAATTCACATAATTTGTATAATAATTTTCTCCCTAAGTTGCACTTAAGGGGGAGTGTTGGTACATAAATAGGTGTTTTACCTAACTACTTAATTGGTGGGTCTTATTTACATAGGGGTGTTGGTGTAAATAGTTGTTTTACCTAACTAGTTAATTGGTGGGTCTTATTTACATGTTAAGTTTACTCAAGTCTTATCATATCATATCTATTTGATTTTTTATTTATAATTGTGTCCTAGGTCATTTAATATTGTTGAAATAGTTGTCTCATTGCACAAGATTAAGACACATGTCAATAT
Organism: Sequoia sempervirens; assembly: GCA_007258455.2. Taxonomy (NCBI): domain Eukaryota; kingdom Viridiplantae; phylum Streptophyta; class Pinopsida; order Cupressales; family Cupressaceae; genus Sequoia; species Sequoia sempervirens. The sequence goes on from VDFB02270651.1 coordinate 789,932,924, forward strand.
ATTATCTAATCTTACCTCACAACTTATCTTTATAAGCAAGGCATCATATGTGTATATATTCAATTTTATAATTTTGCATTCATAATCATAACAATCTACTCTTTCTTATTTCTCTCTTGCAGAAGATATTTTAGTCTAGAAACTATTCCTAGCGGTGTTGGGAGCCACCATTTACTCCTATAAATGTGCATTTCCCAAAGTATGCTTCAACATTTAAACAATAAAGAAACCTACAATTATAAATATATCGAGGTAAATTGTCATAAACTCCCAAGAACTCCACTAAGGATTCATTGATTGGAAAGATATCAAATGATGGTCTTTAATAGTAGAGTTTTTTTTTGCTATTTCAAGGTAAATTAGACTAAGTGATAATGTACAAGAATCTTAAGATATCAATTCACATTAAGAGAGGGTATACGAAAGGATTTGGTAGGTTTTAAAGGGTAGTAACCAAGACCTATCGTCAAACCTTGTGAGTTAAGTTATAAAGGGACCTTGATACCTTGTTCCTTTATACCACAACTACTACCTTTATACCCAAATTGAGAAAAAATATTAAATCCTCTTCCATAAATGGATTCAATTTCTTTCGATGAAGGTGGTTTTTCATAAATGGTATCATCATAAATAAATGTATAACTAGCATCAATTGTAGGATTAGTAGTTATAGTAATGAAATTAGATGTTTGAGGAGAAGGTATTGAAGATTGGGTAGATGCTACTAAGACATCTTTCAGTTCTTCAAGCTTTTATGGTGATATTTTATACTCTCAAATGAAAGTAGGTGTAAAATCTAATGAATTCCAATCATCACCAAAGAGTGCAATCGTAGGTGATTTAAAATTATCGATATCTTTATCATTTGAAGACAATGGTTCCACTTTTGAAGATGGAATCGAAGTACTAAAATATTTATGACTATGAGTTTTATATCTAGCTTTAGTTTGTAAATAATTTTCAAATTTTAGATCTTCTTTAACCATATAAACCTTGTTATTGTATGTATATTTCATTATACAATGAAGGGTAGATGGGACTCCTCTCATGGCATGAATCCATGGTCTACCAAGAAGAAGATTATATGAGAGGGAACCATACATGATATGGTTAAGGGTAGGTAAAAGTGTATGTCCTACCCTAACAGGTAATGTTATTGTTCCCAAAGGTTACCTACCAATATTATCAAAGCCACAATTAGAAAGAGCAGTAGGTTTAATGAGATGTATGTACACCAATTTTATGTAAAAGGTAAATGCTACAAACATTGAGACCTAATCCATTTTATCAATTAGAGTACGTATAATTTCATGTTGATTAATGACAACAAAAATCATGAGAGCATCATATTGTTTTTTAATCTCAGGAGAAAGTAACACACTTTGATGGAATATGATGTCTAAGTCTATTGCATTCATACCATCTAATAAGGATACTAAATTTTTTAGCTTAATAGAAGGTGGTAAAAAAATCTTCTATAAAGCTTCTTGGTGCATGCCATGGTATACAAGTGAAGTTTGTATTAGCTCCCAAAGAGAGATCTTAGCCAAAGTAGTGCAAAACTGCTCAAAAAAATCATACTCATTACCATTTTGTTGAGGAAGATAAGGTACGGGAGGAAGAATAGGTTGCAAAAATGAAATTGAATGAAGAATAACTAGTGTTTAACTTGTTTATTATTTTGGATATTTTATGTATGAGAAACTGCATGGTAATGTGGTTGTTGCAACACATTATTTCATATAAGATGCAACCAAGAGGTTTAGGTTGGCTTGAAGGACCTCCAATAATGAGAACGGATTGATTTTTCAGTTGAGGATTACGAGAATAGATAATGAGTTGTGGTTTTATTAAATGTATTAAATTAATTATCCTTTCACATATAGAAGTTTTAGAAGTCTTAGAGGATGATTTCGTTGAGATGAAGTCATCAAGGGCTTCATCTAACATATCAAAATCATCACTACTAAAAGGCTCATCAAATTCATCAAATTCTTGTAGAAAGATATCGGATAAGCTTACTTTCTCCAAGATATTAAAGATATATAACAAAAATATATTTGAAAAATAATGATAGTGTCAATTAAAATATATAGTTGTTTATGTTTTGATTCCTTGAGGTGAATTGAAAAGCACTAGTATGTTCAATACAATTCAAACTTTAATGCTGGGTGATCCCACAATAATGGGTTACAATTTTTTGCCAAACTTGACATTGAAATCAGCATTTTTCACCAAATCTTCACTTTCTTACACCTATAGCATCTAAACCATTAATAATTTGAAGATGAAGCAAACTAGTGATTTGTGAGATTTTTTGTGTAGATTGTAATTATATTTCTTTAAAAAAAGAAAAAATAAATTGTGAATCCTTTTATGTAATTTTTAATAACTTATTTTTTTCTACAAAACAGCATTTTTAAAAAGTGATGTTTACTTCGACCTTCATAACTTTTTTTTATAGAAAGGATACAATTATAATTTTTGAAATACAGATTTGTTACCTCAATGTCTAGTGCATGGATTTTTTTTCATAATTTTTTGTTGCATTTATTTTTTTTAATTAATTTTCTAAGTCAGAGTAATTATAATTTGGACAAAGGTGTACTTCGGCCCACATAAATTTTTTTGTATGCATTTGAATTAACTTATTCTTTTTTTGTTGGAATAATGAAATCAATACCTAGTGCACATGTATTTTTCAGAAGTTTTTTTTTCTCTATTTTCCTATTTTTTTCGTATGCGTGAAACAAAAGACCTTGATGTTCTTTGAAAATCCTACATTCACAAGAAATAAAAAATAAATATAATAATCAAATTAAATATATTTAAAATTATACTTTTTGGGAAGCTTATAATAACGGCTACATACTTGCAAAATATAAATTTTGAATGACTTCATTTGATCCCCAAATCAAAAGTGGATTTTTATCAGCACTTTGATAGGTGTAGAGGAGACTCCATTATAAGTATGGTTTAAAACTAACGGGGTTATACCCAAGGGGGTTTCATCTAAGGGCTTTGATCAAACCCTCTTTAATTAAAATCCTTTAAATGGAACCTTTAAAGGCTTAAATCATTATATTTTCCAAAAATATCTAATTTCAGAAAAAAAAAAATTAGGATGTCCCAAAAAGTGTAACCCATTATTGTGGTAGCACCCTATTCTCAGACTACAAAAAATGATAAAATCTTATAATAATTTTGATAGCTTATTGAAATTAAAGAGATGTTGCTTGACTTCTAAAAGCAAGGAAAATGATAGGCGGTGCAAGTTCATGGGCAATGCTCGCAGAGCAAGAATGGTCATTAGAGAAGCTACAACTGAGGGTTGGCACTTTGGAGAAGAAGTACCTAGAGGCAGAAAGAGTTGGCATAGGCACAAGCTTAGTTGGACGGTAGGATTGGGACTCTTTAGGCACTCACCACGCCATGGGAGCTAATGTAATCCCACTAGGAATAAAGGCTCCTAAACATACAAACTAGTGGGAGGCTTGAGCTAGATCTTGGCTAGAAACTACCAAAAAGCCCTGGGCTCACCTAATAATTAGAAGCATATATGGGGTGCGAACTCTGGGGGAGACCTTGGTTTCAACCCAATGCAGTCACGAGGAGAGCATATTTTTTCACCATATTATTGGCAAGATCAAAAGCCTCCACCTAGGAGGTCAACCCTCAACGAGCCTACTTGGGGGGATTGGAATAGATGGCTGAGGCAAACCAAGAGAGAGATTGTGACAACTCAACCTAACGTTTGGAAGGTAATCCCTGTGAGAATAAATCCAAGGATGAACCTAGTGGTTGGTGGTTAGAATATACAAGCCCCCCATTTTTCCATGGGATTAAATACAAATAAAGAAAATAGAGGTCAGTATCCAGGGAAGGAGGACCGGATGGAGCAGAAGGAAAATGGTTTATAGGATAAGTATAACACAAGGAGAGATAATGATGAGGGCCAAGCCACTCGAAACCACACAAATCACAACAATAGATACCAACACAAAAGATGCAATATAGAAAAATAACCCACTTTCAATTATTTCCAGATAATGAAATTACAAATTCAAAACTTACATGTTATAGCCTCATGGGGTTGATTCATTACAACAAAATCAACTCTGAAAGAAAATATATTATTCGCAGCCCAAAATATGCACTATTGGAACCACTTTCTACAACCCCCACTTAACCATTTTTATTTTACCCAATAACCTCACTAGAATGTTCTAGAAAGTTCAAATTTCTCTTTTTTTTTGGTGCCAAAAGTCCCACCGTTTGATTTCTGGCCTAGGAAGAAAATTTAATGAACTTCACTTTTTAGAGGGTCAACTTCGCAGGGCCATAACTTTTGATCCGAGTGTCCAATTTGGTATTATTACATATTGTTGGAAAGCTCTCAAAGAGCTCTACAGCACATGAGCTTTCCATTGGTTGGTTTGGAAACCTTTCAACCTATTTCGGGGCCTCTAAAGTCTTCATATATGAAATTGAAGGTACATTGGAGAAATTTCTTAAGACAAAAAATTTAATATCTCTCAAACCATGCATGGTATAGAGGTGATTATTTTGTGATTGGAAATGTTTTTCAGTTCTGCTCCTTGGGGTAAATTTTCACATCCATATGAGCCCATTTAGGTTGACTTACTAAAAATAGTAAGTGCCCTTTTTTGATATTTTTGACACCTGACTGTCTCACAACCCTTAAGAAAAAAAATTGGGTGATGCAAGATTTCCCTATGATGTAGAGTAGGGTGATTTAGGCCTTAACCAATCAATCTGGAAACTGGTCTTCAAGTCTGCCAACAATCTTAAGGGATAGTTGCTTCACAAACTGTCCACCTTGCTAGTAGGTGTCCACCAAGCCTTATTTTATCATATCTTTTAGAGAAGGTCTACAAGAGACAAAACCTTCACACTTTCAGGCACCCTTTACCCCATTATTCCACATGTCTAACTGGTTCCTCATGCTGTTTTGGAACAATCCTCTCAAAACTGACCTACAATGCTAGAATTTAGGCCAAATTAGGCCACTTTTACAAAGGAAGTGTTCCCAAATCAACTTGTAAATTCATAAAATCTTCGCCAACAGACTTCCCAAGTCACATGGGGTCAAAATCAACAATTTTTTTCATCAAAACTTCCTAAAAAAAAAAATTCCTATCAAAACTCTACTAACACTAAGCTTGGCACATAGGGATGCTAGACTAAGGCTCAAGAAAAACCTCCACTAACTCCATCACCTTGCCCTAAAACTACCAAAATCAAAGAAATCACACCTAGAAGGTCCATTCCACTACTTTCTACAATTTTCCTATGGTGGAATGGCTTGTTTTTACATTTTTTATATCAAACCCCTTGAAACCCTAACCAAACAGAGCACTTGTAGAAATTCACTTCAAACTTCCACCAGTCTGAATGTAATTCAACAAAATAGGATTCAAATGAAAGAAAACACCAACCACTATCAATTCACATGAGTCTCAGTTGTGTAAGTTGTTGTATAAGGTTATACAGGTTCAGGAAATCCAAGAAAACACAGAATTATCACCAAAACAAAGTAACTTTTAAAATTTCTCACTCTAAAAATCATCAAAAAACATACCTCAAATGTCTTAGAGGATTTTAAACACGTTCTATTCAAATTCCAATGGTCCCCAACTGATTTTTGAATGGGTGACTATTGGTGTTCCAATACAAACCAAAATTTGACAAAGTTGCCATTACAACTTTTACATTATTTGAACAACTTTGCAAAACACTATCACTAGATCCTATATGACCCCTATTACATTGAAATTGGTCTAATATACCTTATTTACATCACACTAGAACTAAAATAAAATAAAAAAACAAGACTCTCTAAACTTCTCCTAGACTCAGTTACCAAGGTGCTCCTGCACCGCCCTACACTGTTGGATGCTCCTGCATCAAACACCCAGGGTAATTTGAAAAGTGACCCTATCACTTCTTAGGAATTAGAGGGAAACTAAGATGGTTTAACTTAGCCTCAAACAACCATGATGAATCACCAATAGGCCTACCTCTCCATTTCACCAAGTACTCTGCATATTGCTTGTTTCTTGTGCTTCTACCCACGCGGTTATCCAAGATTTCTTCTATCTCTTCCTTCTCTAAAGTAGGTGTTGGAATTTTCCACTATTATTTTATCAGTCCCTCCTCTATATCACCTTCATGATACTCTATCAAATCAGCAATGTTGAACATTGGAAAAAAAATTATTCCACTAGGAAACTCTACCTCATAAGCATTTCCTGAATCATGCTTCTTCAGGATCTTGCATGGTCCAAACTTCTTCATTTATAACTTGTATGTACCAACTGGAAACCTTTCCTTTCACAAATGAACCATGATTTCATATCCTACCTGGAACTCCTTATACCTTTTTTTATGATCTTCCTAAGCCTTATATTGTGAGTTCATCTTATTGATATATTTATTTACCTCTTCGTACAAATTCTTCAGGTGCTCAGCAAAATCTTCATCCTCAACACTACTCTTTTCCCCCTTATCCATATTTCTCAATTCAAAAGTAGTTCTTGGACTACTCCCATACACAATCTAGAATGGTGATTTACCAATGCTCCTATTGATAGAATTATTATAATCAAATTATGCATGTGGTATAATCAAATCCCATTCCTTAGCCTTATCTCCTACTAAGCATCTTAGTAGGTTACCCAAACTCCTATTCATCGCCTCTGTTTTTCCATCAGTCTATGGATGGCATGCAAAACTGAACTTCAAATCTATCTTCAACTTCTTCCATAATGTCCTCCAAAAATAACCAACAAATTTGGTATCTCTGTCTGAAACTATACTCTTTGGTAGACCATATAGTCTCACCACCTCTCTAAAAAACAACTTTGCAACATGAACAACATCACTGATCTTATGATACGGAATGAAATGTGTCATCTTTTAAAATCTAACCACCACCACAAATATGGAAGCATTCCCTCTCTGTGTCCTTGGAAATCCAAGAACAAAATCCATGCTAATATCCTCCCATGGCCTCTTAGGTATAGGTAATGGCTGATACAATCTAGTATTCTAACTTGTTCCTTTCGCCATCTAACATACTCTGAAACTTTGTACAAACTTCTTCACATCTTTTTGTAACTGTGGCCAATAATAATTCTCACTGACAAAAGCAATGATCTTATCTCAACCAAAATGTCTAGCCAATCCTCCACTATGCTTCTCCTTGATTAGATTCTCTCTCATAGAAATCCTTGGAATGCACAATTGGCTTCCTCTAAACAATATCCCATCTTGGATTAAGAAATCCAACTATCTCATCCTATCCAATGTAATAGGTTCCAAACAAGCCTTACAAGTGTAGACACATAAAATATACATGCATCTAACCCAGATTCATTAATTTCATTTCATCCTTAATCATCCCTCTACTAACCATTTTAATCATCTTCATCTGATTAAAATTCATCATTTTCCCTCTTTAATTAAATAAATCATCTTTTGTTTAATTAAATCCTAAGTCATCCTCCTTAAATTAAATAAATCAATTTTATTTAATTATCTTCAAATGTTCCTCATTTAATTAAATAAATCAAATTTATTTAATTAAATTACTAGTGCATCAATTTCCTCCTGTTTGATTTAAATAAATCCAAGTATCTAAGTCAAAAGTCAAAATCAGCTAATCTTCATCTTAATTAATCGAATCATGAATAATGCTAATCATAATCACTCCAATTCTCTAGATTTTGCAACTTGTGCACATAAATCAATTTAATTGATTTATTGATTCCTCATTTTCATTCAAAAAGGCATCTCAAGTGGAATATTCCTCCATTTCAAATCTCCCTCCCAAATGTCTTGTCCTCCAACATAGCATTAACTCCTCTTACATTGTCTCTTACATGTCTCCCACTTGGCATTTAAGACTCTTTCTTCTTCCTCAACAAGCCAACCTTCAAATTTCAAATTTGAACCTAATAGCATTTATCATGCACAATGACCAAAATGTGCACAACCTTCCTCCATTGACATTTTGACAAGTGGCATCTTCTCATTGGCTCATGTTTTGTCCCACATCCTCCATGTTCTTCAATCCTCCATCATACTTTCTTATAAATAGAGGCCTCCTCTATTGTATTAATCCTCCACAATCTCAGTCATTTGAATCCACATCCATCATCCAGGAGCTTATCAAGGATTGGGAAAGGGATTCTTTCCACATCAAAGAAGCACCAATCCACGATGGGATAGGGTTTGATCATGTTTTCATGTGCTTTCATTTAGTTGTTTTTGTTCTATTTATCTAGTTTGCATATTTTAACATGATTGAATATTTCATAGGGATATTTAATTTATTGTGTTTTAAATGACTAATATGCTAATATGTGTTAAAGTTTAAACATTTTATAGATCATTAGACCTCTACATTATGGCGCTAGAAGGAGGGAAAAATTTTGAATGCCTTCAATAGGAATTATACGTCATTGTTTTTGTATGCATTTGATTGGAATCTTTGCTATTTTGATAGGAAAATAAAATCTCTATTGATGTTCACGTCTTTCTTAAGGCATACAGTAAAGATCAAATCAGTAAAAATATAGTAAAGAGTAGCATTCACATGTCATCTGGAAATTCTTTGTTTGTTGTCCAAATAAAGTCATAAATGGATGTGTGCCATAAAGTCTTTTTTTTTGTTGTTTAAATAAACTTCAGGCTTTGGGCGCATTTACTATTATTCTCATAGTGGAAATTTATGTTGTTAATCTTACTGTTGTTGAAGAAATCCTTTGCTAGCATGAATCATTCTTGAGGTAGTGAATAATTTATTGTTTAGTACAGATTTCATGCTTAAAGCTTTCTTTCTTTTTTCAAGTAGAAAATGGAAGCTCTGATGTTTGTTAACACATATAACTATTTGTTAACACATCAAGTTTTGCTAACACATAGAACGCTGGTTAGCACATCAAACACTGGTTAAAACATATAACTATTTGTTAACACATTGAGTTTTGTTAACACATTGATTTTTGTTAACACATCAAATGTTGGTTAATGCATATAACTATTTGTTAACACATAAAGTTTTGTTAACACATAGAATGTTGGTTAACACATCAAACGTTGGTCAACATACATAACGTTTGTTAACACATATAACGTTCTGGGAATATTTAATTGTGTTGTTGACTGATAATAATGTAGACCCACTATTCTTCGAGATGATAGAATTTATGGCTCTCAAACAAAAATCATCAAGATGATCACCAACAGATAAGTTAAAAGATATGGTTGTGTTCATTGGCTTTACACTTGCCAATTGCATTAGCTCGAAAGTTTCTAAAGTCTATTCCACAAGTCCTTTTTTTAAAAATGTACCATTCACACATGTGGAAGGAGTTTATGTTTTTGATTCACTTATGGCAGTGCATTCATGAGCGAATTTGATAAAAGTTGACAGCTGCAATATTTGCTTGAAGATTTGATATAATTTGTCTTAAATGTCTTAAATGCAGATTTCTTCATCTCTTTGTTACTTGATTGACTTGGTGCAAGGAGAGTTCACTTGTGATTTTTTTATTAGTTCTCTGTATTTTTTATTTTGAGCTGACATCGTAGAATCTGAATTTTATTTGGAATGCTAAACTCTATCTTTATTTGGGGAATTGTGTTCTAATTTTTAATGTTAAATATTTCAAATGATTTCTTAAAATAAATCTCATTTATAAGATTTTACTTTGTAATGTTTGTAGGTTGACATTGGAATCGTGTGAAAGCAAACATATTAGAGTTGAAGAAAATCAAGCATTGAAACTTGAAATTGATAAAGCATTTTTAAATGCTTAGAGCTCCCATTTTTTGCTATTATTTTTTGTTTTACACCAACTCACTTCTTTTTGGGCTCTAAAAAGAACACTACAAAAAGCTTTATTTTTGTTACAAAGGATTAAAAAGAACCTGGGGCAACTTACTAGATTTTGTTTAAGGTTTAACAATTGAACAAGCAACTTTCATATTTCCTTTTGGTGCTTAAAAAGAATCCAATTGTTACTTTGAGGGATTAAAATGAGCATGTACTTCTATGTTTTTTAATCTCTTATCCAAATTAATATCATATAAAATACATATGCACTTCTCTCGCACCTCACAGTGATCTTGAGAATCAAAAGGTTTTTTGTGATATTAAGTTGTATAAGTGATTGCCTTCACATTTTGATTTGGGTTTAAAATTGACAAATCTTGCAAGTGTGAGTGGAACATATCGCATTTTTTCTCTATTTGTTTCTCAACAAGGATCGATCAAACTACGGATGTGTTTTCTCACTTTTGTGTTATCTTAGAGGGCTTACCTTGTGGGAAAAAGTAATCACCCAAGGGAACAACCCAACCAGGAACATGCTAAATCCAAGCAACTTCCAACTGGTCTATAAGTGTGGGTACTTGAGGAAAGGAAAGTATCATGAGGATTGTTCCAACAAGAAGGCAGCAATGGTCTCTTGTTGCATGGATGGTCCCCCATGAACAGAATGCCCCTACTAGACCCTCTTATTTAGAAAGGCCAAAATCCTTGATCTATTTGTTGGTGCAAGAACAGTCGTTCTAAATCCATCCCACATTTTTTATGGCTCTTAGTAGAGATGAGAAGTATTCCATTGGAGTTTCATGGGTATTGATGCTTGGTTGATCTGAGAAGAGAGTGCATTGTAAGGGGGAGCTTGTGTGGTCAAGCATCTAATCATCCGCTAAGAGTAGGCGTAGCTGGATTTATCCAAGTGGGAACTCAAAAATACTATCTCTCATCCATAAGATTGTGCATATCTTAGAAACAAAACACTTTTCTTCATCGAAAAAATTGGAAAAACAAACATTCAACATGAACATCAAATTTCAAACCCTTTAGAAGGAGTAAATACCCTTGAGGAATTTAAGTGTTATTGCTTTCCCTATGTATTTTATCCTTAGAGGCTTTTAAGTATTTGGATTTACATCTTAATTTTCTCTCACTAAAGTCAACATTAGGGAACTATTGCCTTGATTCTCTTGATTTCAACATAATGGACCTTGTGGGATGAAAATAAATTGATACATAAGTTTGAAAAAACATAAGCAAGACATTGGATGTGGTAAAAGCAATTCATTAATCAAGATGAAATCAATTGAACCCCACACATGTGCTTGTTTATCTTTGGTCTTATGGTCTTTTGAGAAAACATTGATCTTTTGGTTTGAAATTATCTTAGGGAAAAGCATGTTCTTCAAAACCTTGGTCTTTTAAACAAGTCTCTCTTAGGTTCATTTAGGATCAAAACAATCAAACATTTCATCCATCCTCAAAACATCAATCAAAACCCATCTCACAAACAATTTTTGAACCATTGGAAAAATCATTCATACTAGACTTTTGGTAAAATCCTTCAAATCAACATCAAAATCACCTTGTTTGGCTAAGTGTGTGTGGATGAATCCTTCCTCATACACCTAGTTAAATTATCATCCTTATGGACAAGTTTATTCCAAGATGACATCCAACATCTTGGGGTTTATAATTCCATTATCCAAATCAAATCAAATCCAATCCAAATCAAAAAAATCCAAAGAATCATAAAGTCTAGTATTCCTCCAAGGTTCCTAAAAGTTCAACACCCATATCATTCACTCCTTCCATCCTTCATCTCATCATTGGTCCTAAAAACTTTAAAGGTTCACTTTTACAACAAGGTCAAAACACAAGAAGAACATGGAATATAAACTTGATCCATACATCATGGTTAATCCAAGTCAACCAAACTATCAAAGCCTTACAATTCCACTTAGTTATCAAAACTCATATTTATACAATCCATACATGGGATCATTATCTCCTACAAACCTCAATGGTACAAAAAATGTGAGTATGCCCAGTCAAAAGTTTGGAACACCTTTCCCGATGGTAGATTTAAATCCAAGACCAAACCTACAAATCTATCAACCAAACAATCAATGCATGAGTCTTCAAACGAACAACATTATCCCACCAAATCCATACATTCCAAATGTGAATATACCAAGTAAAATTTTACCAAACATGAACATTTCAAATCCACACTTGGTAAACTTTTGGATAAATATGTTTTCAAATCATACAAATTTTGTTCAAATTCCAAACAAGATGCTAACGACTCCATGTATTAATCCAAGTCAAGGTAACACCATGCAAAATCAAGGCAATGTGATTCCCAAACACAACAATGTTCAATTTCAACCTATCATGCCAAATCTAAGCATCACCCCAATTCAGAACATTGTCCAAAATCAATTTGTTCATGATCCCATGCAAACACCACAAGTATACATTCCAAATCTGCTCGAACAAAAGACAAATCAACTATATCAAGGAAGTCAAAACCAAAATCAAAATCAAGATCAAATTTCGCTAGATGAACTTGCTTCACTTGCCAAACTAATTGAATTATTGAGCCAAGAGACATCTTCACTGGACAAAATCAATACACTCTTCCATTGGTTAAACCATGTCATCAAAGCGTTGATTTGTGTCCACAACCACATCAAGAACAATATCTCCAATGTCAAGAGGTTGGATATCAAGATCAACAACATCAACAACAAACCCAAGATCAAACACCACATCTCCAAAATCAATCACTACAAGGTCAATTTAAAGTATAAGTCTTACAAGGTAACAAATGAGAATACACACCACTTGGGAAGCCAATCGAATCGGTCATGCAACAGTTGGTGCAAGAAAAACTCGTCATAATTCCCACCTATGAAATCTATCAAGATCCCTTAGTGAAAACACCATGGTACAATGAAAATCACCTTTGTGATTTTCACAAAATAAAGGGACACACAACATCATATTGTATTCGACTAAAAAATCTCATCCAAGACCTGATTGATCAAAAAATAATAACTATTGGGGACAATAATCAGGATTCAACCACTAGCGATAGCATTGAAAATATCTCCACCACAATTATTGAAAACAATGATCAAGATCTATCCATCAATGAGCACCTTGCAGATGTTTCTACCCCATCCAATGATCAAATCAACATGCATCAAGAGTCACTTTTTGGTCATGATCAAAACCCCTCAACAATATTTGGCAATGATCTATTTCAAGGAGTGTTAGAATTCTTTGATCTTACTGACATAATCCACAACCCATATACCAATGATCATGTTGGAAATACCTCTACCTCATCCAATGAGTTCAAGGACATATCTCAATAATTTATTCCAAAGCATTATCAACATCTTTCACCAAAGTCGAGCAATGGTCCTTCCCAAGACATATTGACATCCTTTGACCTCATGGTTACAAATACTGAAGGAATCCTCAACTAAAAATTTGATCCAAGTCCACTCAAATATCAAGAGGATATTGAGCCACTTCCCATGCCTAATGAAGATATCCAAGAACCCTTTATAAGCAATTCATCCTTTGAAATTGACACATGTCAAGAACTTGATCCAAAGCATGTCAAAAGCAATTCCCAAATCATTCAAGATCAAAAATTTGTATCTCCAAGCTACTACAATAATATAATGGATACTCTCCTATCTATACAAGATGATCATATCCACATATCACATACTCCTCCATCTACCCATGAGATGCTTTATGTGGATGGACACGTAGATGATCTTCATTCATAACAGGATTCCTTTACTCCTGACATTATTACACAAAAAGAGCAGGTTATTGATTCCTATAGTCAAACTAAGTTGTCAACATCAGGATCAGATATATCCCAAATTTAGACTAAGAACATCATGTATGAAGATATTCAGTACTATCCACTCAAGGAAACAGGTCAAACAAAATAGGATATTTCAGAGTCAACAGAGTAGCAAATTGAAATAACATCATCTGCACAAATTGAAATAACGTCATCTGCACAAATTAAAATAACATCATCTCTAGTGGTCATTTATTAGAGAATTCTTATTGAACAAGACATCTCAAAATAGGCAGAATCAAAGAACAAAGGTGCTACTTCCACAATACTGGGGGCAACTATGTCTCAAGCAAACGTCAACATAGGAAGCACGAAGAATCCTTATAGTGAAACCAATGCCCATGCTACAACCAGCCACATCATGAATCTTCATCCACCCATCACCCCATCCATGAATTGGGACTAACATCAAAAGAAAGATTTGAATCAAAGCACAAAGAGCATTATCAAAGAAAAAGAAGCAGAGAAGCATAATGGACAAATCAAATACACATGGATACCAAAGAATACAAAGAAATATTATCCCTATCAAACTCCATTAGTCAAAGAAACTATGTGGAAAAATAAAAAAGGGAAATGCATCCATCAAAGACATCCACAAAGGAAAAATCAGGATTCTCAAGCAACGTAAAAATTATATCAAGAAGTTGGTCCTAATTTCATACACACTTCCATATCCACGCATTATTGCTCATCTTCCCAAATTTGGAGAGTCAAAGGTTCCAAGTTGTCAACCAATCCATCTATTCCTAAACACATAACACCATCCACACCTCCACGCATGATATCCAATTCTCACATTGACCATGTATTGGCAGCTACCCTTCATCATAAGGATTCAGAAGGCATCTTGTTGCAATGTGAGCACAAAGACAGAGTTAACTCTGGTATCAACAAAGTAGATCAAGAATCTCAAAAGTTGTATTCAAGTGCATGTATCTTGAAAAAGAAGCTTCTTCAAACAAGATATCAATGGCACATTATGACAGAAGCATCTACATCAACACCACAAGGTGGTTCAACATGAGCTTAAAATCTTTCAGAAAATACAAAAAAATCAAAAAATCATGAAAATAGTAAAGATAAAAAATCATCCTCCAATGAAAACCGCATAGGCGGCACTTTGGGCAAGTACCATGATGAAAACCTGGCAAACAAGTGTCATGTATAGAATCGAGCATCTACATGTGCTAATTCAAGTGAAAGTATCTCATCCCATCCATAATAAATCCAACATTCCATTCACCTCATCCATAATAAATCCATTCATCCATGAAGCATTTATCCAATCCATTTTCATCCATCTACATTCATCTTCCACATTATCTTGATCTTGGTAAAAGTTTGGTGTACACTTTACACTTGCTTATGGTAAACATCTTGACATGAGTCATTTTCATTGATCCTATCCTATCCCAACATTATATGAGCCATGAAGAACTATCCAAATGAGCATCCTCTATTTGAACACCTTATCTTATCAAAAGATAATCCATATCCATCCAACCCTATACCCATCTAGGCATCTAGCCATGACATTTCAAACATTGCTAGACATTAGGGGCAGATATTTACATCTTGCTTTAGGAATAAATCTTGATCTATATCCTCCAACTTATGTGGTGATCTAAACATTGGAAAACGTGAAATCAATTTGGTCAAAGCATTTGTGAGCCAAAATCCAAATCACTAGCCCATGGCATATTTTGACGAGAAGATGTTCATTATCAAGATTTCTCTTTCATCGAACATCAATCCAAACAATCAATATCAGTCACATCTAATTAGCACTTCAGCATCACATCAAATCATTCAAACCAACTTTTGTTCCAAATCAAGCTTCAAAATCCCGATCAATCAAATCTAGTCAAACCATCATCATTTCGGGATATCTTTCCCAGTCCTTATGTTGCTTAACACTATCCTTGCATTGTTGTGTATCCTCAACAATGTTATCATCATCAATCTTGATCAATCAAATCCAGTCAATCCATCATCATTTTGGGATATCTTTCCTAGTCCTCATGTTGCTTAACATTATCCTTGCATTGTTGTGTATCCTCAACAATGTTATCATCATCAATCCATCAATCCAATCGATCAATCCTAGCTTGGTTTTCAACAAAATCCCAAAAAAAGCACTGATATCATCACACATAGCCGTATCCAAATCATCAAAATCATGCAAAAATCCAAAAACATCCAAATCATATCAAAATCCAAAAACAAGTTAAAAATCAGAAGAAGAAAAAATGTCAAAAACATGGTATATGAACTGCATCTTCTCTGAGCTTAAATGTAGACAAGGCTAATCTTTGATCAGCTCCCTAGACACAAAAACACAAAAACATTTGAAAAACACAAAAATACAAAAGCATTGGAAAATCTCAAAAGAACCAAAAACAGCCTCAAAACATTTCAAAAATACCAAAAACATTCAAAAAACCCAAAAAATCTGACCTATCCCCATCCCGCTTTCACCCGCAATAAACATCAATCATAATAAATCAATTTTCATCCTCAACCTTTGGTGAAACAGTCAGAAACAAGTATAATAGGTTAGAAATCAAAAACTTAAGCGTCAAAGTCTCAAGTCTAGGTCAGTACATAAACAAGTTGGTCAACTCTTTGTGTCAATAGCCTATCATCCAATTAGTTCCAAATCCATTAGTTGATATTGCCATGCCCTAGGATACATCCTTCCTACAATGGACATCAACACTAGGCATCACCTTAGTTTAGTCTTGGCTAGTGGTATGAAGAACATTAGCTTGTTTATTTACTTTATCTTTGTCTTTTGACTTATCTTATTATGCTCATTTTGATGACCTCTCAATGATGTCCCAAACGAAAGGATTTAGAGAGAAAGGAATGGGACAATGATCATTATCATTTATCTATTGTACTTGTTGGATATTCTTGTAATATAACCTTGGTCATACGTGCATTGTTTGGTTTGTAGGAAGGGTGTTTTAGGTTTCTTGTTGACCACATAGGAAGGCTTACTTTTCTATGTTTTGGTTTGAGATATTTGAAATATCTAAACTATATTCTAAATAAGGTTTCATATGTCAGGTGTGAATAGTACTCCTATCTGATTGTTGAGTCAAAGTCCATCACACTAGGTGCAATGCCATCCTGGTTGTTTATACCTTGATGCATCGTTCCTATGTGTGTTATCAAACATAAGGTAAGTAACCCTTTTAAATTCTCAATTCCTAATAAGCAAATCATTCATGTCTCATCATCATAAAGTTGGCTTGTTGAATCCTCTTATCATCATCTCATTTCTTCTTTCATCTCTCTGCGCTAATAGTTAATCATCATCACCAATGCATCCATCTTGCATCCACAAAACCTTAGCATACATAAATCTCATAATCATAGCATATCACATCGTCCATCTCATCCATCTCACATGCATTACATTATCATTTAATTTGTTTAGGATAATATAGATTGGTTATTCTAAGCATCTTAAAACCATCAGCATATTGCATATCATATCATATCATATCAGAAACACTAATCATCACACATGCATATTCATCATCATAATATAGATTAGTTAGTCTAAGCATCTCATAAACAATACATTGGCATAAAATGTCTATTACATAATCATATAGGTATTATCACATCATCCATCTCAAATGCATTACATCATCATTTAAGTTGTTTAGGATAATATAGATTGGTTATTCTAAGCATCTTAAAACCATCTCATTTGTATCATTATCATAACCATCCATACATCCATCTTGAATCTCTTTTTCGCGAGATCAACCCTCAAATCGAATCTTTTCACTCAATCTCTCGAGGGAGAAATGTACCAGTATACTTCTTTCCACTAGGGCATCCGAAAAAAAAAAATTGAAATTTGACTGTGGCAAGATTATTTGTTTAACCAACGCAGTAGGTACATTGTTTCAAAGAGGGGAAAAATATAGACATGTAAAATATACATGCATCTAATCCGAATTCATTAATTTCATTTCATCCTTAATCATCCCTCTACTAACCATTTTAATCATCTTCATCTGATTAAAATTCATCATTTTCCCTCTTTAATTAAATAAATCATCATTTGTTTAATTAAATCCTAAGTCATCCTCCTTAAATTAAATAAATCAATTTTATTTAATTATCTTCAAATGTTCCTCATTTAATTAAATAAATCAAATTTATTTAATTAAATTACTAGTGCATCAATTTCCTCCTGTTTGATTTAAATAAATCCAAGTATCTAAGTCAAAAGTCAAAATCAGCTAATCTTCATCTTAATTAATCGAATCATGATTAATGCTAATCATAATCACTCCAATTCTCTAGATTTTGCAACTTGTGCACATAAATCAATTTAATTGATTTATTAATTCCTCATTTTCATTCAAAAAGGCATCTCAAGTGGAATATTCCTCCATTTCAAATCTCCCTCCCAAATGTCTTGTCCTCCAACATAGCATTAACTCCTCTTACATTGTCTCTTACATGTCTCCCACTTGGCATTTAAGACTCTTTCTTCTTCCTCAACAAGCCAACTTTCAAATTTCAAATTTGAACCTAATAGCATTTATCATGCACAATGACCAAAATGTGCACAACCTTCCTCCATTGACATTTTGACAAGTGGCATCTTTTCATTGGCTCATGTTTTGTCCCACATCCTCCATGTTCTTCAATCCTCCATCATACTTTCTTATAAATAGAAGCCTCCTCTATTGTATTAATCCTCCACAATCTCAGTCATTTGAATCCACATCCATCATCCAGGAGCTTATCAAGGATTGGGAAAGGGATTCTTTCCACATCAAAGAAGCACCAATCCACTATGGGATAGGGTTTGATCATGTTTTCATGTGCTTTCATTTAGTTATTTTTGTTCTATTTATCTAGTTTGCATATTTTAACATGATTGAATATTTCATAGGGATGTTTAATTTATTGTGTTTTAAATGACTAACATACTAATGTGTGTTAAATTTTAAACATTTTGCATATTATTAGACATCTACACCAAACTTTTGTAAAGTTTGGATCTTCAGGATACAAACTCTTGAGTTCATTGAACCCAACAACCTCTATATTCATTTCTATCAACAAATTTTTCCTTCTACTCAAGGCATCTGCAAATTTTTTTGACCTTCCACTCCTTTGCTTCAAAACAAAGGTATAACTCTACAAAAACTCAACCCAAGTTTTTAGTGTCTTTGATTTAAATTTCCTTAACTATTGAGATACTGTAAAGCCTGGTGATCAGTATATAAAAAAAATATTTTGGCAACAAATAGTGTCTCCGTTTCTTCAAATCCTGAATTATAGCATAAAACTCTTCATCATAGATAGAGTATTCCTTCTTAGCATCATTCAACTTCTCACTAAAATAGGCAACAGGCTTACCTTCTTGACTCAAAATAGCTCCTGTGGCAATGCCACTAGCATCACAATCTACCTAAAAGACCTTATTAAAATCTAAAAGTTCCAAAATAGGTTGTTCTATAACTTTCTTCTTCAACATATCAAAACTTTTGGCTGCTCCTGTAGTCCACTTAAACTCTTTTCTATCACCTCTCATCGCTTCAGTTAGAGGTGCACAAATACTACTGAAATTCTTAATAAACTTTTTGTAAAAACTTGTTATACCATGAAATGATCTTACCTCTGTAACATTCCTCAGGGTAGTCCATTCAATGATAGCTTTCACCTTCTTCGGATCCATTTTAATACCCTCTGCTGAGACAAAAAAATCCTAAATACACAAACTCTCTCTTCACAAAACTACATTTCTTTGAATTAATCAACAGCTTCTCCTCCCTTAGCTTCTCCTCCAATGTCTTACTATAAATCAAAATATCATCCAAATAAACAATAACAAATTGTCCTAAAAACTCTTTCAATACCTCATTCATAAGCCACATAAACATGCTCGGTGCATTGGTTAGCCCAAAAGGAATGACTAACCATTCGTACAAGCCCTCCTTGGTTTTAAATGTTGTCTTACATTCATCTCCTTCTCTAATCCGGATCTAGTGATATCCGCTCTTCAAATCTATCTTTGTGAAGTACTCGGATGCACTCAAACAATCCATAATGTCATCCATTCTCGACAAGGGAAATCTATACTTGATGGTGATCTCGTTGATGGCTCAATAATCTATACACATCTGCCATTCCCCATCCTTCTTTGGTGTTATTACTGCAGGTACTGTACATGGACTCAAACTCTCTCTAATAAATCTCTTCCGCAACAACTCTTGCACTTGTCTATTCAACTCTTCACTCTTTGCTGAAGTCATACGATGAGTTGCCTTATTTGGAAAACTAGCTCTAGGAATCAAGTCCATCTAATGACTAATCTTTCTCACTGGAGGCAAACCTTTAGGTACGTTATCAAAAATAATAGCTTGAAACTCATTCAACAAATCTAAAACCTCTATAGGTACCTCAGTAGTATCTTCTTTGTCAATTCTATGGATCAATGCAAAATACATATGCTCATGCCTCATACCTTCTAGGAACTTTCTTCCATCAACCAAAAAAATTCTTGTATTACTACATACCTTTTCCTCTGCCTCTTTCAAGGGCTTCAACTTATGATGAACCTCGTCCATTGTCAAAGAATAGGTGTTGGAATGTCCATTGTGTACTGCTCACCGATCAAACTGCCATGGTTTGCCTAACAATGTATGACAAACATCCATAGGAATAATATCACATAATACCTCATCATGGTAATTTCTAATCTTGAACTTTACTAGACATTGTTCATTCACCAAGGCTTTATGGTGCTTCTGCAACCAAGCAATATGATATAGGTTTGAATGCCTTCTTCTCTCCAACTGCAACTTAATAACCATTTCTTCTTAAACAAGTTTATCAGTACTACCTCCATCAATAATAACATTGCAAACTTTACCTTCACACTTACATCTAGTGCAAAAAAAAATATTCCTTTGAGTTGGTTCCTTCTCATTCAGCAAGGCTCTTCTAGTAACAAGAACCTCTCCTCTTTTTGCATCCTCGGAATGGGAAGAATTGGCATCTTCATCTACATTTGCAACTCGTGCATTACCCTTAGTTCTTCTATTTGTCCTTCCTTAATGTTGAGGACACTCATAGGCTCTATGTCCTTCTTTGCACTAGAAATAGGTTCCACAAAAGCCTCCTCTTCTTGGTCCTTGTCCAAATCTTCCTCTTCCTATTTGGTCTCCATTATTCTAATCACGAGGATGGTAGGTATTATCTCCTTTCTAGTTATGGATGTTACTAGAACCTTCACCCTTCTTTTGATCCTCATTTTGACCTCTATATGACCATCCACCAATCTTTCCTCCATGGCCTCCACCTCGTTGTTTTTTCTCAAACCTCTTGTTCAATTGTTCTTCAACCTTTAGAGAAAATTGATAAGCATCCTCAATGGTGGTTATTCTTACCAGTACCAATTCTTCATGTATGCATGGCTTCAACCCATTAAATAACAAGCAACTTTCTCCTTATTTTCCTAAGAATGTCATGTCCAAATTAAGACCTTGTGAAATTCCTCTATGCATTCTTTCACTATCCTTGTTCCTTGCCTCAAGCTCTGCATCTTCGTGAGCAGCTCCAATTTGTAATCGACTGGAATAAATTGTTTCTTCACTTTTGACACCATTTCGTCCCATCTGGAAATTTTATCTTTCTCGTCTTCCTCTTTCTAACTGGACCTCTTTCCACCATATACTGGCATGACCTTTCAATTTTTTCTTTGAAAACCTCACTCTCTGAGGATCTTCAATCTCCTCAAACTCAAAAAAATCCTCCATGTCATTGATCCAATTGATCAATTCTTCAGGATTCAGACTTCCACTGAAATTTGAAACCTCCATTTTAGGTCTCTTCCCAATGCTTGAGATCACTCATAGCAATCTTCTTTCTCCAGGATCCATTGGATCCTGCTCTTCCTCTTTCATTTCCTCTTTTGTTTCATCTTTACTATCATCTTTGTCTCATTGCATATCTCTTCTTCGAACCTCTGGCTACAAGGTTTCTAATTGTCTTCTAAGGGCTCTGATTTCATCTCTAAGTGGATCTCTTCCTCCACCACCTCGGCCTCTACCTCTGCCATGTTGGGTAAGTCTTGGAGGCATCTTGAACTCAACCCACACTCACAAATCCTAATACAACTGCCTCATGTTCGGCGCTCTATTGCAGGCTCAGGAACTCCTGCTCTAATACCACTTGATGAGGGCCAAGCCACCTGAAACCACACAAATCACAACAATAAATACCAACACAGAAGATGTGAGACAAAAAAATAACCCACTTTCAATTATTTTTAGATAATGAAATTACAAATTTAAAACTTACATACTACAACCTCATGGGCTTGATTCATTACAACAAAATCAACTTTGAAAGAAAATATATTATTCATAGCCCAAAATCTGCACTATTGGAGTCACCTTCTACAACCCCCACTTAACCCTTTTTTTTTTATTTTACCCAATAACCGTCCTAAATGTTCTAGAAAGTTTAAATTTCCCTTTTGTTTTGGCACCAAAAGTCCCACCATTTGATTTATGGCCTGGGAAGAAATTTTAATGAAATTCACTTTTTAGAGGGGCAACTTCGCAGGGCCATAACTTTTGATCTGGGTGTTCGATTTTCTATTATTTCATATCATTGGAAAGCTCTTGAAGATATCTACAGTGCATGAACTCATTGTAGGTCAGTTCGGCAACCTTTCAACCTGTTTTGGGGCCTCTAAAGTCTTCGTATCTGAAATTGAAGCTGCATTGGAGAAATTTCTCAGGACGGAAACTTTAATATCTCACAAACCATGTAGGGTATTGAGGTGATTCTTTCGCAACTGGAAAAAAAATTCAGTTCTGCTCCTTGGGGTAAATTTTCATGTCCATACGAGCCCGCTTAGGCCAACTTACTAAAAATAGTAAGTGCCTATTTTTTGCTATTTTTGACACCTGACTATCTTACACCCCTTAAGTGCCATCATGGGACTCAAAACAACTAAAGAAAATAAAGAAAACATTTTTTTGGGGTGATGCAAGATTTCCCTACACTGTTGAATGCTCCTACATCAGATAATGATGTCTCTAGAAAAGGGATTGTCATGAATGAGTAGAGAAGAAATGGTAAGGTGATGATCATCCCTAATAAGGCCCTAAGAAATTATATAGACATGTTGAGAGAGCACACTTTCTTCACAAAGTGGGGAGGAGGCGAATGCTCTATGGTGGATTGGTGGAAAGACCAATGGGGCTTAGATGTAGGCATCAAATTTTTGGCCTATAAATTTTTTTTAATCATATGCTCATCGCCACAATTAAAGTAAAGCATCATGTTTGAAAAAATCCTGCAAATGGACAAAATAGGGTTTTATATAAAAGAGTGGGATCCAAATTTTAACCCCCACAGGCATGAATTGGATAGAATGAAAACATGGGTAAATTTGCACAACCTTCCCTCAAAATATTAGGATGAGGAGGTCCTAATCTGATACAGAATCAACTGGGTACTTACATTGCGGTATATAAATCCTTGCTTCATGGAGAAATGAAGGGTCAAGTGAGAATATGTATAGAAATTAGTTCAAGTAGTGAACACTTGGAAGAACTAGAAATTATTATGGAGGATGGCAAGTGGAACTAGGAGATAGATTGGGATCTCTTCACCAGCAAATTTGCCACCTTCTCGAAATATGATGTCATAAATAAAGATTCAAAATGGAAATATGGATTTTTTATGGATGTAATGTAGGAAAAAGAATCCATTTTTCACACTTAATTTGGGAATAATTAATATTAAATGAAATGAACTAAATTATTCCTTAATTTAATGTTGTAATATGTATTTTACATATTCAAATTGAATTTAGGGACCTATTAATTAAAATGGACTTAATTATGCCTTATTTGTGTTGTAAGGTGTACCTTTAAACTTTCACACTAATCTAGGGCTTTATTAATTAATTGAGGTTAATTATGCCTTAATTGGCCCCTTTAATACAAATCCAAGCCTAATTAATTTTAATTTCTAAAGAGGAAAACCCAACATTCATTAATGCCATCACATAACACTTATCATTGAGCAATATGTGTCCTAGGCAAGTTACCTAGGACCCATTCGCCAAATGTGTCTTAGGAAAGTGACCTAGGACTCATTCTCCATAGGGCTAATGGGTCCTCACTTAGACCTAGGACCCTAATTTAAATTATGTTTTTGGCGGTATTTTAATGATTTCAAATCTATATTTCAATGTCAGCTTGTGATATTTGAATTAAGGATAAATTACTATAAATCAAGGCTATTTCATCATATCAAGTCTAAGTTTCTAGAGAAGGTTTCAATTAGATTTTTGGGAGATCAATTTCAATAGCCAAGATTATTATCAAGAGCATTCAAGGGCATATTTCTTTATCATTTGTTGTAGCAATCAATATCCAAGCATTATGTCAAATTTATGTGGAGTCATGCATTTTGTTTGAGCTAATATGGTGATGTACAGTTCAAGATCCATTCAAGTATTCAAAGGCATTCTTTCAAGGAAAGTTTTATGATCAAGATTCACATCCATTGAAGCCACTTCATACTAGTTGCAGATCTATAATCCAAGGTTCAAACAAAGGTTTGGTGAGTTGCGACATTGCTTGTTCATTCATCATTCCTTCATATTATTTTGTTTTATTTCAAGGTTTAATTACCAAAATGGGTTTTGACCAAGGAAAACCCTCATTCACCTAACAAAACAACATTTTTCCATCTTGATGTGTGTTTTCAAATTTTAGGGGGAAGATATCTTGAGGAGAAAAATTGCAAAGTTGTCCAAGATGCATTTGTTTTCATCATTCTTTCAATTTCACAGAAACTAGCCTATAGAATTTATTTTTGGCTTTCTGGCCACAAGATTTGAGAATATAGGAGTGCAAACACAACAGAACAAAACCCAGAAACAAGTTATCAGGAGCCCTAACCAAGACCCATTCGCCATAGGGCAAATGAGTCCTTAGTGATCCTTGAAAAAGTACTTTTTGTGAGAGGTACACAAGATTTATCCCTTCCAAATTCTTCCTAAATTTTGTAGATTCCATCAGTTTTATGTTTAAGCTTCTAAATACACTTTATAGATCACAATTTGGAGTTTATTTTTTATTTTTATTTTTTCTCCCCAAAGTGTTGTTTAACCTAGACCCCCATCCTAGCAAAAAAGGGAAATCAGTAGATTGACACTTTGACTTGATTCAGCTCAAGGTTGACATTCATTTCATAGTGTGGATCACATTTCCTAATGAAATTAGAGAAATAGGACCCCTTTTCCCTCTTTGGATCCACTTTTCCATTATGGGAAATTCCCCTATCCTATTTCTCTATTTTCATTTTGGTGAACCTAACCTTGTACAACAATGTTTTTGAAAATTGGAGTCCTTTTAACCCTAGATCTAAGTTTTTCAATAGATTGCATTAGGTTTTCATTAGTTACATTACATTTATGGTTCTTTAAATCTTTCATTAGCTTGCATTGCATATAGGGGTTTAAATTTGCATTTTTGCATTGTTTAAATCTAAAAAATCCAAAAATTTGCATGCATATTATAATTGTGCATAGTGTTTGCAGATTAGTGTAATTTTCATCATTCATATTCAAAAATTGGATCAAAATTGCATTTCAAAAAGTGTCATATAGTTTATTATTTTTTATTAGTTTTACTTGCATTAACACATCAAATTCTAGAAAATTTTGTTATAGAAACACCAGTATGAAACCTGGAACAAAGAACACATCTAATCACTCATAAAATCATTTTCAATTTTAAAAAACCCTATACCAAGACCCATTCACCCTTGGGCGAATGATTCCTTGGAGGCCTACAAAAACCAACTTTTCTAAGATTTTTGGTGGTTTTCTGCACTTCCTAGGCCTACTAGTAACCCCATGTATCAGTTTGGAAAGTTTCAGGAATTTTTGTTTTATGTATCTAGGTAAAATCATCCATTTAGTGTAACCATTTTAAATCATTCCAAAACTTATTTCAACATTGAAAATCATTATATTTGTAGGAAAATTGTTTACATTTTGAAGCATTACATAAGTTGGATAGATTACTTTTCATTTTAGGCACACACTCAAAATTCACAATGTTAGTATCTTTCTTTTTCAAGTTTTCCAAGAAAAAATGCATTAGCAAGCATGTTAGTCATGAGAATATCTTAGTGAAAGATATTGAACTTGTTGACATATTCCATGCTACCACATTTCCAATCATCCCCCCATCCCCTAATATCTCTCCTATTTGTGAGAATCTCTTAGTGAAAGAGGATGTATGCATAGACAATCATGATAATCATAGTTGCTCTTCTCCTAATACCTCTCCTACTTGTGACAAAGGTATTTTGGTGTTATAAAATGCACCCATTCAGAGTCATGATAATCTTGAAAGATCCTCTCATAAAAAATCTCATACTTGGGAAGATAATATTGCACAAAATAATGAGACCATTGACACATTAGTGAAAAAGGATGAAATCATGGACAATCATGACAATCACATCGGTTCTTCCCCTAATATCTCTCCTATTTGTGAAGGATATTTTTTTGTATTAGAAGAACCCATCAATGAGAGTTATGAGAGTCCTATTTTTCTCTCTTCCCCTAGGGAAAACATTATTGAACAAGAGAATTACATCATTGATAAGCAAGAAAATCCAACCATTGATAACTCCCTTACTTGCGATGAAGTCATTTTAGAAGATCCAACCTTTGAATGTCATGAACATCTAGTTTTTTTCTCTCCTAAAGACCCTCTACTAGGGTGGATACCATGGTGCAAGAGAATGATATAATTGACACGTCTTTATAGAATTGATACATCTTCCAAACAATAGTAATATGGCTTCCTTAGATGAAGATGATGAAGTGACATTAGACGAGCCCCTTCACTAAGAAATCTTGAAAATAAGGATAAGTGTGTTGAGGTTATGAACATTATAACTCCCTCAAGTCCTCTAATTCTTAGACCTCTTACAAATCCTTTAATTATTGGACCTCTTAAGCCTGAACTTATCATTTATCCACCCTCATAACAACCATAAATTTAAAATAAACCCATGCCTATCTTAGAACCACCTATAATGCAACTTGATAATGATAATGTTTCGTAGCAACCGAGTTGCAATATCATTGCTCATACATATAACACTAGAAATAATTTGCAACCAAGATAAACAACTCCAACATCCCTCCCATTACCTCAACCTATCTTGCCTAGTGCTCCTTGTTTTCTCTCACATAAAGGAAAGGAGTATGATCTTGTTGAACAACTAAAAAATACTTCTACTAAGATATCCTTATGGGACCTTATTCAAGCCTCACCTATTTATCATAACATGCTTCAAATTGCTTTACAACAAGTTCCTACCCCTCCTAATGTGCAACCAAATGATGTGGCAGCCCAAATTCAAGCTATAACTCTGTTCAACTTAGACATTACTTTCCATCAAGATGAGTTACCTTTGTTAGAAGCGCAAAAACAAAATGAAGCCTTCATGATAATATCTAAGATTAATACGTGGAAAATAAAATGAACCATTGTTGACAATGGATCATCCCTTAACGCATGTACCATAAACCTTTTGGAAAATATTGATGCAGAAAAAAGCCAAATTCAACCTAACTCTTTATCTATTTGTGGGTTTGATAACATAGGAAAACAATTGCTTGGTGGGATTACATTACCTATTAAATTTGAAAAGGTTACATTGTAAACTCCTATTCATGTCTTGCTCAATAATCTTTCATATAATCTTCTCTTGGGTAGACCTTGGATTCATGCAATGAATGGGGTGTTGGAGTATAGGACCACTGAGGGGGGGTGAACCAATGGTCTAATGAGAAATCAAATTTCAAAACTTAACTCACTTGTCTTATGCAAAGAGACCCATTGAAAACACTTTAAACATTATAGCTATTGAATTTGAAGGGAGTCACAATGATATGCAAATCATAACATAATACTTGAAAAAAGATGACCAATTAATCACAATATGACAAACCACCAAGAGGAGACATAACACAATTTTTATGGATGGAAAACCCTAAAAGGGTGAAAAATCACTCTAAAAATAAGTTTCATTAAGCCTTACTAGCCAAATCCTCACTGGTTACATATTATGCCTCATTGGCAAAGCCTCACTAGCTACACTCTATGCCTCACTGGCTATACTCTATGCCTCACTGGCTACATACTATGCCTCACTCGCAAACCATCATGCCTCACTGGAAAAATAACATGCCTCACTAGCTAAACAACATGCCTCACTGGAAAACCAACATGCCTCACTAGAAAATCAACATGCCTCACTAGAAAAACACCATGTCTCATTGGCATTCTTCAAAAGAAAATGAATGAAAAACTAGAGGGTTACTCTGTTTCAAGACAAACCACTGCTTTATTTGTGCATCAGAAAAACTCCATCTCCCTTATTCTCACATATCACAACACTATAAAAAAACTTTCAAAACAAAATATTACTGTTCTAAAAACTGCATTCACTTCTCAAAATATCATTCACCATGAAAGGAAAGAACACAACTATCAAATCAACCAAAAATACTAATCTTTGCAAGTATCATTAATGTCCCACAATTCTTCCTATTTGAGTATTCTATCATTCTAAAAACATAGTATCAAAACTTCAACTTAACTTTTCATTGTGCCCTTACACCTATTCCACACACCACTGTTGGAATTCAAATAGTCTTCATATATTGTTCATTGATCTTCAACTTGGAACCTTCATGGTGACCATTGATTAGAATAGTTACAAACCAAAACTACACAGACACATGTCAAGTTAAAGCCACGGGAAATAGTTGTTGGAAATTTTAAATAATAACCTTTGATCATTTTCTCCCACCAAGTTCATCTTTAAAAGATAGTCATTGATGTTATAAAAGCGAAATAATATAAATCTTTCACCTGCTAGGCTGGTAATCCCTAGGAATAGGGACTGGTAGATAATACAATTATAACCCTTAATTAGTCACTTAAGTGATTCTTAACTTGTGATCCCAAGTCACCGTTCAATTATTTTAAAAAATGAATTTTTTATCAACTTTGCAAAATAACCTCCATTTAGGGTTTTAAAACATAAGTGATTTCTAATGAATAAACCCTAAACCAATTTAAAATCTTAATAAACTTGCACCTATGATTGTTCATGATCTATGTTATTCATCATATGTCTTAGTCTCGGATGCAGAATATTGTATCAACATAACCTTTGACACCAAATACCATCAAGCATCAACACAAAAGTGCATTCTATCAAACATCAATACCATGTAAACATCAACATCATGAAGAATGAAACAAGATCCTATTACTAAATGAACAAGCTCCAATGACAAACAATGATACATAAACAACTCCACCAACTTCATCAACCTTTGTACCAATACCAATCAAAGTATCATGACAAGTTCCAAGGCAATGCAACATCAAGAATGAGATGATGAAACCAAGTCCCTTTGACATAATTGTGAGTCTCTTTGACATCAATGACAAACAAATCCAATTCCAACAAACTCCCCCTTTGGAATTGATGTCAACTTACAAAACTTTGCATCCTTTTGCTCCATCATCAAGCAATATCAACAAGTTCAAAGCATTAGTTGTTCCCCCCCTTTGACAACAATGACACAGGGCATGTAATCAAGGTAACTACATAGACTATAAACCAACCATAGCACTATCAAGCATTGCAAAATGTGCACACTATTATCACTACAGATCATAAGATAGAAGAACCAGAGAAACCACTACAAAGACAAACCTACTGTGCACTGTCCAATAGGAAGCATTTTTCTCAATTTGAAATCTGTTGGATCAAGTGAAAATTTTGAAACAATGGTGATATACAATCACTCCATACAAGAGAAGATCCTCAAGACAACCATCAATTACTAAGAGCATTAGCACCAAGCATTCCAAAAGGAATGAAGACCACTATATATTGAGAGCATTGTATACTGTCAACACCAACCTAGCACTAAAGCAAAGGCTACTGCAATCCATTGCACTGCCAAGCACTATTTCTTGTATTGAAAACCTCCATTGAAAGAAGAGAACCTATCTTCATGATTACACACTAGAAACACACTAGAAACAAAATATTCACAACTGAGCATGAGACCCCAATGATTTTCACTTTCACTATTTAGACTTCATCATTGATAAATACCACTGAATGGCATTGTCATTGTATTTTCATAACAATATGATATTGGTTTACAACTATTAATATGAACAATATTGTCATGAGCACAAAATCCCTGCAACAAGGGTCTTCTAAGACAAAAAAAACTCTAGGAAATAATGTAACCAATCCAAAGATAATGAAATTGAGATTGAGATCACTATATAAGCATCTACTACATGACTTTTCAATTATCTAAGCATCATCTTACTGTTCAAGAGTCATACCACTGCATACCAGTACCACTTCATAGAAATCTTGTCTATACACTGGATAAAGCAAAGAGCAAAACATATCACTGCTATTTCTAATACCATATTGCTTTAGAATCTACATATCCTTGCAACAATATCACTATCAGCGGGATCAAAACTACTATGATATTAGCATATTTTCACAAAGCAATTTATTTCCCTTACAAATTTCAAAACAATTCAAGATCCATCCAGACTGTCATTTCAATTTGTCAATGTTATCAATCAAAAACAATGTCAACCAAATCATTGTACCATGCTAAAAGACTAAGTAATTATGGAACAACCAAAGCATCATAATATGAACCATCAGTATTGGCACTTATATTCCATATCAATACTTGACATCAAAATCACACAAAGAAGATAAGGTTTGCATAAATGATTCTATGTGATTCAAAGTAAAGCATTACTCCTACAAACTAATATCAATGTTGCATATCATAGAAGATACCATGCATATCAGTGTGAAAATCAGTGCATACATATCATCAAACTATGCATTACCAACCAATCACTCCTTTGCAGCAAGATCTCTCAAAACAACACACCAATATGTACCAAACCATTGTCATATTTGTCAAGGCACTTGCACTATCACTAGACCCATGCAACAAGAATACTTCAAGATAAAACCACCAAAGTGAGATTTGTCCTCTATCTTATGTGATTAATAAATGAATATCACGGTATATTGTGAATGAGATCTTATCACTGATTCAATATCTCGATTGTGAGATTTGTGAATGCAATTATTCTTGCATTATTAAACATTGAACTAGCCAATACTTTACAACCATATCACTATCACAAGCAAGAATTATAAGGCCATCTTCTCCCCCTTTTCCAAACTACCAAACCAAGTATGGAGAGCACTATCATATCAAGTATGAAAACTATTGTCAGACCAAGATGCAAAACAAAGACATTGCACTACATGGTGTTGTATCATTGATCATCAGGTAAAAACTCCACATTCCACATTTCACTGTCAAGCAAGAGTTACAAGAGCAGTGTCATCACACCAAGATGTATACCATTGTCACTAAGGAATACCATTGTTAAAGATCATTATTTTCATGCAAGATCAACAAAGTCTTTGTCTATCCTAAAGTAGCACTAAAATGACTGGAAACAACACTTTGAATACCAAGTGAACAAGCAGCTTTGATAGACAGTGAACAAATCTCTTTGCAAAACCAAACAACATTGATATCACCTTTTGAACCATGAATACCATGACAAAAATTATTGTCATATTTCCATTAGAGCACATTGTACTTCACACCTCTATAAATTGTCACCAAGACTATTAGCATAGTAAACTTTCATCAAAATGACATGAAGAACATTGTATTGTGCAAAGAGCGAACAGGGAATGTCATAGCACTATGTATTGAGAATATCAATCTGGCACTGGATATTTGCAGCCACTTCACTAAGCATAAGAATAAGTCAAGACTACTCCACTAGACATGCATTATGTAAGATAACTGCATTTCTTACCAAAGAAAAATAATAAACCAAGATAGTGAACCAACCACTTAATTGTCACTCTACCATACATTAGCCACTTTAGTCATGTCAAAGCATGAAAAGTCCTTTTATCTCTTGTAATCATGCAATCACTCTATATCATCAAAATACTATCACAAAATCCTTGCAACATCATTGTACAAAAACAAATTGTCCAAAAGACAAAAATAGCACTGTCAATTAGTAACTAAGAACTATCCTCTGTAATTGAGAGCATCAAACTGTCACCTTGTGTCCTCAATGTAAAAGACCCATATCAATATCACTATCTAAGCACCAAATCACTAGTCAAGATCCAAACTATGTAAAAATCAAACAATCCATACTGCCACATCACTTTGACTAACAAAACTTCCACCAACACTCACCAACAAAGCAACTAATGCATATCATAGTATTGGAATCGCTATTCTTAATACCATTATCTTTGCAGAGACACAACCTCTTTGTTGTTTTCTATGGGGTTTGTATGATAAAACTATAAACATCTCCCCCTAACCTCATGCTTCTCTTTATGCACTCATGGATCACACTTGTGTAGTATGCACAAGCTTACGTTCTTTCTTCTCTTTCACTTGTTTTCTTCTCCAAACTTTCAGAGTGCTTGTCTTCTTGTGATGATTAAATGGTTCCATTAAATTACTTCTACAATATTGTAATTTATGTCTAAACTAATTGCATCTATAGCATATGACCTTGTCACCAACATGAGAAGTAAAAGAATTACATCTTGAGAATCCAAAAACATCATGTTTTACTTGTGTTCTACAAAACCTTGCAGTATGACCTAGATGGTTGTATTTATAATATAGGACATTATTTCTTCTATTTGAC
This sequence comes from Sequoia sempervirens, assembly GCA_007258455.2. Taxonomy (NCBI): domain Eukaryota; kingdom Viridiplantae; phylum Streptophyta; class Pinopsida; order Cupressales; family Cupressaceae; genus Sequoia; species Sequoia sempervirens. Next base: position 789,965,544 of record VDFB02270651.1, read on the forward strand.
CCTTCATAAGGACTCTTATTCTATCCAACTTTTCTTCCATGCATCTAGCACTCTATTGCTCTATGACCAAATTCATAACATGAATAACAATAACCATGAAAATATTTTTCAAACTTGGTCATATGATATTGTCCTGAATGAAAGTATTTTTTGAACTTCTTGTCGTTGGCTTGTGCAAGAGTACTTTCTTTTTTCTTCTTCTTGTATTCAACCTTAGGAGCAGTAGAATGATAGTTTAGATCAATCTTCTTCCTAGTATTTTCTTTGACCTTAGAACTCTATCCTTTCTCAAATCCTAAACCAATAGTATCCTTGTAATATTTTTGCTTACCCAAGAGATTTACTAACTTGTCACTGTCATCACACATATCTAGCCTTTTCCTCAAAGCTATAACTTTTGCCTCTAAAGTATAACACTTCTTTTCTTTGGTGTCTAACTCCATTTTGGTGACTTCTACAATCCTCCTGTTCTCTTCAAGTTGAAGCTTTAGATCTACAACTAATTTTTTAGAATCATTAACCCCGTTGATCAGATTTTCAGTATTTTTTTGGGTATGATTTCTTTGCACTACTACCTCCTCTTTTAGTATTTTTATTTCACCAAGAGCACATCTCAATTATCCCTCAAAATTAACCTCTGCTTCAGTATTATCAGATTGATCTTCACTCTTTTCTTTCTCATTTTCACTTTGACTAATTGTAGTCATAAACAAAGTTTCCTCTCCTTCTTCAATAGAATCTTTTGAACAACTATTTGTTACATCAGCATCCTTAACAAATAGACTTTTCTTCTTTTTGAAATATTTTTTCCTTTTAAGATTATATTGTTTCTTCTTTCTTTGTCTCATAAAGTCCTCTTCATCACTTTCAGAATCTTTATAGGGACATTGAGCAACATAATGTCCTATCTTACCAAAACTGAAACACTTGAATGGAAGCTTCCCCTTATACTTTCCTAATCCTTTTTTTCAATCTGCTTACAAAGGTAGATTCTTTTTCATTCAATTCCTCTAAATCAAAATTAATCTCTTTGTCCTTTTTGGCTGATTTAAAGGCAGCCTCTTTGCTTGTGGAGTCATCATTACAATTTCTCATCTCATAAGCAGTAAATGTGTCATGAAGTTCATCTAAGGTAATTTTATTTATATCCCTCTCTTCTACAGCAGATACCTTGGAATAATACTTAGATGTTAGTGATCTTAGCACCTTCTTGACAACTGATTTTTCTTCCAAGGACTCACCAAAACCATGGTTAGAATTGGCAATCTCTTGAACTCTTAGAAGGTAATCAGCAACCTTCTCATCTTCATTCATTCTTAATCGTTTAAATTTGGCTCTAAAGGTTTGTAACTTGGCTTCTGTTACCTTGTCATCACCTTGATAGATACTAGATAGCTTATCCCAAACAACATTTACAAATTTACAATCCATAATCTTGACAAGTATATCATTAGTCAATCCACAACAAATTGAATTTTTTGTCTTGGCATTACACTCATAGGCCTTTTTATCATCTACAGTGGAAGGTTGCTTAGTAGCAATATATTCATTTTCAAATACTACCCAAACATCATAACCTAGAGAAGATAAGTAGAACTCCATTCTAAATTTCCAAAAAGAAAAACCAAAACCATCAAATAATGGTGTTTTAGAAGTAGAAAAACCTTCTTGATTAGCCATAATAAGTACTCCACTACCAATATCTCCTAAGTTGATTAAACTTGTGCAAGGGACCTTATGCTTTGATACCACTTGTTGAAGTACAGGACCACTAAGAGGGGGGGTGAATCAGTGGTCTAATGAGAAATCAAATTTCAAAACTTAACTCACTTGTCTTATGCAAAGAGACCCATTGAGAACACTTCAAACATTATAGATATTGAATGTGAAGGGAGTCACAATGATATGCAAATCATAACACAATACTTGAACAAAGATGACCAATTAATCACAATATGAAAAACCACCAAGAAGAGACATAACACAAGATTTATGAGTGGAAAACCCTAAAAGGGTGAAAAACCACTATGAAAATAAGTTTCATTTAGCCTCACTAGCCAAAACCTTACTAGTTGCATATTATGCCTCACTGCCAAATCCTCACTAGCTACACTCTATGCCTCACTGGAAAAGCCTCACTAGCTACACAATATGCCTCACTAGCTACACAATATGCCTCATTGGCTACATACTATGCCTCACTAGAAAACCATCATGCCCCACTAGAAAAATAACATGCCTCACTAGCTAAACAGCATGCCTCACTAGAAAACCAGCATGCCTCACTGGAATCAACATGCCTCACTAGAAAAACACCATTTCTCACTAACAATATTCAAAAGAAAATGAATGAAAAACTAGAGTTTTACTTTGTTTCAAGACAAACCACTGCTTTATTTCTGCATCAACAAAACTCCATCTCCCTTATTCTCCCATATCACAACATTGTAACAAAACTTTCAAAAAAATATATTATTGTTCTGAAAACTGCATTCGGGTAAATGCAAGAAGATGAGATGGATCTCGTTTTCAAAACAGGATCCCGCTTTTTAAAAAATGGGATTTCATTTCTTAAAATCATAAAAAAAATGTTTTTTATGAAACAAGATCTCGTTTCTTAAAATTTGATTTTTTGGTTGAATTTTTGCTTTGTTTTTCGGTTTGGGAAAAGGCTTGGGGACCCGAACCTAAGCTTTGGACCTAGTTTGACCTGCAAGTTGAAGGTCTTGACAATGTCACAAGAAAATAGTGACTTTGGACATATATCTGAAGACTTTTTTTGCAGAATTTTTTTACGAAATTAAAACCCATTATAGATGAGAATGTGCAGATTCTAAATATGTAAAAAAATTACAATTGGCCTATTTTTTTCTATTTTTTAATTAATTTTTGATGAAATTGGTCCATAAACTTGAAATATTAGGGTTTTTTACTATTTTAATAACTTTTGATCAACATAACATTTTGACGAACGGATTGCACAAGAACAAACTTCAGATAATTATTTTGAATTTTTAGAAAAATAAAAAAATGATAAGTTTAGGCCATCTTATACGTGTTGTACACAATGATTTTTCAAAACGATAAATATGCCTAATAAAAAATTAACAAAAAAATATATTCAATAAAAAATTACAAAAAAATATTCAAAACAAGCTTCAGTGAGTCACAAATATTTTTCCAAAAGGATTTAGAAAAATATGATAATTTAGGTCAAAATATGGATGTTGTACACGTGCATGGTATGGTAAAAAAAAAAGTGACTTTTAAACAGTGGCTTTTAGAAACACCTATTGAAACTCAATTTGTACAATCTGGGTATTGAAATAAATTACATATTTGGAAACTAGACTCTGAGTACTACATTTTATGATTATTATTTTTTTGAAGATTTCATTTCTAAGTGCTTCAAATTTTAAGGTCAAATGTGTCAAATTCTGAAAATCAGGAAAAACACTTCCACTTTTTGGCCAAAAATTGGACTCAACTTCTTGCCAACACCCATTCACTTCTCAAAATCTTATTCACCATGAAAGGAAATAACTCAACTATCAAATCAACCAAGAATACTAATCTTTGCAAGTATCATTACTGTCTCACAATTCTTCCTCTTTGAGTATTTTATCATTCTAAAAATATAGTGTATACACTTAAAAATGGTCATATCACATTGTCTGGTAATTAATTAAATATTTTTAATATTTAATTAAAATCTTTTGATTCTATCTACGTATAAATAAATTTAAATAATTTATTTATATTGTTCATGATTTCATTTCGATTAGATATTTAATCACCATATTCATTCTTAATTAATTAAATAAATGTTACAATTTATTTATATTAATTATCATATAATCTTAGTTTGAATATTTTATTCAAATAAAGATTAAAATATTATAATTCTTCTAAATATCATTTATAATTAAATATTCCAAAATATTTGATTATTTCCTCTAATCTAATATTCATTTTTAAATCATTTCAAAATTCCTCCAATTCAATAATCTATTCATAATTAAATATTTCCAAAAATATTTAATTAATTCTTCTAAATATTTCAAAAATCTTCTAAAGTCACATCATGATTAAATATTACAAAATATTTAATTAATTCTTCTATGGTTTTCAAAAATCAAAAATCAAATATCAAAAAAACAATAAATTAAATTAAATAAATTTTATTTATTTAATTTGGGATTTATCTTCAACTCCCGGGAAACAAACTGCCAAAACAGAAAATTAAATTTCTCTGTTCCTGTGCAGGTTTGTTCCCGTGGGTTGAAGACAAGCTTCCATTCTTCTCTCCAACCTCTCAACCTTCCCCATTTTCTTCTCCAACCTTTCAATCTCTCACCATTCAAACTTACCAGACAATTCATAGCCATAGATTCTTGCCAGCAAGGATGAAGCCTGCAAAAATCTATAAATACAGCTGCCGGGAGCTCCAAAAGATATAGAAGTTTAAGCAAGTAAATTATAGGCAAATTGCATAGCATCCATAGCATTCATAGAGTACTTTCATAGCAATAGCATAGAATCATAAGCATAGTAGCAATAGAATCATGATATCTCCCATTCACAGCCCCTGTGCATAATTCACAGCCCCTGTCGATATCTGTATCATCAATCTCATTTCTACCAGCATATAGAATAGTAAAGCATTCTCATTTGCATACTCGTTCTACAAGTTGCCATTTGAAGGAAGCCTAGCTTACACAATCTAAGAGCAAAAGCTTCAAAAGAATCATTGTGGATAGAGGAAAATGGGACAGCACTGAAGGATTTTGTTTTAATTTAGTTTAATTTCTTTAGTTTAAAGGTTTCATTTAGTGTTTTAGTGTTTTGTTTTACATTTCAATTAAACACCATACACATTTTTGGCGCCCACCGTGGGGCACTTGCCCCTTTTTAATGTTTTGTTTGCAGTTTTTTTTTGACAGGTTACAGGAAAAACAGCGGAATAGCACAGACGACACGTTTTCGGAAGAACACTTCCAGTTTAGCGCCCGTGACTAATCTTTCAGCGCCCTTGAAGTCTGTTTTAGCGCTCGTGACTAATCTTTCAGCGCTCGTGACTAATCTTTCAGCGCCCGTGAAGTCTCTTTCAGCGCCCGTGACTAATCTTTCAGCGCCTGTGAAGTCTGTTTTAGCGCCCGTGAAGTTTCTTTCAGCGCCCGTGAAGTCTGTTTTAGCGCCCGTGAAGTCTGTTTTAGCGCCCTTGAAGTTTCTTTCAGCGCCCGTAACGTTTATTTCAGCGCCTGTAATTTATTTTGCAGTGGAAATTTTTAAAGGACTGTAATCTGTAATCTGTAACTGTAATTTAATTTAACTGATTCCGATGCAGCCGCGGACAGTTAATAATTTTAAGCATAAAATTTACCAATCCTAGGGTAGTCATTTAAGGATAAAACAAAGCAATCCTAGGGTAGTCATCTAAAGGATAAAACAAAGCAATCCTAGGGTAGTCATCTAAAGGATAAAACAAAGCAATCCTAGGGTAGTCATCTAAAAGCACAAAATTAACCAATCCTAGGATAGATACTTTATCTTTCAATTTGGGTTTAAAATTGAATTTTCTTGTTATGTGAAGCAACATCTTCACTTAGTTAGAAAATTTTTATTTTGGTGCTTAATAATTGAACCCTTGTTTGCTTTGTTCTCGGTGATAGGCCTATGCTCTCCCCTTAACTGGGTGATCAAAATGCCAAACTCATCAATTTTCTTTTATACAATTTACTGCTTTATTAAAACCTTGTAGAGAGCCTGCTCTTGTGGGAAAAAGTACTCACCCAAGAGGAACGACTCAAGTGGGTTCAAGCCAAAGCCAGGCTATTCCACCCCACTATAAGATTTAAAGCAAAATTGGGGAAACCCTCTTTTGACGGTAGTGTGCATGATAACCATCCCCAAAGCCTTTGTTCTAAAGGTAGGGAGGTCTCTCGAGGGAGTCTATCATTTGCCGCACCGAACGGAAATCCTTACTACGAACCTAGTGTAGTAACTAACCAAGTCAGTATCCAAACATCATCTCAATCACAGTGCAAGGGAGGGAAGAATCTAGCCCCAAGATACTCACCATATAACTGCCAAGGATTGTTTGCTCAGGGGATCCGGTATCCACTTCCGTCACTCTGAGTACGCACCTGGAAAAGACAAAAACACGGGCGCCCTTTCGGGGGTGACACGGCTGTGTGAGTCGATGCAGTTTTAAGATGTGGGCTGTTGATTGCTATGATGACCTACTTGAGAACTAAGAGTGAGTCTGTTTGAAGTGCTTGTCATGTGTAAAACCTGTTAAAACAATTTTTGAAAAACATTTTGGTTACACACTTGATGTTTAGCATAGGACTTAAAAACAACTGTTTTAAACTTGTTTGATGTGTTTTCATTACATTAATTTAGATAAAGATCATCCAAAGCACTCATTATCATATTGATCAATCTCATGTTACGAGATTGGAAATCTACAAAGTTTGTAAAAAAAAATCCGTTTCCAAAAGGATTAAGAAGCCAAAGAAACCTCTCAACCACAAGAAATTATTGAAGAAACAAAAATTCTTATATCAAAGTCGAAAAGTTTTACTTAAATATAGAACTTTTCTTCATAGGTATCATGATTGTGTTAGAGGTCTTTCAGATGATTATGCCATAGAGCCCCTGTATTCACAAGCTTATTTTCAAAGAAGAGCCCTTTCTCAAAGGCATAACCATAGTCAACGCATCCGTTTTAGTTATATTCCCCAACCAGCAATCGAATACTCTACTCATCCAAATCAAATCTTACAATAGAGAACTTAGAAAACATTAGGCATCTATCATTAAATCCATCTTTTTACAAAGCCATGATTAAAACTTCATAAAGTGCAACAACCATCCTTTTCTAGATCTTTTGCTTATATTCCCACCAACAGGATTTTCATCCTTTCACTTAGGGAACAACACAAGCTACAAGATTAGAAAATTTTGTATAAGTCATAGAATTTTCATTCTATCTTGACCTTCATACATACCACATCAATTGCACTATTTAACTCTTTTGATCAAAAGCGAGTAAAATTTTGATACAAATCTATGCCTGTCTTCACAAGATCTCAAAAACAAATGGAAAAAGACGAGGGAGAAACTACAACTAGTAAAATGGGTGATCGAAATGAAAAAGAAGAGGAAACATTTAATCTTGATGAGATAACGGAAGAAAAGCTTCAAGAAGCAGAACAAGATCCTCAATTCCATACTCTTATGGAGAGAATCCTAGAACGTAACAAAGAAAAATACTTCCTTACATTAGCTAATCAAGGAGCTAAGTTGCCTCACACCTTTGACATAGAGGGGATTAAACAAAATCCTGAAAATCCTCCTAATGACTTTAGTGCTCTTAACCAACAGATAAAAGAATTACAAGGGAAAATAAAGGAAATGCAAGGAGGTACAACAAAGAAATATGTTTTGGAAGACATATCTCCTTATCCATTTGATAGGAGTCTTCAAATGATTCCATTTCCAAAACATTGCGAAATTCCTGAGTATGATAGGTATAATGGAAAAACTGATCCCATAGACCATGTTAGGGATTTCCGAAACATGAGTCTTGAATTCGCCTATGATGATACTTACTTGATGCGATTATTTCCACGAAGTCTAGGTGTACAATCCATGGAGTGGCTTTCAAAAATCACTCCACCTATTAAAACTTTTGAGGAGTTGATAAATCAATTTATCTCACAATACTCCTACAATATTCAACATCAAATAACAATGCTTGATCTTTGTAAAGTAAAACAAAAAGTAGGAGAACCCTTTACTACATTTTTACAAAGATGGAGAAGGTTATTTGCACGATATTCTCATCCTATTCCTGAAAAGGAAAAGATGGATATTTTTATCAATAGCCTTGATCCAGAATTAAGCTATAGGATTAACCTTCATTGTCCTCATAACTTTGAAAAACTGATTGAAAATGCAATCACCATTGAAGGGGCCTTGGTTAAAAGGGGAGTGATAAAACTTGATAATCCAAGTACATCAAATCAAAACAACGATAAAACAAGGGTTTGGAATAGAAACAAAAATGTTGTTAATGATGGTATAGTGGATGCCAATAATTTACGAACAAGGCCATCCGTTTTCAATCTATCAAGTGTTCCAAGAAACAATTCACAAGGAAATACAATTCAACAAGGAAATAACAATCAACAAGGACAAATTTCCAAGCAAGAGAACATGACCAATCAAAATCGTGGTAATTTCAATAATAATCTTGGCAATACCCAAATATCAAATCCGTCTAGACCTTCATTCTTTTCAAATCAACGGACTTTTACTGCTTTGGGTCAATCTCTTGAATCTGCTCTCAAGGAACTTCTTGATAATAAGGTTATCACTTTACCACCACAAAGAGATTATGAGCCACGAGTTAAACCAACATCATGGAATGACTTGTATTATTGCAATTATCATCGATGTAAAGGCCATAGGACAAAAAATTGTCAAGCTTTGAAAGTGGTACAAGTTTTGGTGTGACAATGGTACTAATACGGTGGGGAATCCTGTATTGATCATCCAAGCATTCAAAAGGAATCCATGGAAACTACCAAGGGGAAACATGGATGCAAAGCCAAAGCATACATATGTAGAGATTAGTATAATCCGTCTACATATTTTATCTGGTGATGTCGGTTAATGTTATATCGAAAATCAAAGGAAACGGGAATATCAGCAGTTGTGCTGGCAACAGAGAGTCAAGCAAAGGGTTTGCAAAGGAAGTTGAGTCTAAAACGATTTGTTTTGCTATGGCTTCGATTATATCTGGTTGAATTTGAAAAGCTTATCAGCTCAAATTCTGACTAATGAGCTTTACTTAGAGTATCCCCACACAGAATATTTTTATTTATGAACCTGAAAGCTGATCTTGATCTAGATGCAAACAGATTTCAAGCCATGAGTAGGACATTTATTATTTACTTGTCTTTCATTTTAGAGTAAAGAGGTGGTGGCTTCCATGACGCATCCCACATGATTCCCTATCACCGGAAGTCATGATCATAAACATGAATTAGAGCGTGTCTTAATGGAATTGAGGCGATTTAAGATGTTTGTACCTTAAATTGATAAGTGCTTAGGAATTTGGTAGAAATTAGTTGCGAAGGAGAGATAACCTATTAAGGCATATGATGATGAAGAAAGAGCTTCTAAGGGATTAATATTGCTACCTATCAGAGTGGGACCTGTTGTGAAGAATACTTTTTGTCAGGTTCTAGATCGAGATTTGTCTTATAACATACTTTTGGGTCGTCCGTGGATTCATGATATGCAGGTCGTACCATCAACATATCACCAATGTATCAATTTTCCATATGATGGACAAGAAATAACCATACAAGCTGATTACAATAGTACCCAAACTTGTTCCAATCTTAGGGTGAGTCAAGATGTCTTTGTGCCACATAATAGAGAAGCTCTTGTTGTTTCTTCTTCTAATTTACAAGTCCAATTGCAAGAATTGACAAACAATCTTGATACTAAGCTGAAGTTTAAAGACAAAGGGGTAGGTGAATATTCACTATCTCTTTCTACTTTACCTCCTTCTCCAAGATCACATGGATTACCAACTTTATCAAATCAAAAGACTGCAATTGCTTCTACATCTCAAACTTCCGTGCCAATCACAAAGTTTGATGGAAAATTCATTAGAGCTAATACCACTGAAGAAGAAGCTGAAGATAGGGACATTCTAAATTGGCTATACAAAGATGAAGATGAATCTCTCTTACACATTAAGTTACCTAAAGAACAATATGGTAAAGGGTACGCTATCATGCAAAAGATGGGTTATGAAGGAAATGGTCCTATAGGGAAATGAAGAGAAGGAATTGTGGAACCAATTCAGCCTATTTCAAAGCATTCAAGTGATAAAACAGGACTTGGATATGGTAAAGATAAAGAAGAACTTACTTCACAACAGACATCATTAGTTCACAAAGGAGAATCCGTGTTAGATAAATCTCATGAATCAGTTTTCCAATTGCAAAATAGTTCAGATACTGATTCTAATGAATATGAATGGGACACCATTTATAATGATGAATTCTGGAAGGATAAACAAGTTGATATTATACACAAATATGCACCTGTTCTTATACAAGGAGAAGGTTCAAGGCCTCCACTCGATTATATTTTACAAAGCGATCATGACTCAAGTGAGGAAGAATCAGATTCTAACGAGATGGATAATCAACAGGAGAATACCATCATAGACCTTGTCTACCATGAGGATGACAACCACATCATGACTTTGACAATTCAAGACCTTACCCAACCTAATGATCCTATTCCTTTAGTTTATCCAGAACTTATAGATTGGGACATTAACGCACCTATCCATATTCCTACATTCAGTAATGATGAAGATGTTATAACTTTCCTTTGTTCCTCAAATGAAGAAAACAATTGTTTCATTCAAGAATCTTATACTCATGATTTTGACAAGGAGAGTGTCAAGTCTCTTAGCTACAAAATAAATGAAATAAAAGATGGATCTATTGATGAAAACTGAAAAAAGGCAGTGATAGATCAAAATAAGAGAAAAATAAAGAGCGAATCTGACAGTGAAAATCTTTCTGAGGCATTGAAGGATGAGAAACTTGACACTCTTCCCAAGTATTATCATGAAAGATCTTCTATTTTGATTGAACCAACGGAATCAATCAACATAAGTACACCAGAGCAGCCAAAAGTTTTGCAAATTGCAGCATCATTAACAGTTGAAGAAGTCCAGAAATTCATGCAATTCTTGAAGGATAATCAAATTAATTTTGCTTGGTCATATGCTGATATGCCAGGGTTAGATCCTAATCTAATAATGTATCATTTATCTATCAACCCTGGGATAAAACCTGTAAAGCAAAAGCTCAGAAAGATGCATCCACATGTTGCATTATTGGTCAAGGAAGAATTAAAGAAGCTTTTAGATGTTGGATTCATTCGAACTATTGACTATGCAGAATGGATTTCAAATATTGTACCTGTTTCAAAGCCAGATGGAAGGATCAGAGTTTGTACAGATTTCAGGGATTTAAATAAAGCATGCCCTAAAGATGATTTTCCTTTACCTAACATAGATTTGATTGTTGACTTAACTGCTGGACATGCAATGTATTCATTAATGGATGGATTCTCAGGATACAACCAGATAAAAATTACACCAGAAGATCAAGATAAAACAGCGTTCACATGTCCTTGGGGTACTTATTGCTGGAATGTAATGCCATTCGGGTTAAAGAATGCTGGAGCTACTTATCAAAGAGCAATGACAACTATTTTTCATGATATGATGCATACATTCATGGAAGATTATGTTGACGATTTACTTGCTAAATCTCATACACTAGATGAACACCTAGAAATATTGTCAAAAATCTTTGTCAGAATGGAAAAATTCAATGTTCGACTGAATCCAAAGAAATGTGTCTTCGGTGTTACATCTGGAAAACTCCTAGGGTACATTGTTTCAGAAAAGGGTATAGAAGTTGATCCAGAAAAGGTACAAGCTATAATGGACATGCCTCCACCATGAAATATCAGTCAATTAAGATCCTTGCAAGGAAGATTACAGTCCATCAGAAGGTTTATAGCTCAACTAGTAGACAAAAGCTTGCCATTCACACATTTATTGCATAAAAATGTTCCATTTAAATGGGATGACAAATGTGAAGCAGCATTCAATCAGATTAAGCAATATCTTACACATCCACCAGTTCTAATTCCACCTATTTCAGGAGAGCCGCTTATACTCTATATTTCAGCAACAGAAGTATCTTTGGGTGCATTGCTAGCACAAGAAGACTCTACAGGTAAAGAAAGGGCTATATATTATATCAGTAGAACCTTAACAAGACATGAGTTAAACTACAGTTTCATTGAAAAAGCTTGTCTTGCAGTAGTGTTTGCTTCTCAAAAGTGGTGACATTATATGTTGACTCATACAGTTAAGCTGATAACAAAGATAGATCCATTAAAATACTTATTAAGCAGAGCCACTTTAACAGGAAGACTTGTAAAATGGGTAATGATCTTAAGTGAGTTTGATATTCACTATATAGATCGAAAAGCGATTAAAGGACAGGTCATTGCAGATCAGTTAGCTGAAGCTCCTTTACAAGAAGATAATCCAATACATATTGAGTTTCCTGATGCAGATGTCTTTACAACAACAATTCAGAGACCGTGGGCATTATACTTTGATGGATCATATACACAATATGGCTCAGGGGCAGGGATTCTTTTTGTTACACCTGAGGGACATACCATCTCAAGATCATATCGGTTGATGTTTCCTTGCACAAATAACATAGTAGAATATGAGGCATTACTCATAGGATTAAAGATAGCTTTGCAATGGCAGATTACAAAGCTGGAAGTTTATGGTGATTCACAACTTATCATTAATCAAATCAATGATGATTATCAAACCAAAGATGATAAGTTGCTACCATATAAACACATGGTGGATGATTATAAGAAATATTTTGTGTCAATTAAGTTTTCACAAATATCAAGAATTGACAATAAAGCTGCAGATGCAATGGCTACCATTGCTTCTTTATTACAAATATCAGAAGATCAAACTAAGTATGAATTCTTGGTGGAACAATTGTTTTCTCCTGCATATGATAATCTTGAAAACCAAGTTATATGTCATTTGACTGGTTCAGATTCACCCTTATATGGCAAAACATATACCTATTTGAAAGATAACATCTTGCCTTTAGATTTATCACGAAACCAAAAACGGAATTTCATTCGCCAATGATCCCGTTATACCTTAATTTCCAATATCCTTTATAGACGTGGTCTTGATGGTACACTCCTTAGATGTCTTGAAAGTGACAAATCTGAAAAAGCCTTACAAGAGGTTCACAGTGGTATTTGTGGAACTCATTCAAGTGGTTTGACCTTAGCAAAGAAACTTGTCAGAATGGGATACTATTGGCCTACAATGGAGCAAGATTCTTTTACTTTTGTTAAGAAATGTTTTAAATGCCAGATTCATGGGAATCTTATTCATGCACCTGCACAGGAATTGCAGCCTTTTATTTCAACATGGCCTTTTTCTCAGTGGGGATTGGATCTTGTTGGTAAAATACATCCTTCATCGTCAAATGGTCATAAGTTTATCATCACAGCTACTGAGTATTTTACAAAATGGATTGAAGCTGTTCCTCTAACAACAGTGACTGGTAAACAGATATCTTCATTTATCCTGAATTACATTATTTGTAGATATGGAATTCCTAATTCTGTTGTTACTGATAATGGAAGACCTTTTAAGAATCAGGATGTTGATGAACTTTGTGAAAGATTTCATATCCAACACAGGTACTCCACACCTTATTATCCACAAGGTAATGGTCAAGCAGAAGCTTCTAACAAGACCATTTTAAAGATATTAAAGAAGATAGTAAATGATGCTGGACGTGATTGGCATGTTCAACTCAACCCAGCTTTGTGGGCATATAGAACTAGTATTCGCACACCAACAGGAGCTACACCATATGCTTTAGTCTATGGAGCAGAAGCAATCTTACCATTGGAAGTTGAAATACCTTCGCTTAGGGTTTCACTTAAGGGATTGATAAGTGATGAAGATTACCGAGTTTCTCGCCTTCAAGAACTCGAACTATTAGATGAAAGACGCCAACATGCAGCTGATCACTTGAAAGGTTATCAACAAGTCATATCTCGTAGTTATAATCACAGAGTTAAACCACGGGCATTTCAAGTGGGTGACTTAGTTTTGAAGGAAAATCCACGTAATCAGCAAGATAGAGAAAAGAAAGGCAAATTTGAACCTAATTGGCTTGGTCCATTTGTTATTATAGCAGCATATGGTTCTAGAGCATATCAATTATCCACATCAGAGGGGGACCTGTTTGAAGAGCCAACCAATAGTATTCACCTTAAGAAGTTTTATGTCTAAAAAGTCCTGAAAAAATCAAAAAAATCATAAAAAGTCCTGAAAAAATAAAATAAAATCAGAAAAATCTTGAAAAAGTGCAATAAAAACAAGTGGTGAAAACTTGGCAAACAAGCGCTACTTGTGATCTAAATGGGCTCCTCCATTTATTAGTTTATTTCTTATTTTCACTTTAGGCATCATTCATCCACGTCTATCATCTGTAAATATCTTTCATTATCCATACCATGTAGTGGGAATATTTAGGTTTCATCATGGCTTGATGAAATTTGTACATATCTTTTATCTTTAGGTTGTGTTTACATTGGGGACAAAACGCAGAAAAATACAAGAGAGGGGCAACGAGCTTTCAAAATATCACAAGCAGACAAGTAACAGCTTGACAAAACAAAACGAACATTGTCAAATCAACTCAATCACAAACATGTTTATGCCAATAACATGATCCAAACAACTATCGAAGTGAGAATATCAATGATGATAACCAAATTGGATGATCTTAATCTGAATAAATGTTTGAAATGCCTTAAACAGGATTTGAATGGTTGTTTGATTTTCTATCATATCTCTGGAGTAATTCGATGATGTACTGAACTAGAAAAACAAGGAAGGAGTATGATTTTTCTTTGTCTTCTGTTTGTGAGGAAACTCATTAGTACTATGCAAATTGGTCGCGAGACATGCTCTACTGTGGATCATGGATGACATTTTGGAATTTTCACGGGAAAAGGGTTAACTCTTGTCTGTTTATGCAAGCAATACTCAGGTCATCTTGGTTCAATTATACCTAGATGCTTGTATTAACTTGCTATATTAAAAATCATGAAAGCAATACTCAGGTCATCACTGGTGCTAACATACCCTTTGATGCTTGTATTAACTTTCAACATTTCAAAGCTCTATGATGATACAAAAAGCATGTATAAGCTCTTCAAATGGCAATATTGTATGAATGTCCTGCATGGTTAGTATAGATTGCATTCATGTTAGAATTTGCATTTTGAATTTATAGATTCCCAAAAGCTGGCAAAGAATCAAAGATCTATATCTTTTCAAATATGACTGAGTATATTTTGACATTCACAAAACATCATACATTCATTCATTTATCATAAACATCATTTCATAAATTATTGCATCATCTATCAAAACATCATACATTCATTCATTTATCATAAACATCATTTCATAAATTATTGCATCATCTATCATAAACATCATACATTCATTCATTTTTCATAAACATCATTTCATAAATTATTGCATCATCTATCATAAACATCATACATTCATTTATCTCATACCATCATGAAACCCTCATATACATACACATCATATATCATGTAAAATCATCTCTGCATATCTCAAAAATGAATGTCAAAATGTACAAGGATGTCAAATTACAAATGATATAATATCATCAAAAATGTGATCATCTCACGGTGTATACAAAATGTCTCAACAAAATATCATGAAAGGGATCATATACAATGCACTAGGCAGAGCTATCCTGTGATGGAGCTGGCCTAGGACCTGTACCACCTGCCCCTGATGGACCTGCTCCACCTGACCCCGGTGGCCCTCTAGGAGGTAATGGCTGTGTCACACCCCTGCTGGTAGTACGAGAGCGACCATGAGTAGATCGTGACTGAGTATAGCTATCTTCGCCGGACCACATCATGATATATCCGGCACGACAAACTCGCCGAGTAGCCCCTCAGACCTCTCATCATATCACCCGCAAAGTGCTACCCGCCATCAGAGGGCTATCTCGCTAAGGCACGGCCCCGCTTCACCTACCGCTTCCAGCCGCGATCTCTCTCAGAGTGATCAAAGCTCACCGACTTCGCGAACCGGTGGAAATCAAGGTCGTACCGATAGCCGAGCCCCGCAGTTTCTTACTATGCTCGCAGTTAGGATATCCACCTACATCGCCGGATCCATCGACGGAGATGTAATATCAAGATGCCTCATCCGTGGTCCACCTACACTACCTCCTCTGCCTGCACTACCTCCTCTGCCACCTCTCCTGCCACCTCTCCTGCCATCTCTCCTGCCACCTCTACCATCACCACCATCATCTCCATCTGAGTCATCATCTCCGCTACCCTCCTCGTCCTCACTGTCCTCTGAATCATCATCACCTGACTCTGAATCTCTCTGTCGACGTCTCTGTCCAATGACAGGAGCAACGCCCTCATCAGGATCAAACATGCGTGGAGGAGGATGCTGTAGAACATACTGAACATACTCATGTGTCGCCCCTGCATCCAGAACATCTGCCTGGTAGTCCCACATCTATGCACCTAAACTGATAAAATCTGCAACAGCTGCATCATAAGAGATCCGTGGGCCCCACACTGCAAGCTCTGCCTGTCGCCATGCATAAATAGCCGAACCAACAGGAATACCCTGAGTCCGACCAAACTGTCGCAATACACGTCCAGCAAGAAATCTCTCCAAAATCCATGTGGTCCATCCAATCAAAAATTTGGAAGTGCATACAAAAGGCATCTCCCTCGCATCCTCTGGCCATGGCTCACAATCCAAATATGGCCTCCAGCATACTGTATCCAAACTATCCAATAGCCGCTGCCAATACACTAGCTTGCCCAGTCTAGGCTGAGCAATAATATGTGAATATCTCCATCTGTATGCTCGACCAGCTGGTCGATCTCCTTGAGTCAATAGACGTAACACTGCAAAATGCTCCCATGCCCATATCTGTAATAATGAGCATCCAACCGCAAAACTCCGGCCTCTACCATAGACAATGTGATGTAACTCGTCATATAGGTGGGCTAGCATACAGGTACCCCATGCATATCGTGTGCCCTGCATCACCATGCTCTCTAAGACATGACCCCATCCGATCGCAAACCCCTTCGACCTATGGTCGGGGCACAACACACCTCCAATGAAACCTGCAAGCACAGCTGGTAGTGGTGGGTAGGAATCTGTAATCTCACTCCATGGGATGTAGTACCCAGCTATCTGATCATCTCTGAATATCCGTCTCAAAGCAAGAGTACCTCCAGCCTCTCGTCTGTCAAACACAACTACCTCTCCCATCACTGGGATCTGTAGGATGCGATATACATCCTCGGGAGTCACTGTAATCTCGCCGGTCGGTAAATGAAAGGTGTTGGTATCGCTATGCCACCTCTCTGCAAGTGCTGTCAATAGAGCCCTATTGAGGCAAACCTCGGGCATATCAAGTAATGAAGTCAAACCACAGGCATCAATGACATCTCTATCAGACTGTAATAAATGTGGAATCAATGACCATGTACTCGGAAAAGCCTCTCGTATCTGCAAGACACCTAGTCTCTCCTGTTCACATACATCATCAAAACAACATCAATATCACATCATCTTAACATATCAATCCAAAATGAATCAATCAAATTATTTGTTATACAAATAATATCAAAATCATGTTTGTTTTTAACAAACTTCGAAGCAAACAAATCAATCAAATTATTTGTTTTCCATCATCATGGCACGCAAATAATCAACATCAAGTTTCTTTCTAACAACTTTAGAAGAAAACTTATCTATACTATTTGTTTTTAACAACTTTAAAAGCAAATTTATCAACTACTATTTGTTCTCCAACAATTTGGGAAACAAATTTATCATGTGGAACAAAAAGCGCTACAGAACTAGTTGTATGCGCTACAAAAATCTTTATCAGCGCTAAATAAAATTTTGCGCTACAGAATCAATTAATGGCGCTATGATTTATATCACGGGCGCTATGGAAAAGTTTGCGCTATAATAATTTTTAAGAGCGCTATAAAACAAATCAGGTGCGCTATGATTTCATATGCGCTATGGAAATAATCAAAAGCGCTATGAAATATATCACGGGCGCTATGGAAAATTATGTGCTGTGGAAAATTTCAAATGCGCTACAATACGCCTTAAGGGCGCTACAATATTGTATGCGCTACGAAAATTGTTGAGTGCGCTACGAAAAACTTTAAGAGCGCTAAAACTCAATGTTTTTGAATTAAAACATTAAAAACGTGCGCAAAATGAAATTATCCACAAACAAGGAGTTATGAGATACATACCGGAGGTCCGTAGTGCGCCGGTCGCTGATAACGTCGGATACGCTCGAAACGGTGTAGGTGAACTGGAAGTGCCATGATTGTCAACCCAGAGCTCAAAATTTACAAATTTTACTAGGTTAAAATTGAAAATGACATGGAAAATGACATTTTTAACCTATATAATGGTAAAATTAGGGCATTTTATCATATTTTTTTACATACAAGGGGCAATTTCTTCATCAAATTTTCATTTAATATTTCTTCGGGTCAGTTTCTTCACATCATTATTTTCGAACGATGAATCGACATCTTCAAAATCAAAAAAATTGAAAAATTCCACAAAAATCTAAAAAAATTCAAAAAATTCAAACATCGATTCATCGTTCGTGGGGGCATATATCTATCAACAAATCAAAAATCAATATTTGGGGCAAAATTTCAAAAATTCTTTGAAGTAATGCGTAAAACACATCACTTCAAAGAGGGGCAAAATGTATACACTTAAAAATGGTCATATCACATTGTCTGGTAATTAATTAAATATTTTTTATTTAATTAAAATCTTTTGATTCTATCTATGTATAAATAAATTTAAATAATTTATTTATATTGTTCATGATTTCATTTCGATTAAATATTTAATCACCTTTTCATATTCATTTCTTAATTAATTAAATAAATGTTACAATTTATTTATATTAATTATCATATAATCTTAGTTTGAATATTTTATTCAAATAAAGATTAAAATATTATAATTCTTCTAAATATCATTTATAATTAAATATTCCAAAATATTTGATTATTTTTTCTAATCTAATATTCATTTTTAAATCATTTCAAAATTCCTCTAAATCAATTCAAAAATCTATTCATAATTAAATATTTCCAAAAATATTTAATTAAATTCTTCTAAATATTTCAAAAATCTTCTAAAGTCATTCATGATTAAATATTACCAAAATATTTAATTAATTCTTCTATAATTTTCAAAAAATCAAAAATCAAATATTAAAAAGCAATAAAGGAAATTAAATAAATTTAAATATTTATTTAATTTGGGATTTATCTTCAACTCCCGGGAAACAAACTGCCAAAACAGAAAATTAAATTTCTCTGTTCCTGTGCAGGCTTGTTCCCGTGGGTTGAAGACAAGCTTCCATTCTTCTCTCCAACCTCTCAACCTCCTCCCTTTTCTTCTCAACTTCTCAATCTCTCACCATTCAAACCTACCAGACAATTCACAGCCGTAGATTCTTGCCAGCCGGGATGAAGCCTGCAAAAAATCTATAAATACAGCTGCCGGGAGCTCCAAAAGATATAGAATTGGAAGCAAGAAAACTATAGCCAAATTACAAGCAGCATTAGCATTCATAGAGTATTATCATAGCAATAGTATAGCAATCATAGCAATAGAATCATGACTCATCTCATCTACAGCCCCTGTACATAATTACAACCCCTGTCCATCTTCACCATCATTTAGGATAGTTTTCCTTTGCATACTCGTTCTGCAGTAGTCATTTGGAGAAGCTCACACAATCTGAGAGCCAGAAAGCTTCAAACCAATCTCTGGAGATAGAGAAAGACGGAACGTTCTTGAAGAATTGTTATTTTATAGCCAAGTTTATTTCAAATTTCTTCAATTTAAAGTTCTGTTAATAGTGTTTTGTTTTAATTAGATTAACAATAGAATACATTACACATTTTTGTTTCTTTGTTAATCAGCAAGATAGAGAAAAGAAAGGCAAATTTGAACCTAATTGGCTTGGTCCATTTGTTATTATAGCAGCATATGGTTCTGGAGCATATCAATTATCCACATCAGAGGGGGACCTGTTTGAAGAGCCAACCAATAGTATTCACCTTAAGAAGTTTTATGTCTAAAAAAGTCCTGAAAAAATCAAAAAAAAAAATCATAAAAAGTCCTGAAAAAAAATCAAAAAAATCATAAAAAGTCCTAAAAAATCAAAAAATCATAAAAGTCCTCGAAAACCAAAAAAAAATCATAAAAAAGTCCCCGAAAAAATCAAAAAAATCATAAAAAGTCTCAAAATCATAAAAATCATAAAAAGTCCTGAAAAAAAAAAAATCAGAAAAATCTTGAAAAAGTGCAATAAAAACAAGTGGTGAAAACTTGGCAAACAAGCGCTACTTGTGATCGAAATGGGCTCCTCCATTTATTAGTTTATGTCTTATTTTCACTTTAGGCATCATTCATCCACGTCTATCATCTGTATATATCTTTCATTATCCATACCATGTAGTGGGAATCTTTAGGTTTCATCATGGCTTGATAAAATTTGTACATATCTTTTATCTTTAGGTTGTGTTTACATTGGGGGAAAAACGCAGAAACATACAAAAGAGGGGCAACGAGCTTTCAAAATATCACAAGCATACAAATAACAGCTTGATAAAACAAAATGAACATTGTCAAATCAACTCAATCACAAACATGTTTATGCCAATAACATGATCCAAACAACTATCGAAGTGAGAATATCAATGATGATAACCAAATTGGATGATCTTAATCTGAATAAATGTTTGAAAAATGCCTTAAACAGAATTTGAATGGTTGTTTAATTTTCTATCATATCTCTCGAGTAATTCGATACGTAATCGAACTAGAAAAGCAAGGAAGGATTATGATTTTTCTTTGTCTTCTGTTTGTGAGGAAACTCATTAGTACTATGCAAATTGGTTGCGAGACATGCTCTACTATGGATCATGGATGACATTTCGGAATTTACATGGGAAAAGGGTTAACTCTTGTCTGTTTATGCAAGCAATACTCAGGTCATCTCGGTTTAATTATACCTAGATGCTTGTATTAACTTGCTATATTAAAACCAAGAAAGCAATACTCAGGTCATCACTGGTGCTAACATACCCTTTGATGCTTGTATTAACTTTCAACATTTCAAAGCTCTATGATGATATAAAAAGCATGTATAAGCTCTCCAAATGGCAATATTGTATGAATGTCCTGCATGGTTAGTATAGATTGCATTCATGTTAGAATTTGCATCTTGCATTCATAGATTCCCAAAAGCTGGCAAAGAATCAAAGATCTATATCTTTTCAAATATGACTGAGTATATTTTGACATTCACAAAACATCATACATTCATTCATTTATCATAAACATCATTTCATAAATTATTATATCATTTATCATGTTGATCATACATTCATTCATTTTTCATAAACATCATTTCATAAATTATTGCATCATTTATCATAAACATCATTTTATAAATTATTACATTCATTCATCTATCATAAACATCATACATTCATTCATCTATCATAAACATAATACATTCATTTATCTCATAAAATCATATATATAAATATCATAAATCATGAAGCCATCATATAGTACACATCATATATATATATCATGAAAATCATCTCTGCATTTTATATATCTCAAAATGAATGTCAAAATGTACAAGGATGTCAAACTACAAATGATATAATATCATCAAAAATGTGATCATCTCACAGTGTATACAAAATGTCTCAACAGAATATCATCATATACAATGCACTAGGCCGAGCTATCCTGTGATGGAGCTGGCCTAGGACCTGTACCACCTGCCCCTGATGGACCTGCTCCGCCTAACCCTGGTGGCCCTCTAGGAGGTAATGGTTGTGTCACACCCCTGCTGGTAGTATGAGAGCGACCATGAGTAGATCGTGACTGAGTATAGCTATCTCTCTGCTCAGCTGGGACTGCATCATGATATCTGGTATGATAAAAATCTGCCTCTCGAGTAGCCCTCGTAACCTCTCTCATCATATCACCTGGCAAAGTGCTACCTGCCACTCTCTGTAGGCTATCTGCTAAGGCAATGGCCTACTCACCCCGTTGTCTAGCCGCATCTCTCTCGGCAGTGATCGAAGTCACCTGACCCTGCAACTGTGAAATCAAGGCCTGTGCCTGTGATAGCTGAGCCTGCAAGCTCTGTACTGTGCTCTGCAAAGAGGATATCTGACTCGCTATTGTCGGATCCACTGACGGAGATGGGTCAGTATGCCTCATCCGTGGTCCACCTCTGCCTACACTACCTCCTCTGCCTACACTACCTCCTCTGCCACCTCTCCTGTCGTCTCTCCTGCCACCCCTACCATCACCACCATCATCTCCATCTGAGTCATCATCTCCGCTACCCTCCTCGTCCTCACTGTCCTCTGAATCATCATCACCTGACTCTGAATCTCTCTGTCGACGTCTCTGTCCAATGACAGGAGCAACGACCTCATCAGGATCAAACATGCATGGAGGAGGATGCTGTAGAACATACTGAACATACTCATGTGTTGCCCCTGCATCCAGAACATCCACCTGGTAGTCCCACATCTATGCACCTAAACTGATAAACTCTGCAACAGCTGCATCATAAGAGATCCGTGGGCCCCACACTGCAAGCTCTGCCTGTCTCCGTGCATAAATAGCTGAACCAACAGGCATACCCTGAGTCCGACCAAACTGTCGCAATACACGTCCAGCAAGAAATCTCTCCAAAATCCATGTGGTCCGTCCAATCAAAAATCTGGAAGTGCATACAAAAGGCATCTCCCTCGCATCCTCTGGCCATGGCTCACAATCCAAATATGGCCTCCAGCATACTGTATCCAAACTATCCAATAGCCGCTGCCAATACACTAGCTTGCCCAGTCTAGGCTGAGCAATAATATGTGAATATCTCCATCTGTATGCTCGACCAGCTGGTCGATCTCCTCGAGTCAATGGACGTAACACTGCAAAATGCTCCCATGCCCATATCTGTAATAATGAGCATCCAACCGCAAAACTCCGGCCTCTACCATAGACAATGTGATGTAACTCGTCATATAGGTGGGCTAGCATACAGGTACCCCATGCATATCATGTGCCCTGCATCACCATGCTCTCTAGGACACGACCCCATCCGATCGCGAACCCCTTCGACCTATGGTCGGGGCACAACACACCTCCAATGAAACCTGCAAGCACAGCTGGTAGTGGTGGGTAGGAATCTGTAATCTCACTCCATGGGATGTAGTACCCAGCTATCTGATCATCTCTGAATATCCGTCTCAAAGCAAGAGTACCTCCAGCCTCTCGTCTGTCAAACACAACTACCTCTCCCATCACTGGGATCCGTAGGATGCGATATACATCCTCGGGAGTCACTGTAATCTCGCCGGTCGGTAAATGAAAGGTGTTGGTATCGCTATGCCACCTCTCTGCAAGTGCTGTCAATAGAGCCCTATTGAGGCGAACCTCGGGCATATCAAGTAATGAAGTCAAACCACAGGCATCAATGACATCTCTATCAGACTGTAACAAATGTGGAATCAATGACCATGTACTCGGAAAAGCCTCTCGTATCTGCAAGACACCTAGTCTCTCCTGTTCACATACATCATCAAAACAACATCAATATCAAATCATTTTAACATATCAATTCAAAATGAATCAATCAACATCAACATCAACATCAACATCAAGTTTCTTTCTAACAACTTTAGAAGAAAACTTATCTATACTATTTGTTTTTAACAACTTTAAAAGCAAATTTATCAACTACTATTTGTTCTCCAACAATTTGGGAAACAAATTTATCATGTGGAACAAAAAGCGCTACAGAACTAGTTGTATGCGCTACAAAAATCTTTATCAGCGCTAAATAAAATTTTGCGCTACAGAATCAATTAATGGCGCTATGATTTATATCACGGGCGCTATGGAAAAGTTTGCGCTACAATATTGGTTAAGAGCGCTGCAATACATCTTAGTTGCGCTACGATATCATATGCGCTATGGAAATAATCAAAAGCGCTATGAAATATATCACGGGCGCTATGGAAAATTATGCGCTGTGGAAAATTTCAAATGCGCTACGATACGCCTTAAGGGCGCTACAATATTGTATGCGCTACGAAAATTGTTGAGTGCGCTACGAAAAACTTTAAGAGCGCTAAAACTCAATGTTTTTGAATTAAAACATTAAAAACGTGCGCAAAATGAAATTTTCGACAGACAAGCAGTTACGAGACACATACCGGAGGTCCGTAGTGCGCCGGCCGCTGATGACGTCGGATACGCTCGAAACGGTGTAGGTGAACTGGAAGTGCCATGATTGTCAACCCAGAGCTCAAAATTTGCAAATTTTACTAGGTTAAAATTGAAAATGACATGGAAAATGACATTTTTAACCTATATAATGGTAAAATTGGGGCATTTTATCATATTTTTACATACCAGGGGAAATTTCTTCATCAAATTTTCATTTAATATTTCTTCGGGTCAGTTTCTTCACATCATTATTTTCGAACGATGAATCGACATCTTCAAAATCAAAAAAATTGAAAAATTCCACAAAAATCTAAAAAAATTCAAAAAATTCAAACATCGATTCATCGTTCGCGGGGGCATATATCTATCAACAAATCAAAAATCAATATTTGGGGCAAAATTTCAAAAATTCTTTGAAGTAATGCGTAAAACACATCACTTCAAAGAGGGGCAAAATGTATACACTTAAAAATGGTCATATCACATTGTCTGGTAATTAATTAAATATTTTTAATATTTAATTAAAATCTTTTGATTCTATCTACGTATAAATAAATTTAAATAATTTATTTATATTGTTCATGATTTCATTTCGATTAAATATTTAATCACCTTTTCATATTCATTTCTTAATTAATTAAATAAATGTTACAATTTATTTATATTAATTATCATATAATCTTAGTTTGAATATTTTATTCAAATAAAGATTAAAATATTATAATTCTTCTAAATATCATTTATAATTAAATATTCCAAAATATTTGATTATTTCTTCTAATCTAATATTCATTTTTAAATCATTTCAAAATTCCTCTAAATCAATTCAAAAATCTATTCATAATTAAATATTTCCAAAAATATTTAATTAAATTCTTCTAAATATTTCAAAAATCTTCTAAAGTCATTCATGATTAAATATTACCAAAATATTTAATTAATTCTTCTATAGTTTTCAAAAAAATCAAAAATCAAATATCAAAAAGCAATAAAGGAAATTAAATAAATTTAAATATTTATTTAATTTGGGATTTATCTTCAACTCCCGGGAAACAAACTGCCAAAACAGAAAATTAAATTTCTCTGTTCCTGTGCAGGCTTGTTCCCGTGGGTTGAAGACAAGCTTCCATTCTTCTCTCCAACCTCTCAACCTCCTCCCTTTTCTTCTCAACTTCTCAATCTCTCACCATTCAAACATACCAGACAATTCACAGCCGTAGATTCTTGCCAGCCGGGATGAAGCCTGCAAAAATCTATAAATACAGCTGCCGGGAGCTCCAAATCATATAGAATTTGAAGCAAGAAAACTATAGCCAAATTACAAGCAGCATTAGCATTCATAGAGTATTATCATAGCAATAGTATAGCAATCATAGCAATAGAATCATGACTCATCTCATCTACAGCCCCTGTACATAATTACAGCCCCTGTCCATCTTCACCATCATTTAGGATAGTTTTCCTTTGCATACTCGTTCTGCAGCAGTCATTTGGAGAAGCTCACACAATCTGAGAGCCAGAAAGCTTCAAACCAATCTCTGGAGATAGAGAAAGACGGAACGTTCTTGAAGAATTGTTATTTTATAGCCAAGTTTATTTCAAATTTTCTTCAATTTAAAGTTCTGTTAATAGTGTTTTGTTTTAATTAGATTAACAATAGAATACATTACACACCTCCTATCAAACAACTTGATGCACAAAGGTATTCATCCGTTAATGGTTACTATTACTCTCGCAATAAATTTGGATATAGAGTAGTAGAGTGTAGAATCAAAATGAATTAGAATGTTCAATCCTTTCCCGATCAGTGTTTTACATGCAATAGATTTGGTCATAAACCTAGTGAATGTAGAAGTCAAATGATGAATGGTTACATTAATGGTATGATGTTTCAATCATTCAATGGCTACTATTATACATGTGATGGATTTGTGCATAAGGCTTTTGAATGAAAATATAAAATGGAAAGAAGTAAGTCTATTCAACAAAAAGGTTCCATATGTCATAAATGTAATAAACCATGACACATAGCTAAGTTTTGCAAAAGTAAGAATGGGAAACCTTGTATTTCACAGAAGAAGATTGATTTGGTAAAGAAGGTCGATCTAGTTGAGATGAAGAAGGAAATGAATAAGAAATGGAAAAAAATGAAGAAAATGAAGTGAGGAGTGAGTCTATGCCAGCCCCTAGTGCAAGTATTTTCTTTGGAAGCTAGATAAAGAGCTTTGGCTCAGGGGAGTTTTAACAAAAAAAATTCAATTCCCCCACCAAAAATGAGGTGTGGGTTCCTTCGGCACACTAGTACATGTGTAGATTGGCATGGTTGATCTACCCTATTGCAAATATTTGTGGAGTGATTGAAGGTGCTTGAGATGGCACAATGAATGTTTTCCAACTTTTTTTACCTAACTTCATCTACTACAATCAATGCATATTAGGTCGCTAGAAAGGACTTTATATGTAATTTCACCTATGTTAAAGTCATTTTTTACCAAGTAATTGAAGTGGAGAGAAAATAAAAGGTGATTTTGAATTGTTATTTAAAACCCTATTGGTGAATATTCTACAAGGTAGTTATTATTTTTTCTTGAAAACCCTAGCTCTTTGAAGATTTAAGATGTTTACACCTCAAGTTATTGATATTTTGGAGTGACCAAGACCTAAATTTAAAAAGAACCCATTAAAATCTATGGAATTGGATCCTAAAGGTGCATTTTCAAGGGTCCCATATGGTGTGATGCACATAGAGGATGTACAAATCTATATTCATACTAAAATGGAATAGTATGATCATATGAAGATGGTAGAATACTAGGTGAATGTGTTGATTGGAAAATGATTTTGAACAAAAACCCAAATATGAGAGCTTAATAGAAAATAAACTAGATGTATGGAATAACTTTCCTAATTTCTATTATGAGGATGAGTGGGTTAAATATATGTTGAGTTGAATTCATAAAAAAATCATGTGGTTGGATATGTCACACATGTTAAATAAGGAAGCTATTAGGGTTGAACTATGGGGTTTTGCTCAAATGGATCAGTTTTGAAGATGAAGGCTATGAAAAATGATGTGGCAATGAAGCTCATCAGTGTGAAGTTTGATAAATGACCCCTAATGGTGAATGATATAGATGATCTAGTGGTGAATTATGGGATGGGTGAAAAAAGATGGGGGGCCAAATTGTGGCCAAATTTTTTTAAAAAAATTGATAATTGATGATGCGAGTGTGTTATAGCTTGGTCAGCTGAGCCTAAGGCTCAACCACACTGATCCTATTCCACTCTCATGTTATAATGTGAGCGTGGAATAATGTGCTCGCGTTATGAGAAACTAAAAGAAAAAAGAAAAGAAAATCGAGCTCATTTTCTTTGTGACTATTTTTTATTCCCATGGCCAAAAGCTCTTCTTTTGCGTTCTTGTGTTCTGGGAGGAGTGAATCTTGCATTTTTTTCATCAAATTGTTTCTATTTCATCTCTAGGATGTCGCTACATTGATGGGGAGGTCGAAGAGGTAACGATTGTTTGTTTTTTGTTGTGAATTTTTTTGTTTTAGGTTATTTTTTATATTTATTTGTTGAATTTGTAGGAGATGATACTAAACCTGCAAACCCTCTTCAAAAACCTCCTAAAAACCTCAACAAGCAAAGTAGCAACAACAAGAACAAAATCCTCAAGTTCAACAACCACAACAACAATCTCCTCCACCAATTCCTCAACATCCTCCTAGCACTCGAAAAAAATTAATGAGTGAAATTGAAAACAATAAAAAAAAATTTGAGTTAATCACAACATTGAACGATCCAAATGATTCAACCATGGGGAGGAAAACAATTGCAAATTCACTTAAGTAAATTTTAAAACATGTATATGGAATCAACAAAAAATTAAGTGGTTGGCAAGATAGGAGGCAGGCATCTATGAATTTTTACTGAGATAAATTATCATATAAAGCTGTAAAAGATTTAAAAATTACAAAATTTGATTTTTGCTCATTATTCACTGACCCACGCAAAAATCAAAATCTTAGCCTCAATGTAAAGAGGTTCCCTATCCATTGGTGCCACCATCAACAGATTAGGAACCATTTTTCATATAGGTGGTACACATGGTTTTTGATTACCCACGATACAACAATTGTGAAGTACCACAATATTTCTCAAGGAAACTATACTATGATTTCATCTTGAAAAAAAACTTGAATTAGTTTGATATGAGGGACTTCTAGGGGAGATGTGGGGGGTTGGCTCAAGATAGACCCGATGCACAACATGATCCTAGGAAACAAGAGAGATGACCTCTTGCTAGGCTGCCTTATGAGCACATCGTTATCCCTTCCATCATTAAGGAAAGTGTCGAGGTAGGCACTTTGCATGCCATCAACTCTTTGACCCAGAGTGTCATCCAACATGCTATCCCTATACTACAATGCCATCCAAGGGAGTCTTCTAGTTGTGGTCTTTAATCCCATTTGTGTCAAGCTTGAGGGGTGACTTGTTCATACAACCCCACCAACACTCAGGAGGCTACTATGTAGGATATGTCTATAGCTATGGAGATGGTGAGGGAAACTAACATTTTGAGTGAGGCTTATGGCATTGATACTCAGGTAAATGTTAGCATGTTCATTGAATTTAATTTATTAAATTTGAATTTTGAAATGCAAGATTAACTATTTTAGTTTTTTTATTTTAATAAAATTTTAGGGTCATAGTGTTGATATTGGTTACACCAGCCCTACACCTACTTATTACTCCACTGCATCTACCATTGAGGTATGTAACTAGTAAATAATTATAAATTTATTACATATTAATAACATTGTTATATGAATGGTATTCTAATATTTGATTTTGGATGTTGAATAGGATAATATTGGAGGTTTCATGGGAACATCTAGTTCCAGTGGATTTAGACAAACCTACATGCAAGTAATAGAATAAAGAGTTTAATTAATTAATTGTACTTAATATATTTTTTTAGTTTATATTCATATCATTGATTACATTGCATTGCACATCTTTCAAACTCAAAGCATTACTTCACATTTCATAACTAATAACTAGATGTTGATAGATGAGAAAATTTTAACTACAATATAGTTGTTTAGAAAGTCAACATAAGCAGTGATGCAATTACTTCACATAGCATAAGTAATAAGTAGGAGCATCTTTCAATTGCATTTTCTTGTCATGGCATTCCATGAGACCACTTTTTACTGAGGTATCTTTTCAAACATTTCACTGCCTTGTATATGCTATGGATGATTGGAAGAAATATATGAAAGAATAATAGTAAGAAATAGCATAGACAAGGGAATGAGTTGTTTGAAAAAATGCCTCAAAGAAATGCGGTCTCATGGTGATGTCCATCACCATGAGACCCAATTACTTTGAGGAAATTTTTCAAACAACTCACTACCTTTTTTATGCTACCATATTTTCCATATATGTCTACCAAAGAATTTTATCAAACAATTCATTTCCTTGATGCTATGGCTAAATCCCTAAAAAAGATTCTTTCCAACAAACTATGGATGCTTAGAAAATTATATCAAAGCATAATAGTAAGCAATAGCATAAACAAGGAAATGAGTAGTTTGAAAAAATGCCTCAAAGAAATGCGGTCTCATGGTGATGGAATGCCATTCCATCACCATGAGACCACATTTCTTCGAGGAATTTTTTCAAATAATTCACCGCCTTTTCTATGCCACCACATTTTTCATACATGTGTACCAAAGCATTTTATCAAACTACTCACTTCCTTGCTGCTATGGGTAAAAGCCTAAAATAGGTGCTTTCCAAAAAACTATAGATGCTTGAAAAAATCTATCAAAGTATAATAGTAAGCAATATCATAGTCAAGGAAGTGAGTAGTATGAAAAACTACCTTGAAGAAATGTGGTCTCATGGTGATGGAATGCCATTCCATCACCATGAGATGACATTTCTCTGAGGCATTTTTTCAAATAGCTCACTGCCTGAAGAATAGAAATCAACCCTTTAGCCAAAATTCCCCTCCAAATTCTTTTCAAGGTCCTCATCATCATTCTCAATTTACCAATCCATGGAACCTTCCACCTTTTATTACACTTGTTCATGTCCCCACCCCTCCCTCTTCATGTAATGATTTCCCTCCATCTCATAACCAAGACCACATTATACCATCGACCCCATCCCAACATAATACCATAGAGAAGGAAATGAGTTATTTTAAAAAATTCCTCAAAGAAATGTGGTCTTATGGTGATGGAATGCCATGACACATTTTTTTGTAATGGCATTTCATCACCACGAGACCCCATTTCTTCGAGGAATCTTTTCAAATGGAAAATTACTAAATTTCAATTTACATTCATTGTTATAGCTATTAGTTAGTGAAAAATGATCCAGTGGATATTTTTAGTGAAAATTGAAGTTTCCCATTTCTCTCTATAATCTACACCATCAGAAAGATCTCAGCGTCCTGATTCCAATGCAACTTGAACGGAGCGAAAAGGAGTCCGTTTGTGCAAGTTATGGTCAGTCAAACCTTGGGTCAAACTGGGATCAAGGTCGTTTAGAAAGCAAAAAAATGATGTCGTCAAAAGTTCTTGAAGTTGGCATCATCGCGAAGAGATCATTGAGACGATTCCAATGGCATTCGTTTCGTCAAAATCCGACACTATATGCTTAAGATATTGGCAGTCAAAGATCATGCTATGAAGGGTTGACTTTGACCATACCGAATGCTGACGTCAGCATTCCGTACTGTGCAGACAGTGAAGTCTACGAACCAGATTCTGACATGTGCATTGTACGAACCAATCGCAGAGTGACATGTGGCAGTCTATAGGCCCAGTCAGCAGGTCCAATCAGCAATCCGTACGCCCAATTAGCAGGTCTAGTCAGCAAGCCACGTCATTGGACATGTCAGCATGACATGTGGCAGTCCATGCAGAGTTGACGTGGCATCCAGGTGGCAGTACAGTCAGCGACAGGTGGCAGTGAGTCATCATACACGTCGGGATCCGAGTCAGTTTCCACATCATCGTGATGGGCGAGTCAGGCTGCGCCACGTGGCAGCTCCTCGGCGTGCCATGTGGCCTCACTTTCATCCTCCATTGGCGCGAGGCAGATTTGTTTGTTTGAACAAAAGTTGTTGGCCGAGAATCTTGAAACCGTAACCTCCGCCTGGCGAGCCAACTCTTCCACCGTTGAGCCAAACAATCGGCCGCTAACTATGGATGGAGTGAGTTTTGTTTTGTTTTAAGTTTGGTCAAAGTTTGTTTGAAAAGAATGGCCAACAGATTCGATCCGCCAACCAACCTTTCACCAAAATGTCTATTCACCGTTCGACCACCGACAAATTCATATAATGTGGTGGCTCGGTTTGTATTTCCTAGTTGTTTAAAACCGAATGCCTTATAAAAATTAAAACCAACCCTCCTAATTTGAAATTAAAACAAACAATAATCCTTTTAAAGGATTAAATCAAAACCATCAAAACAATATCAACCCGGGAATGAATAACTAAAAGGGCTTAAATTTATTTTTTGGGATTTATCAAAGATTTATTATGTAAAATGGGGGGATTATGGAAGATTTGAAAATATTATGGAGAGATAAGAAATATTGTAAAATCAATTGGTTAGTAACCAATTTGAAAAAAATTTATGTATTTAAAAGGGGTGTGAGGTGAGAGTGAAATTAAGTTTTTTTTCAGGGTGATGAAGTCTTGAAGTTGTGGTGACACGAAAGAGAGGTCTTGTGGAGATTCTTTGAGCCATTCTTGTATGCCAGAGCACTGTTATGCTGCTGAAGTGCTTTGAGAATGGTTGTGGTGCTTTTGTAATTGATTTTGGAGTTAATCGGATCGGTCTCTCTATTGGAGTGGACCCGGAGACGTAGTCACATTTGTGACGAACTTCGTTACCAATTTGTTTGCACTTCTTCTCTCCTCTCTCATATTTAGTTTCTCTTTTGAAGTTTTTAATGCACAATTACGTTAATGTATGCATGAATTCAAATTTCGTAAACTTGGAATAATCATTGTAAAAGTTAAGCATTCAATACTGCATATAGTCTAGATCCTATACAGATCAAAAAATCAAACCATTATTGATTCATAGTTTAATTTCTCTTTGGATGGTTTCTACAGAGCTTTAGCACACCACAACATGGGCATGCAAATAGTTCCCTCGAGGAGAGAGATCGTCTATTGGAAATAAGTGATTATTTTGTTAAATATATGATTTTTTATAATGCAATTTCTATATATTAATGACCTTACTTCTTATTGTAACAAATAAAGCTTGACCGGCAGCTATACCCTAGGAGGAGCACTAGGAGCACTCCTCAACCTCATAATAAATGAGTGATAGACCTATCGCCATTCGGCCAACAAGCAAAGGGAAATAATTTATTTTGAGAGGATGCAAAGCAATGACTTTTGATTCTAGAGCCCTTTGTTGTATGCCTATATGGAATTTTTGTACATATTTTGTATTGGATATATTTGACATTGTATTCCTATATGGAATTCTTGTAAGCCTAAATGGCTATTTTGTATATATTTTATACTTATATCGACATATATTGATGTATGCCTACATGGCTATTTGGTTAATACAAAAAAAAAATATCGATGGTGTCCATATTTTTGTTATAAATCCATGGTTCAATAGATATGAGTTACATGTACATTCAAGTGTAAAATTTACAACTTAGGTGTATACTTTGTGACTTAAGTGTATTCCAATGTATACTTTGCGACTTACACGTTTTCATGTGTATACCTTGTATTCATGCATATACTTTGCATTAATTTGTGTATACTATGTATTTTTGTGTACACTTCAACGCTTACATGTTTTTGAGTACTTGTGATTCCCTTATTCACATGTATTCTTGACTTATTCACGTGTATACTTATTAATTTGTTAGCCCTAGCATTGATATTTTTTGTCCTTCATGGTTTGTCTTGAATATTTATTGATTGATGCTAAACAACTTTATTAGTTGATGCTAAAGAACTTCAATATTTCTAGGAATACTAGTAGACTTACAAATTACAAAATTGCACAAATTGAAAAGAAAACATTAGCTATAAATAAATGCATTGATTATTAAATTGATATTTGATTAAGAATGAGTATAATATATATCAAGAGATGAGCCTTCTAGAATGGAAACTGTCAACTAAAAAATAGGCAAAGCATTCCCAATACTTTGAAAGTAATAATCCACCCAAAATTGCAATGGGAGAGAAGGCTTATTTAAGATCCTTGAGCAATGCATTTCCTAATGCTCCCTTGTTCTTACATATCTCAATTCAATTTAATTCAAAGAGTTATATCAAATGCTTTATCTAAAAGAAAAAAAACACATTTTCAATTGGTATTACATGAGATGTTTCATAAAAAGATTCCAGTATATTTAATATTTTGATTGGAACAACTCAATTAAGAAAATGATACAAAATCTTCACAACACTTTCAAAACATAATATTCATAGTAGATGATGAGTAGTTAACTTCTTGAGACATTATCATACAAACATTTATCTTGAATAGTCTTTAAACATTTTCATAGCATAATCCTCACAGTATAGAATGAATTGTTATGTTCTTGATCCATCACCATATAAACACATTGAAAGATGTATATTTCAAATTTTTGCAATATTATTTCTTGTAT
The DNA here is from genome assembly GCA_007258455.2 of Sequoia sempervirens. Classification (NCBI taxonomy): domain Eukaryota; kingdom Viridiplantae; phylum Streptophyta; class Pinopsida; order Cupressales; family Cupressaceae; genus Sequoia; species Sequoia sempervirens. The sequence continues at coordinate 789,999,331 of VDFB02270651.1, forward strand.
AGGAAATGGACTTGCGAGAAAGCTTTATAATTTATTGTACAAATAAGAAATGGAATCAAGGGTGGAAATTTTATTTATCACACCAAATAATAAATGTATGTGATAGAATCACTTGTTTCTCTTAGACTTCAATTTTCAAGCATAGAAAATCATTTCAAATGAGAATGACAAAATACATCACAACCAAAGTTGTTAATTGAGGAATAATAAAAAATTTCCAAGTTCCACCATTGTACGCATTTACAATTGGTTGTATATTGTTGTAAGGGAAAGGAGGATAATTAAACAACATCTTGCTCTTGCTAGACTTGAAGATGATCATATGTTTTTTGTGTGGAAAAATCATACTTCTCAACCGTCATGTTTATGTTTCTCTTTTGGATTGTTTTGCATGCCATCATAAGGGATCAGGCTAGTTGACTGTAGCTCAGAGTGATTCTATGTATTTGGGTATGAAAGAGGACCATGACTAGCATAATCATACCTGTTGGGATGCGTTTGAGTTATTTTTTTTGTCACACAAGTTGTAGAATGAAAGTTGCACCACTTTGCAACTTTACACTGCTTGCATTTGACACTTTTTCCATCAAGTGAAAACTAGATACCACGAGAAGATGACTATAAGATAACAAAAATCAAGAGAGATTATTGTATAGGGGCCCAATGTGATCTTGTAGGCTTAGACAGAGAGTTTATAAGCATAATGGTTTCTGAGTAATAGCTCGTCAAAGATTGCTTCCATTTTACACTTTGGACCCTTAAGGGATTGAGCTAGTTGAACATAGCTCAAAGTGATTTCTCATGTTTGGATGTGAAAGAGGACCATTCCTAGCATAAATGTATCTATCTGAAAAACATAGCTTAGAGTGATTCTGCATGTTTGGATGCGAATGAAAGTTGCACCACTTTGTAACTTTACACTACTTGCATTTGACACTTTTTACATTGAGTGAAAATTGGACACCATAGGAAAATGACTCTGAGATAAAAAAAAAAACTGAGAGAGGTTATTGTAGAGGGGCCCAACATGATCCCATACGCTCAAATGGAGAGTTTTTAAGGGTCATAGTTTCTGAGTAATAGCTCATCAAAGATTGTTGTCTTTTTGCACTTTTGACCCTTAAGGGATCTAGCCGGTTGAATGTAGTTTAGAGTGATTCTACATGTTTGGGAGCAAAAGAGGACCATTCCTAGCATAAATGTACCTATCCAAACATGTTGGAATAGTATATTTGGTCACACGAGTTGCAAAACAAAATTTACACCACTTTGCAACTTTACACTGCTTGCATTTGACATTTTTTCCATCAAGTGTAAACTGGACACCATGAAAAAATGACTTTGAGATTGTAAGATGGGGTTAGAAAATCAAATAGAATAGAAAAAGTGACAGCCAACACCTCTAAACTATTAACCCACATCCAAACAAGAGAAAACAAAGTAAGCATAAGGAAAATAAAACATTAAATTAAAATACTCCCCATGCTTGAACTTGAATCACTTCTCTTGCTCTCCTATTTCTCCTTTTGAAAATATGCCCTCTGATTTGTAGTGTAACTTGTGTAAATACCTGCAAATGATAAGTAGAAAGTTGGAGAAGAATAGCTGTTAAAAATGAAAATGGAGGAGGAAGGTTGTTTTTATAGACAACCATTTGAATGGACGGTTGAGATTAATCCTCTAGAATAATTCCAAGATCAATGGTCCAGAATTGATGCACCAAGAATATGCTATTCTTGGAAAGGCTATGATGTCGATGGCTATGACGCGTGACAGCTATGACAGACATGCAAGACATGCAAGACATGCAAGCTATGACAAAAATAATGATAGGGTATCTTTGACCAAGTGGAGGTGCATAAATAATTTATTTTAAATATTTTATTTAAAATGGAGGAAAATGACAAGTGGAAAATAAATAATTTATTCAAATTATTTATTTGAAAATGGAGGAAATGGACAAGTGGAAAATAAATAATTTATTCAAATTATTTATTTGAAAATGGAGGAAATGGACAAGTGGAAAATAAATAATTTATTCAAATTATTTATTTGGAGAAAATGAAAAGATGAGCATTTAATTAAATTTATTAATTTAATTAAATGGAGAGATGAAAATTAGACCTTAAATAATTAATTTAGATTAACTATTTAACAGGGAGGTGGCATGGAATAGTTAAATAATTTTAATAATTATTTAACTATAGAAGAATTAAAGGACCATGAATAGATAAATAATTAATGGTAATTATTTAACTATAGATGAAAGATGACAAAATAATTAAATAAATAATAATTCATTTAACTATTGAAGAAGAGGGAGAAATTAGTGACACAATTAGTTTGTTTAATCGGTCAGGATAGAATAAAGATTGGAAAGTGAATTAATTAAATAATTATCAAAAATCATTTAATTAATAGACGAATATAATCGAACATAATTGAATAACTAAAATTATTCAATTATCAAAGGACGAAGATGAAGAAAAATGATGCTCGAAGGCTTAGGACATTTTATTGTGTCTACATTTTGCCCCTCTTTGTCATAATGCAGCATGTCGCATTGTGACAAAGAAAAATAAGTCAAAGTCATGCCCCAGTGCAAAATAAGATGAGGAAGAATGACGAGGAGGGTAGTGGTATGCCCCCTTGAGAGGACAGATGGGTTCCAAGAACACGGGTGTCCTCTCGAAATTGATGAGAAGACTAGAATATGAAGAGACAAAGAAATGTTAGTGCAAAAGATATGGATGCAAACTAGATGAAAGAATCCTTCAAAACTTGCCATAGGACTTTAATATTTATTGCTCTTAATCATCATTGGGCAGTGAAAATGATACAAATGGAGAACAAACACCATGGTATGACGTAGACCAAGGTGTGCAAGGTCATCCACTTGAAAAATAGATAGTCACAGACAAGGAATGTCATAACTCATACTAAGTGCGAAGTTGCCCCAGTCTTTTTGTCAAGACAATCCATAGATATCAGTCAAAGAAAATAAAATAGGCCAAGAGACATCATCGTACCTCTAAATCCTTCATGGGGCATCCTCGAGGTAGCTAGTAACATGACCAAAAAGAAAAGACAGTAAAAAGATAAGACAAAAATAGACAAAATAGTCAAAAGATAAAACAAGATAGACTGAACAGATTAACAGCCATTTAATTTTGTTTGCCAATGTTCGTTTTGCCAAAGATTGATTTCGTGTCGGTTTGACAATTTTGATAGTTTTAAGAGTTTTGACAATTTGACGGTGTTGATGGTTTGACAGGGCCTATTGTTAGGAAGGACACATCCTGAAAAGGCAAATGACATTTTGACGAGGTCGAACTCCAAGAAGGACACATCTTGAAGAGGACCAAAGAGTGATGAGATTGACATTGTGATTAATATTTTGGCAAGTTGACTGATGTTGACCATAGGATTGATAGACTTATGTTGTCTATTAGGTCACGATTGGAATGTCGACATTTGAATGACTGTCTTGTTTGAGTGCCACTATGTTTGACTTATTTGACTGATGCAACTATGTTTGACTTATATGATTGGTGTGATGAATGTTGACTCTGTTTTGGGATTTTTGGGAGTTATTTGATTTTTATTTTTTTGTTTCTTTAGGACATTTTTTATTTTAGGTCTTTTTTAGGACTTTTTTTGATTTTTAGGTCTTTTTTAAGACATTTTTTTATTTTTAGGTCTTTTTAGGACATTTTCTAATTTTTAGGTCTTTTTTCAGGACATTTTCTAATTTTTAGGGATTTTTCAATGGTTTAAGAGGATCACTACAAATGCATGTGACTAATGCCTACACAAGAGAATCCAAGGACAAACATGATTGTGCCCCTAGTCAAGTTGAATACCAATTGATAGGTGATGACAACGTTGTTTGACGTGGGAAGGACGCATCCCGAAACAATGTGAGGATAATGATCATATGATGAAAGTATCGAGGTCTGTAGCCGGGCCAAAAACAAATTCAAGTAATTTTTTGGATAATGTGCTTATATGGATGAAACTTATTGCATTTGGAATGACTTGGTTAGGACTAGAAGGGATGATGAAGTATCCTTAGACCATTTGACAAGGGAAAGTCAAGATAGGTTACCTACATGAAAAGGTTAGAGGTGGCCTTGGTAAAGGAAGAGAGACATGAGACTAAGGGAATTGTCATATGACTTTCTAGGACTATGTCATATAGGGATAATGATGGAAATGACAAAATAGTTTGTGACAAAAGGATTGACATGTCAAGAGTTTTCCCCAAAGCATGATTTATGTGTGTTAATTTTATGCCAAGACCAAGGTAGGTGGGAAAATAGACGGAAATGATATGGATGAAATGGATGGATGCCAATGTTAAGAGGAAGGCATAGGAGATGAGACGACTTGCCCCCAAGTGTAAAGGTCCACATAGATGATTTATTTTACACATGAAGCCTGTTTGCCAGGTTTTCACCATTGGATGGAATTTTTCTCTTTACTATTTTTTTGACTTTTTTATATTTTTTTGGTGTCACCAAGACGCTTGTTTGCTAGGTTTTCATTAGGGTAACAATTTTTTGAATTTTGAATTTTTTTATATTTTTTATATTTTAGGATGACCTTGATGCCTTAAGTGACCACTGATTATTTTGAAGCTGCTGATGGTGTCGATGTAGAAACTGGTGCCATGATATGCCAATAATGACCTTTTTGAAGTAGTTGCCTTGTCAGGATCGTAGCGCTTTCATAAAACTGATTGATGTCATCGTGGTCCTTTCTGATACTAGAATTGGCCTTATCAGAATATGCACATCACGATAAAGTGCCATGAGAATCCTTGTGATAAAGAGTTGCTTCCATGATGCGATGGACATGTGACATGGGACTTTTGGAATTTAGGCGAGATGTAGGATTATGATTGATAATGGTAGACGTGGAAAGGTTGTTTGAACGTTTGGATGAATCACTGTTTATTTTCCAAACTTGGTATGATGGATAATGGATTTTGTAGGGATGGAATTTGGAACCAACACCTTTAGATTCCTTACTTGATGACCATTTTGAAGGAGGTGGACATGTGTTATGGGAGTCCTCTTGTCTTGTGGCTCCACATTTTGATTAACTTTTTCTTTTGACATATTTTCTTTGCTTGATCCACTTTTCTTTGAGATCCATTTTAATTTCCTTTGTCGACTTTTCTTTTTGCCTAATTCGATGGCCTTTGACATTTGACTTTTGACTTTGTAAGACTTTTGTTTTTGTTGGTTCCAAAGGGAAGGTTTAAGATGTTGAGAATGATGGTTTATGGTGTGGGTGGACGAGGTGTTGGCAACAATCTTATGACAAAGATTTATCATGGACTCTATTTTGACGTTTGTATCTGACAAGGTTGCCCCCAGTATCGAGGAGGTTCCACTGACATCATTTGATTTGCTAACTAAAGAAAAGCCAAGACCTTGATGTTTGTAATTTTCTTGAAGTTGTATTGGTTCTTGAATGCCTTGCTCATGTATGCCTAGTCATTTTCCTTGATACTACATGCTCTAATAGATTCTATTTGCGATGGGGTATTTATTGTTTTGAAAGCAAGATGCTAACCCATCATGATGTATGTGGACACTGTCACCTGGAATATTTTTGTCTACAAGAAAGCCTACTCTGACAAAGATAGATGACCCTAGCTGATAAGGTGTTGTGACTTCATTGACATGTGGGATGTCTTTGGTCTGATTAACATCCTTGGTCTGATTTTGTGACATGTCAAATTCAAATGATTTTATGGGTGCTTCCAAGTCGATATCGAAACAATCTTTATGGTCATTGTCATAGAGTCTACCAGATTCATCTATAGCTTGATCATCTGCAAATATGTCCATAGAAGACTCTTCTTTTGGAGTAAGATCATCTATGTGTCCCATGGAGGCAAGTGTCTCATTTTGGAAAATGGATATGCCTGGAGCTTGGATAGGGTCGTCTTCAAGTGTTTGATCATGAATGGCATAAAGGTCAAGCAGTGGATCGTTTTGGATTTCTTGGTCAATGGTAGGGTCTTGGTCAAAGATGGAATTGTCATGGATTTGGACTTCTTGGTCAAAAATGGGGTTGTCGTGGATGATACAATCAGAAATATAATTTTTGTTAAGGATAGGTGTGTTTTGGATGTCATGATTATTTTGAAGGACATCTTGAATGGACTTTGAGATAAGGTCATGGGATGGACTACCTTGATCCTAACATGAAGGTGACATTATAATTTCATGCTTTGGGCTTTCATTTTGACATGTATCCTCAAGTTTAGACAATGGGATTTGACTTTGGACAATGATAGAATTTTCATGACTAAATGTGGCTTGTGAGGGAGTGACTTGGAAAGGATTAATGGAAGAAGGACTAGGATAGGACGTGGAGACTTGGACTGGATTAATAAGGTATGATGTGGAGACTTGACATGAGTTGGTAGATGGTTGATACGACATGTAAACTTGGATGGGATTGGTAGGTGAAGGACTAGAATATGATGTGGAGACTTGTAATGGACTAGTGGACAGTTGGTTTCCCTTGTCAAGGTTAGGATAAGGGTAATAATTGGACATATGTTGGAGATTAATGGTAGGATTTTCGTTAAGTGATTCTTGATAGTGAGGGTTGATGGATGGAGGACTTGGACTGATGGGTTGTTGGTAGGAAGGGTACATAGGTGATGTTGGTCTCAAAGTTTTAAATTTAAAGCCATGTGATAGTTTAACCCCTTGGTCCAAGAGCATGGCTAGATACCTTTGAGGGTCATGTAGGACTAATTTTTCCACAAAGGACGTTATGTTGGGATTTTGCGCTACAGCTTCCAAGTCTTTAGCATAGACTTGTCCATTTTGGTCTCTTTGTATGAATGGTTCAAAAAGGTTTTGTGATGAAGATGGCATGCTCATGGAAGATTGTGTGTTCATGTTGTGAAATGGGTTAGAAAAAGTCTAGTGTTGGTTTGTGTCATAAGTGTTATTGTCAATGTTGGGATTGGTGTTGGTGTTGGTGTTGTTGTCAAAGTCTTGTTCAAAGTCTACCATTTGTCTTTTCTTTCTTTGAAGTCTTGTTTCCACCATTAAGGAAATTTCTCAAATGAAGATGATGACAATGAAAGTATGACACTAGTCTATGTTTTTTTTTTCTTTTTGTGTGATAAGGATGACAATGCAAAGAGATGATAGTGCAAGTATGCCTAAAGCCAAGGTGACTAGGATGACGATGTTGACTTGGATGACAATGTTGATTAGGAAAATGACAATGTGGACGAGGAAAATTGCAAGTTCAAGGTGAAAAATGAGGACTAAGGTGATGAGACTAATGCAAGGTCTAGGTTCAAAATGACAACTAGGATGAATGATTATTTTTGGATTTTTTTTTTTTGAATAAAGGATGACAATGCAAGACTATGTTTTTTGGATTTTTTTGGATAAAAGATGACAATGCAAGACTATGTTTTTGAATTTTTTGATAATAAGGGATGCAATATGACCATGTTTTCTAAAGAAAATGACTAATGCCAAAGGACAATGAAGAATAAGATGACAAGTTATGACACTATTTTTTTTTTTTGTATTTTTGGAGGATGTCAATGCAAGGTGATAATGACGTTTGCCTAAGGAAAATGACTAATGCAAGGTGATAAATTGTTAAGAAAGGATGTCAAATGTCAAGGTGACAGTGAGGAATAATGTGAAAATGTTGGTTAAGGAAATGACCAATGCAAAGTCTAGATGCCAAATGAGGACTATGATGACAATATTTTGGATTTTAAAGATATGAAAGGTGAGGACTAAAATGATTTGAATGTCTAAGGTATGCAAATGCAAAGGTCTAAAATGATTTGGAAGAAGGTTGCCTAACCACCCTATGCTTGATCTATGTCTCAATTTTGGAATATCAAAGGACTTGTTTGAAGGACTAAATGACAAGGACAAAATGACAAGTGAGTCTTCCTAACTAGACTTTAGAGTCAGAAGGATCTCACAAAAGGACAATGACTAAAGGAGATAATGATGTCTAAGTCCAATGATAACCTAATTTTGAAAATAAAGATTTTTCCAAGTGAGGTAAGGTTGTCCTAATCTAAAATATGCAAAATGAGATGAGGACCTAAGTTTATGGTTTATGACTAAAAATGCAAATGGTGAATCCTAAGGATGAAGCTAAATATTTGCAAAGATGGCCCTATGGTAAGATGCAAGCTAAAATGTACAAGGAATGAGAGATTTGAACAATTTCATGATTTGGTTTTGACAGAAGACTTCTGGAAGAATATGTTTGATAGTAGGCTGAGACTATTGTTTTGGATGTTTTGCTGAAAAGTTTGAGTTGTCTAACGTTGATTGTTTGTGTCTAGATTGTGAATGTTGTGTATATTGTTTGAAAATCCAGCAAGCACTTGACAAGCACAATGTTTTGGTGTATGTAAACACACATGAGACAAGCACAATCCTATGGTTAGGCTAGGACAATATTCGCTAGATTCCACGTGGGTTTCCCCAATCGCATATCAATAGCGTGTGAATCTAGAAGCTTGGTTGCATGGGATCCCCCTTACAGTGCACTCTCTTCTCAGGCCAACCAAGCTTCCAACCCCCATGAAACTCCCATGGCAGATTGATCACCTCTACTATAGACTGTGAAGATGTGGATGCCTTCACATCGTCTGGTGTTGCGCTAGCAAATAGAAGGTTTTTGGCTACTACACAAAGGTGTTTAATTCGGGACCCCCGTTCTAGTGGCCTTACATGGGGCACAAGATTAAGCTCCATTTAGGAGGCACTCCAGCCTAAAGAGGTTAAGCTCAATAGGGTTTTGGGGAGTACTACTTGGTCCGTATGACACATCCGCACTCGTAACCCTAGGTTTTCCCTTAGGATTCACATTTATATACCGGTCGGGGGTAGCTTGGCCAAAAAACTATGTTGCCAGTTTGAGTCACCTTGGGGTGAGTACTTTTTCCCACCAAGGTAGGCCCAAGTTCTAGAGGCACTAATCATTTCTCTTACACCCAGGATCGCATGAATGCGCAAGGGGAGAGGATACTTCGATTATTGCATCAAGGTGACAAAATTTGAAGACATTTGTAAATTTTAATTACCAAATGATAATGTGAGGAGGACACACAAGACACTTTGTTCTTTTTAAAAGTTTAACTTGAAATATGAAAAACAAAGTTCATTTTAAACTCATGTCATAAGAATGCAAGTTCATTTTAACCATATGAGTTTCAATGCATGTTTGTGTTCATTTTAGCCCAATGACATGAAAATGCAAGTTGTAATTGTAAATTTTATGCCTAATGAGTGATTCATGCAAATTTGTTGTTCGTTTTAAGCCCCATGAATGAAATATGCAATTTGTTGTTCATTTTAAGACCAAATGAGTGACATGCAAAATGTGGTTCATTTTATCCTCATGAGTGTAAATGCAATTTGTTGTTGTTCAAAGAAAACAAAAAATATTATGCC
>VDFB02270651.1:790008906-790223286 GCA_007258455.2 Sequoia sempervirens
GAAGAGCTTGATGTTGGGGGCAGCAAAAAGTTGAAAGTTGGAAAAGAGGTTCCGCAAAAAGATAAAGAAAGATTAAGGGATCTATGTTATGAGTACAATGAAGTTATGGCATAGATCTATGATGATCTTAGAGGTTATGACCAAAGTATAATTCAACATACCATTGACTTGGAGGAAGGGTCCAAGCCCGTCTGATAAAAGCAAAGGCCAGTCAACCCAAAGGTTGAAGCCTTGATGGCACATGAGCTCACCAAGTTGGTCAAGTCAAGAATCATATATCTGATCAAACATTCCACCTAGGTTTCAAATTTGGTACCTATTTGAAAGAAGGATGGTGAAATCATACTTTATGTCAATTTATGGGGCTTGAACAAGGCCTCACTGAAGGAAAATTACCCCTTATCATCAATGGAGCAAATTATGCAGACAATAGTCAAATCAAAAATGTTCTCATTGCTTGGTGGTTTTTTAGGATATAACCAAGTATATGTAAAGGAGAGCGACCAACACAAGACAACGTTTACCACTAAGTGGGGAATGTTCACATATGCCAATATGTCATTCGAACTATGAAATGCTGGTGAAACTTTTCAATGAGTAATGGATATTTCTTTCAAAGGTTTAATCAACCTAATTATTTTGATATATTTGTATGACCTGATAGTTTTTTCAAAATCAAAGGATGATCATTTCAATCATCTAGAAAAGGTTTTCCAGAAATACCAATAGTTCAGGATTTCTTTAAATCCCAAAAAATGTGTCTTTGGAGTTCCTCAAGGTAAGCTACTTGGCTTTGTAGTGTCTAAAGAGGGAATAGCAATAGATCCCGTAAGGGTTAGGTCTTTAATGGAATTACCCCTGCCAATAAACCAGAAAGGACTTCAGTCATTTTTAGGGAAAATCAATTTCATCAACAGGTTCATTTCAAACTTCGCTAGTATTGTGAGGCCTATCACACTAATGCTTAAAAATAATTTATTGTTCAAATGAACCCCCAAAGGAAAAGAAGGTTTTGAGAAAATAAAGATAGCAATTTTTGTTGCTCCAATCTTAGTTAATCTAGATTTTCCCAAATATTTCCTACTTTATGTATATAGTGATCAGGATAGTGTAGCTTCAGTGCTTACTTAGAAAAGTGATAAGAATGATGGAGAACATCCCGATGCATTCCATTCAAGAACCTTGAAGGGTTATGAGGTTAGGTATAACTTTGTAGAAAAGGAAGCTTTTTCCATAGTTAAAATTTTAAAAAATTTCTAACACTTGGTGTCAGCCAACAAGATCACTATCCTTGTAGCACATCCCAATGTCTAGGAATACATCATAGAAGGTGAGATCATTGAAAAAAGAGAAAATTGGATCATTAAGATCCTATAATATGATGTGGACATTAGACCAACCAAGTTGGTTCAAGGAAAGGTATGTGCAAATACATCGCACAAGAAATGAGTCTTGTGGCTAAAAAGGAGACCAATCAAGTCTACTCGAACCAATTTAAGTCTAAAGAATCTTGGGTGGCTGATCAAATGTAGTATATGCACAAAGGGTACTACCCAACTAACCCCCTACTTCACAAAAGAGGTACTATTTATTGCAAGGTTCCATGTATGTATTAATTGAGGGTGTACTATTTAAGAGAAATTATGATGGTGTGTTGCTTGGATGTCTTGACAACCTACAGGTGGATAGAGTTCTTAATGAATTTCATCACAGTCCTAAGGGTGGAAATTTTTCTACCAAGACTACTGCTTTAAAGATAATGCGAGCAGGATATTATTAGCCCTCTATGTTTTTCAAAGCACATCATTTGGTGCAGAAGTGTACATAGTGCCAATATTTTGTTGGCAAAAGAAAGAATGTTACTTTACCCCTGAGCCCGATTGTAACCAAAAACCCTTTGCCCAATGGGGTTTGGATTTTATTAACATGATAAATCCTATTTCCAATGTTGGACACAAGTGGATCCTCATAGAAACTAATTACTTTACAAGGTGGACAAAGGTTGTAGCCCTAAAGAATGCAACAGAGGGGAAAATTGTTAATTTCCTCGAAGAGATAGTGGCTAGATTTGGTCCACCCAAGACCATCATATCCAACAATGCATGAGCTTTTATTGGGTCAGGGATGTCATATTTTGCTATCAAACATGGGATTTTCCTTAAAACTTCATCAAATTACTACCCACAAGGAAACGGATTAGCAAAGTCCACTAACAAAAACCTAATTAGGCTAATCAAACGTATTGGGTCAAAATGACAAAGAGATTGGCACAAGCATTTATGAGCTGCTCTATGGGAAGACTGAATAACCCCCAAGAATATTTTGAAGACCTCTCCTTATGAGTTAGTGTATGGAAAAGAGGTAGTGATACTGATTTCCATAGAAATTCCTACTTTACAAGTACTGAAAGCCCTGGAGATTGAAGAAAATGGTGGAATGGAAGTACGGTTGGCAGAACTCCTCAATCTAGAGGAAGATGGAGAGAAGGATCATGGATCCATGATTAATCACCAATAGATAGTCAAGTGATGGTTTGAAAAAAAACTTCTAACCTAGAATTCAAAGAAGGGATCCTAGTGCTAAAGTACAATGAACGTACTGCAAAATCGAGGCAACACACAAAATTTGAAGCACTATGGAAAGGACCATTTTAAATTAGTGCATGCAAAGAAAAGAACACATATGAGCTTGAAGATATGGAAGGAAATGCTTTAGATATACTGGTGAATGGTATTTATCTGAATATTTTCCATTAAAATGCACAATTCTTTAAAAAAAATTAATAGCTATGTACCATATGTAAAAAAATTGTAAGTATTTCAAAATTTTGCAGATAAAACAACCGAAGAATAACACGAAAGAGGTAAAAGCTTGTATTATATTATATTTATCAAAAAAATTACATATAATGCATGCATGAGGCTCAAATTTAAGCATAAGGCTCTCTCGAGCAAACCCAAAAGAAGTTATGGAGCCAAAAGATCCAAAAGGGAGGCAACATGCAAAAATAGTCAGAAAAGGCCTCCAACCATCACCCAGAAAGCCGTGAAGGCTCATTATCCAGTCTTCCTAATTTTTTATTTTCTTCCTCTTCTTCTCCATGGGGTCCAAAAAGGGGTTGAAAACACAACATACATGAACTTCACGACACAAGCTCAAGGCCTACTCATTGTGACTTTACACTAGGAAGTCGAAGTGATTTCTCTAGGCCAGTCCCAAAACCTACTCCATGTTGTACTCCCGCAGAAAAAAATGGCCACTAGCTAAGAAGAGCAGTGATGTGTCTCAATGTCCATGGTGTGGAAATTAGAGAGGAAGGGAAACCAAGGTTCATCTATGCCAAATTCCACATGCCTGCAAAGGTCCATAGTGCTCAGGATATCAACACTGGGGATGGCCACTTGCACTATCTCACCAAGCCCTTCCATCAATGACATGTCAAACATCTCATGGCACAATTCAATTATCATAAGCTTGGACACATTCAGGTCCAACAATGAGGCCACAAAGTAGGAAAGCACGTTGCAACTTCTTCGGAGCTAGTTCTTGTTAGTAATGAAGTCTACACCAACCACCCATTTGAATGCACTCATAATGATGCGATTGCATTTCTTCACCAGGAACTTGATTCATTCACTAGTGACCTCTCTCATGAAGAAATATTGTGGTCTCCTAAGAAGGAGCCAAATGGGAGTGCCTAAGCTAGCAAACATTCTAATATAGTGAATTATGGTGGAATGGAAATAAGCAGAATGCCAGCTAACTTAAAATACTATATGTTTGAATGAATGTTGCAAAAGGTGGGGTAGCTATATATAGAATGATGAGTCAGCGAGCTCAACCAATGAAAAGTCCATTTTTGGCCAAACAGTAATGAGAGAATTTGAAGGAAGAATGGAGTAAGGTAGATAAATCATACGGAGGATCTAATGGAATTCCTTGAGAAATAAATTTGGGTGTTGGGAGTAAATGCTCTCATATGCCAATTGTTGACATGTGTCCTTTACCATCATCAGTGCCAGCTAGATTACTAATGAGAAAATACGGGGATTAACACACTAAAAAAAATTGACAAATTAATGGTCACATCTTTTTGGGGGGTACCTTGCATCACTTTAGCATGTTCCACATAGCAAAAAGCATGTGCTTCAATGCAATGAATTTATTTGTAAAAGAGGTGGCAAGAGAATGTACTAGTTTCATCCTCGTAGCATTCTCAGCATTCTTGAGGGATATGGATCCCATGTTCACACGTATTGCCTTGGTGGTAGTATTTAATGGACCAACAGTAATAACATAGTCCTAACTACATGTACAAGCAAGAGAATTAATTGTACTCAAAAGTAGGTTTTCCTTTTCACACAACTTCAATTCAACTACTAGGCTATGCCAATTTTTTTGGGTGGAAGTCATTTTCGAATGCCCTGATAGTGGAGGAATGACCTTTCAAATTCTGCAAGAAGGTATCAGTTGATAAGCATGTAAAAAGAGAGGTAGTGCAAGATATTGTTGACAATATTTTTCACCCCAAGTTGTCGACTAGCCTTAAAAGTCTCAGAGAAGGTTTGTTTCAAAGAAAGGAAATGTATGAGTCAGCCGAGGGTTTTGCACTTTGGCTTTGGGATTATGGTTTTCCATAGTTCATGTTTCCCATTGTGCATCCATGCCTAGAGTTAGTTGATGCATGTGCTAAAAGATTCAACAAGGTAACACAGGTCATTCAGAATGGCAGGATTAGGGTTATTGTTTTTGTTGAAGCTATACGAGACATGTTGTGCATCCCTATGACCTGAGACACAGAGCTTTTTGATGAAGAAAATATGGATCTCTTCAGGGAAGAAATGGCTAGAAGAAAAAAAATTATGAAGAGGAAACAAATGAATGGCCAGACGTCATCTTCCCTTTCCTCTTTCATATGAGAAATTCAAGAGGGACATGCATTCAGTGTTCTCAATGTTGGCATGGGTTTTTTGTCTAGACGATGATGCTCAGGTTCTTCCTTTTCAATTTGGCTTAGCCTTTGTGCTATAAAGGGAGAAGAACCAAAGGCACTATGATTTTTCTAAAGTAATAGCTGGGAACATGTTGAACTAGATGAAGAATTATGGAACTGATTCCAAATTTAAGTATTCTTCTTTCTTAGCTCATTTGGTTTTACATCAGAATCATAAATAGTTAGGGAGAAATGTACCAATATCTAGACTAGATGAAAGGGGTTGTCTCCAATCAGTTTCTATGTTGACCCATGTACTTTCTAGAACAAGGGGGTATTACATGGTTTGTGGATCACTTTTTGAGGCTAGTGCTTTAAGAATTGTTGTCGTGCCCTATTGGTCACTTTTCTCCTGAGGTCATATAATGGATGAGAATCTCACCAAACCCAGTGGATTATTTATTGGGCACGATATTCACATTTATCAAATTCCATGAATTTCTCAATGAGTCTTTCTGACTCCCCATATTTATGATAGACAAAGTCTTCGCATTGGAGGCATGCCACTAGGTGACCATTGTCAACAAGATCTATGCAATCAAAAGAAACAAAATGAAGTTATATTTGCTTCCCCTCAATATAATTTTTGAGTATCGTTGATGAAGCAATTTTGTGAGGATGAGCTCAAGGATCTATTGGCAGCCTTAGGCCTAGTCCTCATCTATGATAAGTGGGACTATAATCCATGGGGATTTTATAGTGTGAGACATGCTGAGTGGGAATACTTTGAGAGAAGGAAGAATCCAACTTAAGAAAGTGCAAAGGTGTACATTGATTTGAAACACATTCCTTTGAAACAACTAGAATGGCTGAGTTTCTACACACCAAAGATATAGTATAATAGGAACCTTTTGATAAAAAAATCTATTAATACGCAGCTGAAGAAAAAAGGCTAGTCGGAAAGAAAGAAGGCAGAGTTCTGGAGGTTCTAACAGGAGTTGTGGTTCCTCACTCTTCCTATTGGAAATCCCCATAGGATGATGAGTTTGAAGAGATTTATGATAAGGAGGCTGACACTGATAACAGCAATCTAGAGACCAGCCATGAAATTGAAGAGGAACAAGTTCCGCGTCCAACTTCCTGACCTTAAGAATCCAATAGATGGAGGGATTTGAAGCAAAGGCATTAATACGAGCTTCATCCTCCTCCAATGCACAAAGTAAAGAGACCCCAATGGTTTCCAAGAGTGTCATCTGTTGCGGTCATCAAGGACCAAGTTTTGGGGGGGTCGGTGGCCAAGAGATTGGAACATGTTAGTTCTAGTAATAAAAAGAGAAGGAGGGTCCAAGATCCTAGTGTATCTAACATGCTAGCCTAAGGAGAAGAAGTGGAGTATTCCCTACAAGATGTGCCAACTATTGCAACTTAGGTAAGTTTCGCTCCCTCTCTTCTTCCTAATTTTGCATCTTTGGTTGCCCCCTTGCCTCTGACTCAAGAAAGAAACTCTCAATCTTTGGGCCCTGACTTGATAATCCTGAGTACACCCCCTCCTATTTGTAATGAACCCCCCAAAATTTCCTGCATGCCAAGCGAGCAGCATCTACTTCAACCACTATTGAATCTTTGATCACCCTATAAAGGGCCCCTCTAGAAAGAGCTAAGAATTTTGTGCTAACCCCCACTCTTGGTCCATCATCTTCAGAGCAAAAACCTTTCCACCCAACGTTTTCTCTCTTCACCCCTACTAGAAAATCCCTCATTCAGTCTCAACTTGGTATGCCACCCTTTTCCGCAATAATGCTCCATTTCACTTTGTCGCATGCTCATACATCTAAGGTCTCCCCTTCTGTTACCCTTTTTGGTTTCCCTCCCAGTGCATCTATTGTAGCATAGAATGTTGATGTTCCTCAAACCCCCCAAGATCATTTCAATGCAACCAAGCTGGCCCAACGAAATACTAAATAGAGATGGCTATTAAATAATGTTGAGTTGTTAGCTACTAAGAAAAGTGAGGCTTTTTTTAATGAGCGGAATTCTCTCTTGATTAGCACCATGATGCCACTCATGGATAAGCTTGAGGGGTAGAGGCAAATGAAGGATTATGACATCTAGACAATAGGCTTGGATCTAAATGGAACTCATCCATGCAACAAGGTGGTCTTAGCTAAGAGCACCTAGCAGGAAGTATATGCAGACTATGAAAGGTTGGGCAGAAAGTTGAAGAAGCATGAGACAGAGTTGGTTAATGTGATGGAAATAGTGGGAATATTGCAAACCAAAGCCAAGTCCAAGTATGTTGAGATGGCCCACATAATTTAGATTCAAGGTAAGCAAGGGGAAACCTTGAGGTTGCTTGAGGAAGTACAAAGTGAACAAGTTCAGTTGCATGCTAAAATTGAGAAATTGAAAGTTGATCTCACCACCCAGCATTAGATCAACATGGAGTACATAAATACTCATGAAAACCTACAAAAAGAGCTAGACAATGTCTAATCTCAATTTTTTGATAATGATAGGAAGGCACAAGCATAGGTTGAAATATTGAAACTGGAGAAACAAGAAACTGTGTCCACTTTGCAAACCCATGACCAAAAGATGAGAAAGATGAGCTCCGAACTGGCGAATGCTCTCAAGGAGAGAGATTGAGTAAAGGATAATGCAAGAGCCAAGGAGATTTAGCTCAATTAGGAGTTGGCTATTGCTTAGAAGGTCATGTCCCTCCTGCTACTAAAAATATTGGTATCTTCACACTGGGAGCAAATCATAGGTGTGGTTCTTGTTCTCAGGCCTATCTTGCAATTCTTGAGGGATGTCTAAGAAATCAATGGGAAGATTGGCTCAATGGCTGATCATATTATGTAGACATGTTACTTTCAAGTAGTAGAATCACAAAGTTTCATTTCTAGGCTTTATGTGGCTTCTAACGAAATCTTGAAAGATGCCAGAGTTTTTGATCAAAGAATCATTTCCATCAGAGCAAGTGAGATTGTCAACTCCCACAAGGTCACCAAAAAGTGAAAAGATTTCCAGATGATGTTGGCAAGGAGAGTTGAAGAGGTAAAAAAGGATTTCAATGTCTTGATCAATTACAAGCTACCTCCTCTTTTCTCCCCAGATAGAGATGTGAATATAGCATAGTAGATTACGGAATTTATCAAACAAAAGGATCGTACTTCTATGGAACTCCCAAGTTCAATTACAGTGCACGCAGCCAATGAGATTGAGTGCTAGATTTTTTTCCTTTCTCATCTTTATCATTACCTTGGAGTGGTTACTGCAAGATTGGGAGTTGTGTCTTTCAAATGATTTTTCTAGCTTGACCAAGCATACAGGCTCATCCACAGTATGCCCTTACCAACCAAAGTAGAATGACAAGCACAGCACTCCTCTTTCCTTAAACTCTAGGAATTTCTAGAGAGTTGGGTTCATGCCTCCACGAGCGAAGGCCCCTATGAGTCGCTAGGACTATGAAACTTTTTTCTTTGCCTTAGTCTTTCAATCTTCAGCTTCTTTTGTTTTTGGCTTCAAAGATGTCTAAATTTATGCAAGGCCATTCAAAAAGATGAGAAATGTGCCACATGGTGGTTGCATGGCTTTCTTTTTATCATTTTCCTTTTGGAGGAGGGCTCGAGAAAAATCTCATCTTGGCAGATGTTTTCTCTAAAACATTTTTCAGAAAACATAGGATCCTTGCCTGCATGATGTGTTATCTCTTTGCTGTAAGAGGATTGTGCCTCTTATGAGATGATATCTTATGGGAGTCTGTCGAAGCTTGTTGGCCTTTATTTTTTTGGTTTTCAGGATGGAATCTTTGAGTTAGTGCCTTGAGTTGATGTGATTGGTCAACTAGACCCTTTTTTCTAGATTTTTTGAGGATCTGATCGTTTACGATCCTCTATCTTTGCTAAATATCTAAAGGATATTAATGCAGCAGTTGAGAATTAATGAGAAAAGATCATTGTGACCTAACCAAGGATCTACAATTAGATTGTGAGCTATCAAGTATCAACATCTGGAAGCAATTACTTATGTGATGAGGTGGCGTTTTCTTCTTTTGACAACTATATAAGGAGGGCAATGACACAATGGGGGTTGGATTCCAAGTTATAGTTTCTTTGTTAAGAAAATTTTCTTTATTTTTCGTAGGGTTTTAGAATTATTGTCAGAAGCAAAGTTGTAGAACTACTTTTCTTTGGCATGTTATATCTATTAAGGTTTAAACTAGTCAAATTGGCATCCGACCTCTATTTCAAAGTTCATTTGATATTTAAAAGCATGAATTTTTGAGGAGAAATTGTTGAGACTATCCATGTATGGCCTTTTTCAAGCTTTCTTTCTTTATATTATCATTTTGAATGAAACACTATGTCTTGAAAGCTAAATATGGATATTTTAAATAGTTGATTTCCATGTATGCTCATATGGTGGAGTAGTGGCTTAAAAAAACTGGATTATATCATTGGACTTCTCTTTTTTATCTAAAATTTATTGTTTTGTCATGCTATGTTGTATTAGGAGGAAGAGTTCATGTGATTTCTGAGATATTGTTTTGTTACCCATAAGAAACCTTTATGTTTGAGCAGACCTTAATGAACACTATTTGTGGAAAGATTTGAAAGTCTACACTATGCTTGAAGTTAGCCTTTGTTGTTTGTTCTCTTTCCAACAATGAAGGGTTGCCATGGTGTTCTATCTATTTATATCACTCATAGGAATGATTTGGGTTTGAATTTTTTCAAAAGCTTTGTTGCATTGCCTTTTATGTTTTATGTTTGCATTTCCTTCTCCCCTTATCTCCAAACCCTAAATAAGAGTCAGCTTTCTATAAAAATCATAGATGTATTTAGTGAGACACAATTTTTCCCCCACTCGCTAAATTTCCCATAAGATTGTCAGAGAGGTGCAATCTTTGATGATCAACAGTAATCATTCACAGGAACTTAACTTATACTTTGTTAAAAATGAAAAGATTTGTAGTAAAACTTATGCTTTGAAGCTTGGAACATGCATACCTCACAGCCATGTTGAGCTACCCTTCAAACCACATGACTATATCTTCATTTGCCAAGAAATGTAAAGCATTTTATAGGGCTCCTATGGTACAAGTCTTGTGCCTTTAATAGTTGGGGACTTATCAATCAAATTTGACATCCAACCATGAACTTCAAGTGATAAGGTACAAATGTGTACAATGAAAATATTATATCATGTTGACATCCAACCATGAACTTCAAATGATAAGGTACAAACGTGTACAATAACAACATTATATCATTTTGACATCCAACCATGAACTTTAGAAGATAAGACAACATTATAGCCCTTCAACACATTCAACATACAAGTGCATGTTGTTGCAACATAGTGATGAGGGGCACACCACCCAAAACCCACAAAAATCACAACAACAGATACCAACACAAAAGTTGTGAGTTAGAAAAATAACTCACTTTCAATTATTTTTAGAAAATGAAATTACATATTCAAAGCTTACATGCTACAGCCCATGGGCTTGATTCATTACAACAAAATCAACTCTAAAAACAAAATCTACTATTCAGAACCACAATCTACACTATCAGGCCCACCTTCTACAACCCCCACTTAACCCTTTATATTTTCCACAATAACTGCCCTAGAATGTTCTAGAAAGTTCAATTTCCCCTTTATGTTCTAGCACCAAATGTCCTGTCGTTTGATTTCTGACCTAGGAAGAATTTTTTATGAAATTCACTTTTTCAAGGACCAACTTCACAGGGTCATAAATTTTGATCTAGGCATCTGATTTGCTATTATTGCATATCATTGGAAAGCTCTCAATGAAGATGTAGGGGTTGGACATTAATTCGAGCAACATTTCTCACCAACATGGGGTTGGACATTAATTTGAGCAAGAAATCGACAGAGACATAGGTAGAGGAGTTGTTCATGCCTACCTCAAAATTATTGTTTTTGACAGGATTGATGATAGGTTGCTCCAATGGCTATTCATCCTCATCCATCACCAAGTTTTCCACTCCTTGGATGTACACTTCTTTTGTAGCAGCATCTTTGTCCTATTTACATTCTCTTCACTTTTTGGTTTCTTGGGTACAATCTTTGCATTTTTTGACTCGACAGCTAAAATGACTTCACCTTTTTGGCTTAGAGCTAATTTATCGATATCTACAATCTCGGCCATTAAAGTCTTGACACTTTTCACACCGGCCACTAATTTAGCAGTGTTTTTCTTGTGATTTTTCTTGGAAGGCACCACTTTCTCTAGACCTTTTGGCTCTAAGGTTTTTTCCTTTGTATTTATCTCATTAGCCTATGCTAACCCTGTAACTTTTTGATCGACCTCTACTTTCTCTGTGGCATTTTGATCAGAGTACTTGTTGAGTTCCATCTGGAAAGTATTAGCAACCTCCTACTTTGCCTCTATACCATCCGCCTAGGATTCGAATAATGGATTATCATAAACCATTTTTGCCTCTCGATTTTTGGCCTCTTCCTTACATTCATCTTCACTCTCTTTTTCTTTTTGAGATCCAATTTCCTCAAAATATTTATTCTTAGCCTTTCTAAAGTCTTCTTGCATGTCAAAATCCTCACCTCCCAAATTTTGTAGGGCCTTTTCCCACACATACCTCACCTGGGTAGTGCTCAAGGAATCAGGATCAACATCACTCATAATAACTTCAATGGTGAGATCAATAGCCAAATAGATAGGAGATTCATCTACTTCCATTGGCACAATTTCATCTACCTCTGTGTCAGTGTCCAATTCCATCATGTCAAGAAAATCCTCAATAATAGAATTAGCTTCATCATTTAATTCATCCAAAAATATCTAATGAATAGCTCCCACTTCATCATGACTCTCTTCATGGCCATGACACATAGACATGAGAGCTTGAACCCAATCATCCCAGTTGGGGCTCTCTTCCATATTTGCTTCATCCATAGCTCCAGAATCAAACACCCAATCATTTTCCATCTCTACTCAATACTTCTCCATGGCTCTAGAAATTCTTCACCAATTTCTAGCACTGAGCTTCTCCACTAGGCTTTGATACCAATTGTTGATAAAAATTGTAGAAGCAAATGAAAGAAGAAATTGCAAAAAGAAAGAACAAAAATTAAAATATCTAAATAACACAGAAGAAGAACACAATATTTATAGTGGTTCACCCAATAATGGCTACACCCACTTTCAATAGGGATTATCTCACTTTTATTAATTTTGAATACAATACATAATATTCAACCAACAGTAGCTTTTATAATTTAGTCTCATCTCCAAAATGGAAAAATCCACCAAAACGATCAACTTCTAAATTAGAAAATGCATGCCAAAAAGAATTCAGTTATAATTAGAATATTTGGGCTTCACTGAACCCAACATGTGCAGCAATGAATTTATTTTATTTCCTAATGTGCATTTAAATTATAGCAAATAATTTATTTTATTTTCTAATGTGAAAAAAAAATGTGCCACAAGGATCAAAGCCTCTGATACCAAATGTGACCTCACTAATTCCCAATAATTCTTTATGAAAAAATTTAATATAACATTTCATTCCCAAATTCATCAAATTTAAAATAAAATTGAATGTAATGAATAAATCAAAAATTGCATTTAATTACACTGGATGCAGAGAATAATCATTAATTTTACTTTATTAAATAATAAACACAAAATATTTAAAACAGTGTTTATTTCTCTAATAATTAATCATACATTAATAAATACTTATCTTTTTTTGAAATGTGCAGATAGTCCAACTAATTGCCTAGAGTGGATTTCAGATTCAATGTCTTTTGTTTGTGAGCAATGGAGGAGGAACAGGCTCTTATCCAAAACCAAACAGGTTCTTATCTAGAACCAAACAAGATGCTTCTCAAGCATCTACACAGCATGCTTCAAAGTACAAGTACTCAACATGCACAAAAACCTTGGCCAGGACAATCCCAGGTGCACTTTATACCCCGAGTTGGACACACTTTGTATGCCCCCTCCTCCAATTGCCACAGCCTACTAACCCAAAATCTCACTCTTAGTAATCTTTCCAGCAATTTCTTCCTTGTTTTCCCACTTTTTTTTCTATGTCCCAAATTATTTAGTTTCACGAGTTTTATACAACACAAAGGGTAGTTCCAACCAACACACCCTTTCAAAAATAATTGCATTACAATATCTTGTAAAATCTCCAATAATTATTTTATCACATTTATTTCTTGAACTATTACATTAGTTCTATTTTACTTTTGTTCCTTTTTTTCTTCCACAAGAAAAAAGTCACATAACAGCATAAATCCATTGGGATGATATCACACAACACCTTGTCTTTATATCTTCCTATTTGAAACTCTACCCAATATTGTTCATTGACTAGTACTTGTTTCCCCTTATTCAACCATGATACTTTATAGGGTTTAGGATGAGGTAGTCTTTTCAAATTCAATTTCTCTACCATCTCAATAGCAAATAGATTTCAGTACTTCCTCAATGTATAACAACTTGATAACACTTACCTTGGCACTTACAAATAGTTTGGAATAATTAATTCCTTTGAGGTGGCTCCTTCTTCATTGGAACCTTGATCAATATCCTTCTCGTCAGCAAGGATTCTCCTTTCCCTGGCTCTTTTGGTTGTGGTGATGAGTTAACACTTTCTTCATCTCCCCCTTGAGAAACTTGATTTCTTCTTTCATTCCTAAAGGTGATAGTTTATTTCTCTTCTAGACACTCCAAGCTTGATGACCTGCATGTTGCACTTGTAGCATTTGAACCTATGAAACCATTGAATTCTCCTCTTTGTCCAAATATGCCTCTACAATTAGGCCTTCCTCCTCTAAAACCTCCTTTTGAACTTGGTGCTTACTCTTGTGAGGTGCTTTACTCACCTTAATTTCTTTGTGACTATCCTCTACCAACATATGGACCTCTACCTTTGTAAGTCCTCCATCTACCTCTATTTTTCTTTTCTTGCTTCCTATTCAACTTCTCCTCAACCTTTAAGGCTAGTTGATAAGTTGATAACACTCTTCAAGTGTCTTGAGGCTTGTAAGGATCAACTCATATTGTAAGCTACACTTCAACCCATTAAGGTATATTGAAACCTTGTTATTATCATGCTCCATGTGTCTTGATCCGATACTCAACTTATAAAAATCTTCAGTGTACTCTTTCACTCCCATATCCTTTTGTTTCAATTTCTACAACTTCCTATACAACTGAGTCATGCAATTTCCTGGTAAGAATTTTCCCTTCAACTTGGAAATCATCCTATCCCAAGAAGTAATCTTAGATTTTTCTTTTTTTTCCTTTCTTCATGAACATAATGACCTTTTAGCTTGGTCCTGGACAACTTTACATACGATTCTTCAGGTACATCTTCAAACTCAAAGTACTTTTCCAACTCCCCTATCCTATCAAGGAGTTATTTACCATTCAAACTACCTGTATATACTATAAGTTCCATCTTCACCTTGGTTCCTTCACCCTTGACTACCTTCAACAATATTTTTGTCCTCACATCATCAACATCCCTCTCTTCTTAAGCTTCTTCCTGAGGTGATTCATTCACCACTTCCTCTTCTTGGTCAGTCATATCCCCTATAACCACTCCTCTTCTTTGATTGTCTTCCACTATAATGAGTCTTACATCCAAACCGACTCTCATCTCTCTTATTTCTCTAGCAAGGGCTTCTCCCAATTGTGTCATTATTTTTTCTAGCACCTTTTCAGCAACATTGAGTCTTGGAGGCATCTTTCCTTTTGATTTGTTAACCCTTATATTGGTATTCTTGGCTTAACTTGGCTATGATACCAATAATGATGTAGAGGATAAACAAGATGCAAGGAAAATGTGTTTCAATATTTTATTAAATCTACTGAAGGTTTTTTACAAACTTAGCTTTGCAAGTTTCCTAGAAGTTTTCACACTAGGCTCAAACCCTCATGGAAGACCTATTTGAGGTGCTATTGAAACCATACTCACTCCTATGACATTTCATGATTATCAAAACTTTAATGTATTATATAGGATCTCACTAAATACTACAGTGTTATGGTGAACATAAAATAAATGAATCTTGCACTACACCCTCAACACCCTAAGGTTTTGAAAATTTTATTGACAATGCATTCACTCGGACCTGTATATCTCACTTATGAAAGTGAATTAGGAATTTTCCTTTTTTGGGAACCTAGGTAGCAACCTAATGAATATTTCCTCACAATTTCATGAATTTTCCACAATCAAAACAAAATATAAGAATTTATTTCACTCGTTGGAAACCCTAGTTCTGAAATAGGGCAGCTAGTAGTAAATTTGCTATATCTTGCTCAAAAATTCATGAAATATAATGAAACAAAAATAATTTGAACCTGAAAACATAGCACTATCAAACCATCCATTATTAGACCTGCAACTATTTTTTACAAAGTCGTACAAGTCTATTTTCATCCTATAATTGTAGAAAATTGACAGAAATGGTGAAGAAATAGGGTGTTTTCTTCCACAAGCTTCTTCAATAGCTTCTTGGAGAATTTTCTTCCATTTATGAAATTTGAATGAACCTCAATAATAGTTAAAATTCAAAATACAATACTTTTTCCATCAAAACCTAATGTAACTTCATGTCTTTTTTGCACCAAAATAGTAGAATATGCACTTTTTTTCCCAACCTAGGAAAAAAACAAACATGAAAAGAGACCTTTCATGGTCTACATGGTCTTCTAAGACCTTATTATACTCCAAAAACCAAAACAACATCTAAGGAACAAACCCCAACCTTTTAGAAGCCAAAAGCACCTAGAAAATTCAAATTTTCATTTTGGTAAGAAAAGCAAATTTTGATTTTCTAGACCTATTTACACAACTTTAGCCATTTGGAATTTTCCAAATGGACTCCCTAAGACATGAACTAACACAAATAAGACTCCTAACATCAAAATGAGCATAAACACAAACCTAAGTGATGCTCCCGCATCACATGCTAGGACTCTAACATCATCAACAATTATTTCCTCATCATAAAAATCTACTATAAGCCTATAATTAGGCACTGTTAGATGTTGTGGGTGTGTTTTTGATATGTGGTTGTCATTTATGTCAACACTATTATAATTTGGTGTATTGAAGGTTGTATGTGTCAAGGATATTGAGAAAATTGTAAAAGAAAGTCGATATATGTCAAGGATATTGAGAAATTTGTAAAAGAAAGTGTTCTAGGTTCCCAATAGAACTGTGTAGGTCATGAAGGCATCTTGTTTTGTATGTTGAAGATCAGCTGATGTGGACTAAATTTTTTATTCTTGAGAGTATCTAGATCATCTACTGGAATTTTTAGAGGTCTGCATGTAGATTTGATCGTGTTGTGGTTTCACAATATTTTGTGGTCTCTATCAGCATTCCTAGGTGAAGATTGTGTGATTCTGGTAATTATAGTTTTTGTAGATGTTTCTATGTTGTTTCTTGGTGTTTTTAGATGTCTTTAGATCGTGCTCTATCTTATTGATACGTCCACATTGTTCAGTGTGCTAGTGGTTGAAGATTTTTCTCTGTATGTTCAATTTTTCATGTTCTTGGCCCACATGATGGTGGTAATGTGTTGTGGATCCTTGAAAAGTAAAATTTGAATGTTTGGCATGCTCGTGAATATTTTTTTAGGTTGCATCATTGTTTTGGCCGATGGTGTTTAGATCCACATTGAAATTTTAATTTTAAATTTTGGCCAACATTGTAAATATGTTTTATTTTTCTAGCCGACTAAGTTGTTGGTGTAATCTCATGTTTTGGATATATAAGAGTGATTGTTTCATCGGTGCAAAGTGTACTTCGTGTGTTGGGTGTTCTCCTATGTGTGTATGTTTGAATAGCATTCGATTACAGAGCAGAGTATGAAGAAGACCAAGCGAAGTGTGAAGTAGTTAAGTGAAAAGTGAAGGAGTTTTATGTGCTTAATTGGAATTGTAATCAAGCTTCTACAAAATCTATTTTCTCATTTTGTACCCTCTGGATTTAATCCTATTTTGTATTGTTGGGAAGTAAGCCCCTTTTGTAATTGAGCAGTGAGCTCTAGGCAGTGTGTCTGAATGCATGTGCATTCCCCTTTATTGTTTTCATTATACTTTTAATAGGGTAGAATATTATGGACTAACATCCACCATGGTTTTTCCCCTAACAAGGTTTCCATGTAAAAAATATTGGTGTTCTCTGTCTCTTTGATGTGTTAATTGCTTATGGTTAATTGCTTATTCATCAGATTTGAGATTAAGTTAAATAGATTTTGAAAAGTTTATTATTTTGTGACAAATGATTCACCCACACCTCTTAATTGTCTATCCTTGTTTTTCCAACAATTGGTATCAAGGTAGATTCCTCTGAAGAAGTCTAAAAGTTTGAGGTGATCCGAGATGGCATCATACAAGAAGGATAGTCCTAAATTTGATGGAACTAACTACTCACTGTGGAAATTCAATATACAATGTCACCTAAGGTGTATTGGTGAAGCTTTCTGGAAGATTAAAAAAGATCCATATGTTATTCCTCAAAATGGTCCCTCCACTGCTGATGAGATCAAAGATGTTGAAAACAATATCAGGGCTATTGAATCTTTGGTGAGTTCTCTAATAGATTTGGGGATGGAAAATGTGATAGGACTATAGACAACTCATGAGATTTGGATGAATCTGGGAACTTTGTATGAAGGATATGCACAAGTGAAGATGGATAAGCTACAGAGTTTGAAAGGAAAGTATGAGAATTTGAAGATGGGTGAAGATGAAAATATCACTTCTTTTATGAAAATAGTGATGGGTATTAGATGTGCCAGTGTTTCTCTAGATGAGGATGAAATTATGGCTAAGATACTCATATCCTTGCCTCCTTTCTACAAAGTGAAGTCTTGCGCTATTGAAGAGCTCAAATCAATAACAAATATGACAAGAGACACGCTAGTTGGCAAGCTTGCTGCTTTTGAATCAAGTGAATTTGGTGAATTTGTTCTGAAGACTAAATTTGCATTCAAGGCTACTATATCCAAAATTAACAAGCAAAGATATGGTCTGGGAGAGTGTTCCATAAATATATCAAAGTATGATGAAGAACTAAAACAGCTTGAAGATAAAGAAAGAGAGGTAGAAGAATTGGAAGAACTGATTGTAAAGAAAGAAGGTAGTGAAAAAGGTAAGTATGAAGGAGTGTTGCCTATTAAATGTTTTTCTTGTAGTAAACTAGGTCATTTTTCATCAAGATGTCTTGAAAGAGTTCTTAGATTTAATCCTAACAAGTCTAGATTCCAAAAGAAATGTTACTTTGCTAAAGAAGGAGTGACTAATGATAGTTTGATAAAGATAATGGAAATGAAGATGAATGGGTTTTCATTGCTACCGTTGAAAATAGTCTTGTAGCTACTGAATCTACCCTTGCAGCCCGAGTTGAAGAAAAGGATGACGAGGTTATTGACAATGGATGTTCACATCATATGAATGGTGATAAAAACAAATTTGTAAGTCTAGAGAAGTATGAAGGTGGTGTTGTAAGATTTGGAGACAACAATGCTGGTGTGATTCGTGGCAGAGGTTCTATTTTCCTTGGTGGTAAGGATAACATTGATGATGTTCTTTATGTTGAAGGCCTAAAGCACAATATTTTGAGTGTTGGACAGATGGTGGAAAAAGGCTATGATCTACAATTCAATGATGGAAGATGCAAGATACGTTGAATTTTTGGCAATATGATTTCTACAGGTATAAAGACAAAAGGTAATATTTTTCACTTGAATACTACTAGCGGGAGTTGTTTAATTGCTCAATTAGATGAAAGCTAGTTGTGGCATAGGAGGTTGTATCATGTAAATTTTGATAACATTTTCAAGATAAGTTCCACTCAAGCAGTAAGAGATCTACCTAAGTTAGTGAAGCCTGCTAACACAATTTGTAAGGAGTGTCAGATGGGTAAATAGACTAGAGCCTCCTTCCAGAGAAAATAGTTTCATTCAAATGATTTTCTAGAGTTGCTACATACTAGCCTTTGTGGTCCCTCCAGAGTCAAAAGTATTCATGGAGAAAGGTAATTTATGTTGATTATGATGATTACTCTAGAATGATATGGGTTTCCTTAAGAGAA
The DNA here is from genome assembly GCA_007258455.2 of Sequoia sempervirens. Classification (NCBI taxonomy): domain Eukaryota; kingdom Viridiplantae; phylum Streptophyta; class Pinopsida; order Cupressales; family Cupressaceae; genus Sequoia; species Sequoia sempervirens. The sequence continues at coordinate 790,027,960 of VDFB02270651.1, forward strand.
AAATGTGAAGCATTGGAAAAGTTCAAAAGTTTCAAGGCTATGGCAAAGAATGAGAAAGGTCTAAAATTCAAGTGTCTGAGATCTGATAGAGGTGGTGAGTTCACCTTTAGGGAGTTCAACTCTTTTTGTGAAGAACATGGAATCAGAAGACAATTATCTACTCCCCAAACCCCTCAACAAAATGGAGTTGCAGAGAGAAAGAATAGAACAATTTTGGATGCTACTAGAACAATGATGGTAGAAGGAAACATGCCTCAGATCTATTGGAGTGAAGCTATAAGCACTATTGTTTATACTTTAAACTGAGTAAATGTTAATGGTAATTCTAGTAAGGCCCCTCATAAGCTATGGTTTGGTTATAAGCCTACTATTAAATATTTCAAGATCTTTGGAAGCAAATGTTATATCAAGAGAGATGATTATATAGGAAAGTTTGATGCAAGAAGTGATGAAGGAATATTTTTAGGTTACTCTACTAAAATCAAGGCCTACCAGTGCTATAACAAAAGACTGGGAAAGATGGTTGAGAGTGCAAATGTCAAAATTGATGAGGACTCTGTCAAATCATCCAGATATTATGGTTATGATTCAGATGAAGACAATACTAGCCAAGGGAAGAATTCTAGACACAAAACCAACTTCAGATTATTCCATATGTTCCGGTAAAGCAACCGCAATTCATTCTGGTAAATCAAGTAAGTCAAGAAGCACAGAAAAGTGCAAGTGCAGGAGAAAGATCAGAAGAACCAAAAGCTCATGAAAGTTCAAAAACTCCAAGGTATGTAAATCTAAATCATTCTGAAAGTCAAATTATAGGAGATAAGAACAAAGGAGTGCAAACTAGAAGAAAGATTGCATAAGAGTATTGCCTGATTTCCAAGATTGAACCTAAAAATGTCACTGAAGCCTACCAAGATGAACACTCGATGGAAGCTATGAAGGAAGAGCTGACACAAATTGAAAATAATGACACGTGGACACTGGTTCCCAGACCTAAAGACAAAAATGTGATTGGTACTAAATGGGTGTTTCAGAACAAGATTAATGAACAAGGTGAAGTGGTCTAGAATAAAGCAAGACTGGTATGTAAAGGGTATTCTCAAATGGAAGGTGTTGATTTTCAAGAAACTTTTTCCCCTGTTGCTAGAATTGAAGCTATTAGATTATTTCTTGCTTAGGTTGCATACAAGAACTATAAAGTCTATCAAATGGATGTGAATTCGGCATTTTTGAATGGAGAACTAGAAGAATTATACATTGAACAGCCAGATGGATTTTAGCTAACTGACAAGGAAGATATGGTTTTTCGCTTGAAGAAAGCTTTATATGGACTTAAGCAAGCCCCTAGAGCCTAGTATGCTAGATTGGAAAAATACTTACTGAAGCTTGGATTCACTAAAGATACTATTGATAGCAACTTATATTTCAAATTGGATCATGATAAAGAGTTAATTATAGAAGTTTTCATTGATGACTATCATTTTTGGAGGAGATGACAATCTATGTATGAATTTTGTTGATGAGATGAAGGGTGAATTTGAGATGAGTATGATTGGAGAGATGAAGTTCTTTTTGGGATTTCTAGTTACCCAGTTATACAAGGGAATTTTCATATCACAGTCCAAATATGTGAGAGAGCTACTAAAGAAATTTGGGATGGAAGAATCAAAGCCTATTGGTACTCCCATGGTGACCGGATGCAAGCTAACATAGAATGATGAGTCTCCTAAGGTGAATCAAACTAGATATAGGTCAATGATCAGTCGATTGCTCTATTTAACCCAAACTAGACCAGATATTATGAATGTTGTATGTATGATTGCTAGATTTCAGGCTGATCCAAAAGAATCATGCATGTGATTGTTGTCAAGAGAATCTTCATATATCTTAAAGGAATAGTTGACTTTGGACTTTGGTATCCAAAGGATGATGATCTCACTTTGATTGCATATACTAATGTAGATTGGGCTGGAGATGTAGATGACAAGAAATGTACTAGTGGTGGTGCTTTCTTCCTAGGGAAGAAGCTGGTGTCCTAGTTGAGCAAAAAGTAGAATTCCATTTCTCTATCTACTATTGAAGCAGAATATATTGTTGTTGCAAATAATTGTACTCAAGTGATATGGATGAAAAAAATGTTGAAAGATATCATGGTGATATATGAAGAGCCTATTACCATATACTATGACAATTCAATTGCAATAAATATTTCAAATAATTTGGTACTACACTCTAATACTAAACATATATCAATCAAGTTTTACTTCTTGAGGGAGAAAGTGAATGAGAAAGAAGTCAGATTGGAATATGTTCCTACCAAAGAACAAATAGTAGACATCTTTACTAAGTCATTGTCAAAGGATACTTTTGAGTATCTCAAAGGAATGATAGGGGTAATTACCCCTCTTGATAAGAACTAAAATATGCATTTACTTGTATCAATATGTGAGCTACATTGCTATATTCTTATCCGAATTGATGTTTCAGTGGCTACTACTCAGGGGGAGTAATCAGATGTGTAGATATGTGGTTCAAAGCATGTATATGTAAAGTTCATGGTTACCTTTTCCATTGATGTCAAATGGGGAGAAGTGCAATGTGAAAAATATTTTGAGAAGAGCCTTGTGGGAGAAAAGCAGTTAAGAAGCAAGTGTGTTAGGTTGATGGTATTTTTCACATCATGTGTTGCCATCAATGCCAAAGGGGGAGATTTTTGGATGTTGTGGATGTGTTTTTGATATGTGGTTGTCATTGATTTCAACACTGTTAGCATTTGGTGTATTGAAGGTTGTATATGTCAGAGATATTGAGAAATTTGTAAAATAAAGTTTGTATATGTGTGTAGACATGCAAAATTGGCATCATACATAATCATATTCTCTCATCAATTAAATAAACCAAGTTTAATTGATTAATCTCCTAAGGTCCTCCATTTAAACTAAATAAATCAACTTTTTTTTAATTTAAGTCTTGCATCCCCCTTTTAATTAAATAAACAAAACTTTATTTAATTAAATCCCAAATCCATATTCCATCCATTTTGATTTAAATAAATCAAAGTATCTAAGTCAAAGTGGCTCAAAAACACCTAATAATCATCTAATTTAATCTAATCCTGATTAATCTAATCTAACCACCCATCACATCCTCTAGCTTTTCGCACTTGCACCAATAAAGAATTTTAATTCATTTATTAAAATCTTCATTTTCCCTCAACAAAGCATCTTTTGAGAATATTCCTCAAGTTTGAATTTGAAATCAAGTTGACTTGTCCCTTCCAAAATGGAAATAACTTCCCTCTTACATGTCCCTCACTTGGCATTAGAGTCATTTTCTCTCCCTCCAACAAGCCAAATTTGAATTTGAAAAAGGCCAACCAATCTCATTTATGGGCACATTGACCAAAACTTGCACATCCCTCAACCATTCACAAGGTGACAAGTGGCTCCATCTCATTGGTTAAAACATTGTCCCACATTTCTCTCTCATGAGCACTCTTTCAACTTGAGATTCTATAAATGGAAGCTTCATCCTTCAACAAATCATCCACAATCCTCATGCAAAGTTACTCTCTTCAATTGAGAGCTAATTTTGTCCATTGCATCCTCATCATTGGCATTATTAAGGGTTGGGAAAGGGCTTCTTTCCACATCAAAGAAACACCAATCCACCATGGGATAGATATGTATCTTTCTTTTATGCTCTCAATTAGTTTGTGTTGTTATCTTGTTTATGAAGGCATGATGCATTATTTCATAGGAGCATTTAGTAAGTTTGCATGAACTAACCTTCTTTATGGAGTTTAGAATGTTTGCAAATTTATGGGAGCTTCAATGTCGAGGATATTGAGAAAATTGTAAAAGAAAGTGTTTCAAGTTCCCAGTGGAACTGTGTAGGTCATGAAGGCATCTTGCTCTATATGTTGAAGATCAGCTATTGTGGACTAAAGGGTTTATTCTTGAGAGTATCTAAATCATCTACCAGAAGTTTCAGAGGTCCATGTGTAGATTTGATCATGTTGTGGTCTGACAGTATTTATGTGGCCTATGTAAGCGTTCCCAAGTGAAGATTATGTGATTTTGGTAATTCTAGTTGTTGCGGATGTTTCTCTATTGTTTTTGGATGTCTCTAGATCATGCTCTATCTTTGTGATATGTCCACATTGTTCAATGTTCTAGTGGTTGAATATTTTTCTCTGTATGTTTGGATTTTCATGTTCTTGGCTAACATGATGGTGGTAACGTGTTGTGGATCCTTGAAAAGTAAAATTTGAATTTTTGGCTTGCTCATGAATATTGTTTAGGGTTGCATCATTTTTTTGGCCGATGATGTTTATATTCACATTGAAAATTTAATTGTAAATTTGGGCTAACATTGCAAATATTTTTTATTTTTTTGTCCAACTAAGTTGATGTAATCTCATGTTTTGGATATATAAGAGTGATTGTTTCATCGGTGTAAAGTGCACTTCGTGTGCTGGGTGTGCTCCTATGTATGTATGTATGAATATCATTTGATTGCATAGAAAAGTGTGAAGAAGACCAAGTGAAGTGTGAGGTAGTTTGAGTAAAAAGTGAAGGAGTTTTATGTGCTTAATTGGAACTATAATCAGGCTTGTGCAGAAGCTATTTTCTCAATTTGTACCCTCCATATTTAATCCTATTTTGTATTGTTGGGTAGTGAGCCCCTTTTGTAACTAAGCAGTGAGCTCTAGGCAGTGTGCCTGAATGCACGTGCATTCCCCTTTATTGTTTTCATTATACTTTTAACAGGGTATAATATTATGGACTAACATCCACCGTGTTTTTTCCCCTAACATGGTTTCCACGTAAAAAATCTTGGTGTTCATTATCTCTCTAATGTATTAATTGCTTATTTATCATATATGAGAGTAATTTAAGTAAAGTTTTAAAATTTTATTATTTTGTGACAACTGATTCACCCCCCCCTCTCAGTTTTCTTTCGTTGTTTTTCCAACAAGCAATTGTTCATTCCCTTGATCAACTTGTGGAGGTGGTGTAAGAGTTGCTAATGAACTCAAGCATCCAAGATCACCTGCAAAACTAAGATTAACCTTCTACATGAGAGCAACAAGAGGATGAAATGTTGGAATATGGTGCTATAAAAAAATGATGATATTATCACACTCGAAATGATACAATATGCATCAACACTCCCTTGAACTAACCGAGCTGATATGAGCTCATCTGGACTAGATATAATGGAGAGGTGAGTGTTGATTATATAGCACAATATGGGCACATTATTCCAAGAGGGTTAATAACTCCCAAATAACCAAATTAGGTGGGAGTTATGCCTACTTGGAAAATGCCAAATAGGTGGAATAACCTATTTAGAAGGAAACAAGAGAGTGGTCTTGTGAGGTGGCATAAAAAATCAAAAGAGGGTGTGAGACTCAACCACCCAAGTGTGGGTGAGAGCGACACATGTAATCGATGGATTATGCCACGTGTCCTCACATAAACCATGTCTCATATAACCTAAGTATGCTTAATAATGTATATGAAAAATAAATATTAAAAAACCTACACTAACACCAAGCCCCTTAAGCATAGCTTAGGTGGGTGAAAAGACACAAGGATGGGTTCCAACTACTAGGCCATATTAGGTACCCATGTACAAAATAATCTCTCACAACCGAAGAAAGGAGAAAACCCAGTGGGACAAAATTCCTCCCCAAAAGAGAGAAAATAAAAAAAGTTTCCCAACACAAGAAATAATCCCATGCAAGGAAGAAGTCCCCTCCAAAATAGAAAGGATAAGAAAGACTATGTATCCTTCCCTCAAGTAGTCAACTGTACCAATGGGTGATGCTCGAAACTAGATGTAGAAGATGGTCTATGGTCGTCAAAAAATGTTCCTCCCTTTCAGAAGAAACAAAACCAAAGGTGCATGAAGAATGTCTTCCCATTCCTAAAAGGAATATAAGGGAAGAAAGCTCAAAATGTAAGAAGCCTCTAAAAATTGATCATTTATCTCCATTTCAATGTTGAAAGTTACCACCATCAAATCAAGTGTTCTAGGCCACACCGATGAAGATGAAAATCTAGAACTTGGGAGAGATGTATTTAGAACAAGATCCAAATACTCTAATATCTCCTCTTAAGACAAAGATGCCTCCCCCGAATGTTGCTCAAAAAGTATCTGTAGACACCTAAAAATGACCTAGGCCTGCAAGCTTCATTTTTACCACTTTCGTCCTAGCATAATTAAGCTATTTAATTATGTCCCTGGTCCACATTCGACTATTGATTAAATAATTCATAATTATTTAATTAATTCATGTCATTTGTTCCTCCTTGATTATTAAATAAATAAATATTATTTATTTATTTAATACATCACTAATTATCTAAAGTCTTCCTTTGATTAAATAAATTTCATAATTTATTTAATTTCCCTTTACCATTTATGTCTTCTTGATTAATTAAATAAATTTTATTTATTTAATTACGTCACTAATTAAGTCCCCTTCTTCTAAAAAATTAAATAAATTCTTATTTATTTAATTCTGTCCATTTTCCACTATAATTAAATAATTCATTTAATTATTTAATTAATCATTAGCTTTTTCTCCCATTTAAATTAAATAAATTTGATTTATTTAATTTAGCCATTCTCTTGAATTTTGAATTAAAATCATTATTTAATTTCAAAATAATTCTTTTATCACATTCCTCCATAATTAAATAATATCTTTATTATTTAATTACTTGCTAGTTGTCTGGAGTAAATAAATCTTATTATTTAATTTCTCCAGCAACCTCTTTGTCCGTGCCAGCCTTATCCTCCAATTTAATTCTTGACTTTTGACTTCTCATTTATTTTCGACCGTTGATTGAATTATTTCATAATTCAATCTCCACCCTTCATCCTTACCTGTTGCCCTAATTTTGACCTAACCCTAATGCACACAGCAATATTCAATCTTAAGCATTGATCTTAGGGTTCCTGTCATCTTTTCATCCTGGCCACACGTTCAAAATTGCAATTTTTATAAAAGGGCAATTTTGACCTCATTTGAATCCCTCCCTCAGTCTTTAGCTCATTTTGACTTCTTGCATTTTTAGTTTATGTCAATTTGCTGTTAACTTAGGTCATAGTCATTTTAGCTCATTGTAGGGTCATTTTTATTTTTTTCTGCAAATCCTTCAACACTTGCATAGGGCTTAGTCTTTAGTCATAGTTGCTCATAAATCTGAGGGCATTGTTATTTATCTGCAAGCTAGGAGGTGTAACAGAGGTTAATCATGGAAGGTGGAGACATAGGGTAACACTATCCCTTTTGTCTTCACCTCACTTCCATTGTACTTTGTTATTTTCATAGGATTTTCTGTTATTGTGCTAACCCACTTTAATAATAAATTTTAGGATTTTCCTTTGATTACAGTATCCATAATCATTTCAAATTGTGATGAATGATCATGTGGAGAATAAACAAGAGGATCCAAATGTTCCTCCACAACAACTAAAGAAGAATAAACTTCATCAAAGAGAAGATGGATGTCATGAATAGTGTCTCCCAAGTTTGAAATATGAGACTCCATAAACAAACCTACAATGGTTTTCAAGTAGTCATATGAAGTAGCTATATCTAGAAGATGATGTGTATCCTGATGCTCTAAATCACAAGAAGCCATGAATGTAGCAACACAAGTATCCTCAAAAGCAATAGTAGATGGAGGAGAAGGAATGCAAGGCTCAAGAACTAGATCACATGTGAGAATACCCAAGTTCAAGTAGCCAAAGTTCTCCTTAAAATCAAAGCTCACACTAGGAGTGTGATCAACAACCAAAGGATCAGAACCATCATTAGGTACAAAGTCTAAAAAGGTGTATAACCGAGATGCATGATCAACTATCCCAGTAGAAATTATCTCTCTACTCTCCAAGTCTCTAATGATTACTGAATTAGGTGTGAATTCCACAGTCTTCCCTATTCTAGCATGAGTGATCTAATAGATGGAAAGAAGATTTTTTGAAAGATGAGGTACACAAAAAACATCATTGAAGGTGTCACCCCCAATATTAACATATCCTTTCCCAATTACATCCATGTATGTACCATTTCCCATCAGAATAGGTGGCATAACACAAGGCTCAAAAGAAGAGAGCATAGACTATGTAGAAGCCATATGATGAGAAGCTCTAGAATCTAGGAGTCATCTCCTTGATCCAAAACCTATAGAGGCACAAAGAGCTTTACCTTTTGATTTACCTACCCCTGTAGCATGGAATTTTTCCTTATCAGATTCTAAATGTTTTGAATTTTTGGAATTAGAAGAAGTTGAATCAACCATTCAAGAAGGAAAACTAATTTTGTTCTTCTCAAGAAGATGTTTTAGTTCATCAATAACCTTCTTATAACAAGAATTTTCTTCATTTCCACTTCTCTTGAAATATGCACAAGTGGGCTTCTCCTTCTTAGATGAATCCTCTTTTGAAGAGAATTTAGAGCCTACTTTAGAAGTAGATAAATATTGATCTCAATCTTTCTTTCTATCTCCTTGGTTCCTTTGTTGCTTATTAGTTCCTTGTTTTTCAGCCAAGGCATGAGACTTAGAAGATTTCATAATGCCCATTTGAATCAATTTATCTTGCTCCTTTATTAGATCAGCTGCAAACTCGCCTAGAGAAGGCATAGTATATCCTTTTCCTAAGGCTCTTTTCATTGCATGAAATGTAGAAACAAACACTGCATAATCAGGACCAAGTTTTGAAAGAACATTACTCAAAATTGGCTATGATTCATCCTTTTTAACTCCACATTGCTCCAACTACAATCTTATGGTATTCAATTTAGTAAAGAAATCCTGAATGGTGTCAAAATTGTATGGGCTCAATCCTATGAGCTCATTCTCCAATGAATGTGCTCTCAAATTATCATGTTTACCAAAGAGAGTATTCCAAGTATTCCACACTTCGTTTGTTGATTTTGTAAACATAATATGAAAGCGTAGATAAGGAGACACAACCATGCATAAGGTGAAAAAAGATTCATCACATTTGTTGAACCATTTAGGCTTTTCTTCATCCTCTGTAGGTTCCTTATAAATACCCATTGTTATTCTATACAATTTTAACTTTCTTAAGTGAAGTTCCATTCCATTTTTCCACTCAAAGTAATTTTATGGTGTAAGTAGAGGAACCATTTTATCCATTTTAGATTGTTGTTGTAGTGTGAGAAAAATGCAAGAAGAAACACACAAAGACACCCCCCCTTTTTCACTCAATAAAGAAACCCCCCAACAAAAAATGATTTGGAACTTTATAAATTAGTGTGTTTACAATGTTGGAGTTGTTTTCTAGAGTTTTACAAGTGTCCAAAATGGACCCAAATACTAAAAGTACAATACAATCTCAAAATTAGAACCTCATAATAGCACCATCATGTAGTTCTCAAAAAAATATGAACTTTCAAAAAATAATCACATTGATTTGAGGTTGTATGTGAAAGTTATAGCTATTTGAAGCTCAAAAAATGGTGAATGTCCTTCAGATCTAATGAGAAAATTGAGTTTATAGAGAAAAGGAACACTTGAACAAAAATTGATTCCACCACTATGAAGCCTACAAAATTCTACCCCAAATCAAAAAGAAAATGCTCACAAAACGAAGCTTGGATGACTGAGATATTGGCCTTCAAAGTTTGACTATGAAATCAAAAATGAAAATGGAGTAAGGGGTGAAAAATCTTAAAAATTTGCTAACCTACAACTCACAACCAACTTTGATACCATGTAAGAGTTGTTGATGAACTCGAGCATCCAAGATCACCTGCAAAACCAAGATTAACCTTCTACACAAGAGCAACAAGAGGATGAAATGTTGGAATATGGTGGAATAACATAATGATGATATTATCACACTCAAAATGATATAATATGCATCAAGAATCCCTTGAACTGACTAAGCAGATATGAGCTCATCTAGACTAGATAGAAGGGAGAGGTGAGCGTTGATTATATAGCACAATATGAGCACATAATTCCAAGAGGGGTAGTAACTCCCAAATAACCAAATTAGGTGGGAGTTATGCCTACTTGGAAAATTCCAAATAGGTGGAATAACCTACTCAGAAGGAGACAAGAGAGTGGTTTTGTGAGGTGGCATAAAAGGTCAAAGGAGGCTGTGAGACTCAACCACCCAATTTTGGGTGAGAGCGACACATGTAATTGATGGATTACATGTCCTCACATAAACTATGTTTCATATAACCTTAATTATGCTTAATAATGTGTAAGAATAATAAATAATAAAAAACCTACACTAACAAGTGGAAGTGTTGATTCACCTCCTCATCATCAGGAATTATCTCACCAGTACCCTCTTCCTCCTGCCTACTTTCTCCCATCTACTCAAGGTCCACTAAATAATCTACCAATGGTTGAACACCAACTGGTATTTCATGGTTGGTTGTAAGGTGCATTGAGAATTGAGTCTATGAGGTTTCTTCTTGAAAATATTGCTTAATTTCCATTTCTCTAGGCGTTTCCTCAATAAGATTCCTTTTGAAATATGAACTATCTTTGAAGATAATGAAAATATTATCCATCCTTTCAAATAGATTTGATGTATCAGCAAAGAAACTCATATAGGTAGGATTATTTATTTTTATCTTCTCTTCTAGGATATGTGCAGGATCATGATGGGCCAAAAAGTGGTGATATGATGGGTATGTGTAGGGTATGTGGCTAATGACTTTTTTTTACCCAAAATTGATGAAACAAAAAGGGTTTTAAAAGGATATTTTCAGCTTTCCACTAATATAAATTATGCTTTACTTTGAATTTAATAAATAATTATTATTCATTTTCTATTTGAATTATGACTAAAGTCTTGATTGAAAACATAGTTTTCAAATAGTATCACTTTTTTTGAATCTGAAGCATGCGTCACATTCTATGCTTTGTATACTATAAGATTCAAAAAAAATGAATTTCATGAAGTTTTGACCAAGTTAAGGTGGTCAAACATACGAGTTTTTATATTTTTTAAAATTTGTAATAAAAATGCATAATTAATTATTTACTTGGAAAAAGATTACAAAAAAATATGCATCACATCGGACATGAGTCCTCTACTTATATCTAAAATTTTACAAAAAATATGTTCATTTTATTGTGGTTATGGTGGTTAGACAGACACCTACTTCTTATTTTTTCCCTAAATTTTAATTACTACTGCATTGAAATTTCCAATTTTCACCAAGTAGATTTTTTTTTTAATAAACCTAGTAGTTTAGAAACTACATTTTATACAAATTCTATTCTTACATATTTTTTAAATAATATAGATAACTTATTCAAATTTTTATGTTAAGTTGCCTAATTCTAATTTTTCTGAAATTTTCACCACTTAAGGGCCTATTTTTTCCATGATGATCCTGCACATACCCTCTACTTGCATCATGAATTCTTATTTTTTTCTTTCCTTCACCAGTTCATCTATCCTAAGGTTTCTAATCACATCATCTAAGGCATGGAAATGGTGATAACACTGTGATCTTCCTTGTGCCAACCTCATTTGATTTATGTATCCCTTTGGATCATAATTCCTTTTAGGATCAACCTTCATTCTATAAATTTGAAGCATAGAGTGGAAGAAGTCTAGCCCTTCCTTAGTAGTAGCTATGAAATGATAAAAATGCATTCAATAGGGATAAGTGGTCTCTTGTTTATCAATTTGAAGTGGAATTTTTCATATTCATTCAACTTCCACATAGTCTCCATAAATGCTAATATTTCAAACACAAACCTTGGTAGACAATGTGGTTGAACTGGGGTACCATAAACCTTCAATACTGTGCAATTTGAGCATAGGACCAATCTCCTCAATTGTGGTCAATATCCTTCTCAAGATCAAACTATAGGGGTCTAAGGAATTTGATGACCTTCTCAAATATCCTTTCCTTTGGCTAAAGTCCAAGGTTCTTCAAAACATCTTGCACAAAATTATTTTCAAAGATTAAATAATTTACAAAAGAACAATGAGAATCCCTAATATAATTCCACATCTGGACTGATATCTAGTGACTTTTCTAGTGGCTAATATTTGCTAATTGGCTAATAGTTGAAATTTGGGAATCCAAATTTGGCTAATAGTTCAAGCTTAAGGGGACCAAAATCGCCACATTTTTACAAAATTTAAATTTAGTCTTATTTGAATCGCAAAATAATTTATTTTATTAAACTTTTTAACTCAAAAATTTATCATAGTATTTGATACATAAATAGATTAGACTTTCCTAAAATTTTATAAGTTATAATAAAAATATAAATTAATTCGCCAATAGTGTATCAGAATTATTAGTTTGTTTAGGGCCATATTTTCAATCTTTAGTTGCTTCCAATATACCACGATGTTGTTAGTATATAAGAGATTCATATACCATAATGTTGTTAGTACACAAGAAATTTAGATGGTAAGATAAGGGAATTATCTTTCATGAAGGAGGTATTAGTATAACATGAGCACCAGAGCCAGTTCAACACCTATAACCATCAAAGAATAAATCCCATGTCTTATCCAGTTCTATTGAAAGGACATGAACATCAAGAAATGATTCTTGATTTGGTAAATAAAGTGGTGAAGGAGCATCATCTAAGTGGTTGGCCAACACTTGACATCCAATTGTCTTTTGAGAGACATGCTTAAGGTAAAATTTTGTTAGCAACATTACCTATTTAGCAAGACGTCCTGATAAATCAATTTTAGAAAAGAGATGCTTTAATGGATCAAATTTTATAATAACATTTATTTTAGCATTTAAAATATGATGTATCAACTTATGTGTGGCAAACATAAGAGCTAAACATTGTTTCTCTGTAGTATTATGTTGAATCTCGTAATCGAGTAAAATACAGCTAACATATTATATAGAATGTTCTTTATCATCATCATTATATTGTGCCAATAACACTACAAGAGAATTAGATGAAGTAGATGTATAAAGAAGGAAAGGAAATACTAAGGCAACTAATTGTAAAATGGAAGGATTAGCTAAGTACTTTTTTAAATTATCAAAGTATTTTTTGCATTCATCATTACAATGAAAATGAGAATATTTCTTAAAAATTTGAGTGAAAGGAAGAGTCTAATCCACTACTAATGAGATAAATTGGTGAATAGCCTTAATCTTCCCTTGCAAACTACGAAGCTTAGAAATGTTATTGGGAGGTGGCATATTAATTATAGCATCATTTTTTTGTCTCCACCTCAATACCTCAATGTGATACAATAAACCCTAATAATTTACCACTATCCACACCGAAGATAGATTTACAAGGATTTAAATGTATGTTATATTTATGAATTCACTCAAACATTTGACAAGGGATTTTTGTGCGATCCTAGCGTGAGATAGACTTAGCCAAGATATCATCAACATAGTCCTCTAATATGTTATGAATAAATTCATAAAAACTTAATGTCATAGAATGTTGATATGTTGCTCCAACATTTTTAATCCAAACAACATAACTACCCAATAAAATGTTCCCCCAGGTGTAATAAAAGTCATTTTATATTGATCTTGAAGCTTGATGAAATTTTAATTATATCCAGAAAATCCATCCTTAAAGGAGAGTAGAGCATGTCCAATAGTAGAATCTACAATCATATCAATGTTAGGGAGGGTAAAAACATATTTTAAATAATATTTATTAAGATCTTGAAAATTAATACACATTCAAATATGATTATCAGATTTAGTGACAACCACAATATTCGATATCCAAGGTGAATAGTCAATAGGGAAAATAAAGCCAAACTTGTAAAAGCTTCTTAATCTTAGCCTCAACCAATAATTCCACCTTGGGATTCATTTTATGAATCTTCTCTAAAAGCTTCTCAATCTCTATCTTAACTAATTATTCCACCTTGGGATTCATTTTATGAATCTTTTTTCTTAGTATTTTAGCATCATCATGTAAGACAATGTTATGTGTTACTAATTTAGGATTGACACCAGACATATCAAAATAGGATCAATACTAGGCATATCAAAATAGGACTAAGAAAATAATTTGGGAAAATCATGTAAAAGAGTAGAATTTTCTTGTTTTTCATTAAAAATAAGACACTTTCCAATGAGAATAACCTTTTCAATATTAGATAGGTCCATTGAGACATCCATAATATATCCTAAAAGTAGTATACTATGGTCTAGGACATCAGGAGGATGAGGTAATTCTTGGGGTGATTCTTGAGAAATTTATATACCATCTAATATACAAGGAGACAACATGGAAGAATAACTATAATAAGAATGATCATATCATAGGATTGATTGGTTCTAGTTTTAGGGCAAGCATCTTCAGAGAGAACTATCATCAAATTTCAAGAATCTCATACCTATTCGTGTGAATATTTTGTGTATACCTAGTAAATTTCCTTACTAGGGACTTAGGGGACTTATTCACATGTTAAGTTTACTTAGGATTATAAGATTCCTTTAGAAGTCTTAGTTGGCATACGTAAATCTTATATTTTTAGCATTTAATGTTTGATTCCTAGGTTGTTATGAGTTAGTTGTCTCATGGCATAGGATTAAGACACATGTCACAATATTCTTTAATCATATTCATCACCTTGCCTATATAATCAAGGTCATTGTACACTCATGTGATATACTTTATATACCGCATCATCATATTGATGTCTTAATATCAAGCAAGTGTATTTTCTTGCATACTCTCTTGTGGAAGGAATCCATTGTTTTTACAGGTGGTCTTGGGTATTGAGTTAATCTTCAACCAAATATTCTTCAATAGTTTTGGAGCTACTTCATTATGGATGGTTTATGTCATCTCTTTATTTCCCTCTTATGGGCCTAGGAATTTGTAATGTATATATGTGATTGAAAGTGTACTTGGGGGTGCTAGCAACACAAGGGCAGACAACTGAGAGGGGGGTGAATCAATTGTCACAAAAATTCAAAAATTATTAAAATTATTAACCTTATTCTCATATCTGATCAATAACCATGAAAGTATAAATCAAAAACACATCAGAAGCACACATAACATAGATTTTTTATGTGGAAACCCTGTTAGGGTAAAAACCATAGTAGAGGTTAGTCCACAAGATTATACCCTATTAAAAGTATAAAATAAATGTGAATGAGGAATGCACATGCATTTAGCCACACTGCCTAGAGCTCATTGCTCAATTACAAAAGGAAGACTCGTCTTACAAAAATACTTGGATTACATCCAGAATATTTGAACTAAGAAAAATAGCATCTGCTAATGCCTGATTATAGTTCCAATTAAGCACATGAACACTTCTTCACACTCTGCTCACTCTTCTTCACACTCTGCTTCTACCTTCGAATGATTAGGACATTTTTTGCACGTCTCATACATGCATCTCCCTTAAAATGGAATGAATAGTTGCCTATATGTATCTGCAACAAGAGATTACATTGCTACATGTTGGCCTCAACAAAATAATAAAACATATGCAAACTGTCGACCCAAAAAAATAAATAATTTTCAATGCGAATCAACCAACGTTAGCCACAACATAGTGAAGACCCAAAATAAAATACAAAAACATTAAAACACTTCAAACAATTATTCCTCGAAGATCCACAACATGCTACAACACCATGTTAGCCAAGAACATAAAAAGTATGAACACGCAAGAGAAAATCACCAATCGCGAGCACAACGATCAATGTGGACATGCAACACAAATAGAGCATGATCTAGAAACATCCACAAAAATCATGAATCACTAGAGAAGCATCCACAACAATTGAACTAGCTATAATCACATCATCTTCATTCAGGAACACCAATTGAAGCAATAGAATGACTGTCAGAACACAATTGCTCATAACTCGATCAAATCTTCATGCAGATCTATGAAACTTAACTTGGATAAACTAGATATACTCAACAAGAAACCCTTTAATCCAAAACCTCTGATCATCAATGTACTAGGCTCGCCAATACACTAAACTTCACTTCACCACTAACAACTTGTAACTTATTTATTACAATTTTCTCAATATCCTCAACATATACAGCTTCTAAGACATTAATGTCAATAGTGTTGACATCAATGACAACCACATATCAGCAACACAACTACAACATCCAACAATATCCCCTTTTGGCATCGATGGAAACACATGATGTGAAAAACACCATCAACGCAACTATCTTTAGCACTTACTCCCCCTTAGGTTCTGACTCTTTTCTCCTTAATTCTTTAACACAACTCTTCTCTTCACATGAATATTCTCCCCAGATAATTCACAGTTTTTCATATGACTCTTCTCTCCCTTTGACATCAATGACAAATATCTCTTTTCTCCACACAAGCTCTGAACCGTATATCTGAACATCTGACTACTCCCCCTAAGTAGCAGCCACCACAACATCAATCTAGATCAAGATATGACTATGAAATGCATGGATTGATGCAATTCAATGCATCTTGGTTCTGATTAGGAGGGTTAATCACCCCAGCTTCCCTCTGAGATACTCAAAAGTATCCTTAGGCAATGGTTTGGTAAATATATCTACAATATGTACCTTAGTAGGAACATACTCCAATATAACTTCATTTTCACTCACCTTCTCTCTCAAAAAGTGAAACTTGATAGATATATGCTTGGTCTTTGAATGCAGCACCAGATTCTTAGAAATGTTAATTGTACTTGAATTATCATAGAATATAGCAATAGGTTCATCATACACAACTTTGATATCTTTCAATATTTGCTTCATCCACAATACTTGAGTACAATTATTAGCAGCAGCAATGTATTTTGCCTCTACAGTAGATAAAGAAATGGAATTTTGCTTCTTACTTAACCATGAAATCAACTTCTTACCCAAGAAAAATGCACCACCACTAGTACTCTTTTTGTCATTCACATCACTTGCCCAATCCACATTAGTAAAAGCACTCAAATTAAGATCATCATCTTTAGGATACCACGACCTAAAATCAATTGTCCCCTTCAAGTATCTAAAAATCCTCTTCACAACAGTCATGTGAGATTCCTTAGGATCAGCTTGAAATTTTGCAACAATGCATACAACATTCATGATATCTGGTCTAGTTTGAGTCAAATAAAGCAATCCACCAATCATTGATCTATATTTAGTCTGATTTTCTTTTGGAGAATCATCATCTTGTTTCAACTTGCATCCAGTCCCCATAGGTGTACCAACTAGCTTTGAATCTTCCATACCAAACTTCTTTAGCAATTCATTCACATATTTGGGCTGAGATATGAAGATCCCTTTATCTAGTTGAGTAATTTTCAATCCCAAAAAGAATTTCATCTCTCCAATCATAGACATCTCAAACTCATTCTACATCTCATCAGCAAACTTCATGCACAAAATATCATCTCCTCCAAAAATGATATCACAACAAAGACTTCAACAATCAAATCTTTATCATCATCAATCTTGAAATAAAAATTACTATTAGTAGTACCTTTACTAAATCCAAGCTTCAAAAAATACTTGTCCAATCTAGCATACCATGCTCTTGGGGCTTGCTTATGTCCATACAATGCTTTCTTCAACCAATAAACCATATCTCTCTAATCAGTCAATTGAAATCCATCAAGTTGCTCAACATACACTTCTTCTTCCAGTTCACCATTTAGAAATGTTGACTTGACATCCATCTAATAAACCTTGTAATTTTTGTAAGCAGCACAAGCAAGAAATAGTCTCGTAGCTTCAAACCTAGCAACAAGGGAAAAAATTTCTTCAAAGTCAATTCCTTCCATTTGAGAATATCCTTTGTACAAAAGTCTTGCTTTGTTTCTAACAACTTCACCTTGCTTATTCAGTTTTTTTCTAAAGACCCATTTAGTTCTAATTACATTTTTTTCCTTAGGTCTAGGAACAAGAATCCATGTATTATTCTTTTCAATTTATTGTAGTTCTTATTTCATTGCTTCCACCCAATGTTCATCTTTGCATGCTTCATTCACACTATTGGGCTCAGTCTTTGAAATCAAATAGTATTCTTCGACAATTTTTCTCCTAGTTTGAACATCTTTGTTCTTATCACCTATAATCTAATCTTCTAAATGATTTAGTCTTACATACCTTGGAGTTTTAGGATGTTCTTGAACTTTTGGCTCTTGTGATTTCTCTTCTGCACTTTCACTAGTTCCTTCCTCTTGATTTTCTTGATTCATTAGAATGATCTTAACTTGATTTTGAGTCTAAACTTTCTTTCTTATGACTAAACTATTATTATAATCATCTAAATCATATCCACGGGTTCTGGATGGTCTAGCTATGTCTTCATCAACCTTGAAATTTTCACTTTCAACTACTTTCTGCAATCTCTTGTTGTAGCACTGGTAGGCCTTGCTCTTAGTAGAATAACCAAGAAAGATTCCTTCATCACTCCTAGCATCAAACTTTCCTATATCTTCATCTCTTTTTATATATTATTTACTCCCAAATATTTTGAAATATCTAACAATAGGCTTGTGACCAAACCATAGCTCAAAAGGAATCTTACCAGTATCACCTTTGACTTGTACCCAATTGAGAATGTAAACAGCAGTACTCATAGCTTCTCTCCAATAGATATGAGGAACATTTCCTTCCAGCATCATAGTCCTAGCAGCATCTTGAATTGTCATGTTCTTCCTTTCCACAACCCCATTTTGCTGAGGGGTCCACATGGCAGATAATTGTCTCTTTATCCCATGCTCTTCACAAAAGGATTAAACTCATGGGAAGTGAATTCGCCACCTCTCTCTAATCTCAAACATTTAATCTTCAGACCTATCTTTGTCTCAACCATAGCCTTAAAAATCTTGAATTTCTCTAGAGCTTCAGATTTTTCTCTTAAGAAAGTAACCCATGTCAATCTAGAGTAATCAGCAATAAGGAACATGAAGTACTTGTCTCCTTGTAAACTTCTGACTCTAGAAGGACCACACAAATCAATACAAACAAGCTCTAACACTTCATTTGAACAATGTTGTTTTCTCTCAAATGAAATTCTAGTTTGCTTCCCTAATTGGAATTCCTTGCATATAGTATTAGTAGGATTTACCAACTTAGGAAGATCTCTCATTGCCTGAGTAGAACTTATCTTGATAATATTGTCAAAGTTTACATGACACATTCTCCTATGCCACAACCAACTTTCATCAACTTGAACAATTAGACAACTTTTACCAATAGCATTCAGGTAAAATATGTTACCTTTTGTTTTTGTACCTGAAGCAATAACATTTCAAGAACTCCACAATATTTTTCACTTTCATCCTTGAATTGAAGATTGTGTCTCTTGTCAACCATTTGTCCAACACTTAAGATATTATGTTTCAAACCTTCCACATATAGAACATAATTAGTATTATTCTTACCATCAAGAGAAATGCATCCTCTTCCATTGATTACACCTACTTTTTCATCACCAAATCTTACAACACTTGACCATCATACTTTTTGAGGCTCAAAATTTTGATTTTATCACCTGTCATGTGATGAGAGCATCCACTATCAATCACCTATTCATCTTTCTCTTCAACTCGAGCAGCTAGGGCTTTCTCCATATTTGAGCAACTAACAGATTCAGTAAGGGTAGGATCATTTTCCTTTATAGCAATAAATACCCATTCATCTTCACTTGCATTCCCTTTATTAGATTTATCATCTATCACACCTTCATTAGCAGCATAATAACACTTTCTTTGGAATCTAGGCTTATTAGGTCTTGGCTTAGGAACTCTTTCTAGACACCTTGATGCAAAATGACCTATCTTATTGCAAGAAAAACATTTAATAGGCAATTTCCCTTTATACTTACCTTCTCCTCTGGCTTCCCTTTTGACAATAAGTGCTTCAAGCTCCTCTAGTTTTCTCTCCTCTTCTTCAATCTCTCTCATTTCCCCCTCATACTTGAATACCTTTCTAAAAGAACTTTCTCCCAGATCATTTACCTCTTCTAAAAGTAGTAGCCTTGAATGCAAATTCTATCTTAGGAAGAGCATCACCAAATTCACTCAACTCAAAAGTTGTAAGCTTACCAATCAACATGTCTTTGGTTCCATTTGTTACATTTTAGAGCTCCTCAATAGCAATAGCTTTGACTTTGTATGCAGCAGGAAAGGATCTAATCACTTTAGCAACAATCTTTGATTCTTCCAATCATCCATCAGCACATTTTATACCACACACAAGTTCATTCACTCTTTGCATGAAAGAAGTAATGTTCTCATCATCACCCATTCTCAACATTTCATAATTCCCTTTCATACTTTACAACTTAGCAATCTTCACATTAGCATCACCTTCATACAAAGTTCCCAACTTCTTCCAAATCTCATAAGTAGTCATCAGATCCATAACATTTGTCATCTCAGAATCATTAAGAGCACTCAACAATGCTTCCTTAGCCCTGATATTGTACTTGGCTTCCTTAATCTCATCTACAGTAGAAGGACCATTCTATGGAATGATATACCTATTCTTTGTAATTTTTTAGTAGGGTTCACCAATGCATCTCAGATGACACTCCATTCAAGCCTTCCATAGAGAATAGTTTGTTTCATAAAATCTTGAACTATCCTTCTTGTATGTCACCATCCCAGATCACCTCAAGCTATTAAACTTCTTCCAAGAAACCTGCTCTAATACCAATTGTTGGCAACACAAGGGCAGACAACTGAGAGGGGCGGTGAATCAGTTGTCATAGAAATTCAAAACTTATTAAACTTATTAACCTTATTCTTAGATCTGATCAATAACCATGAAATTATAAATCAACAACACATCATAATCACACATAACACCAAGATTTTTTATGTGGAAACCCTGTTAGGGGAAAAACCATGGTGGAGGTTAGTCCACAAGATTATACCCTATTAAAAGTATAAAATAAATGTGAATGAGGAGTGTACATGCGTTCAAGCGCACTACCTAGAGCTCACTGGTTAGTTACAAAAGGAAGACTCGTTGTCTTCAAAAATATTTGGATTACATCCAAAAGATTTGAATTGAGAAAATAGCATCTACTAATGCCTGATTACAGTTCCAATTAAGCACATGAACACTTCTTCACACTCTGCTCACTCTTCTTCACACTCTGCTTCTTCCTTTGAATGATTAGGACATTATTCACACATCTCATACATGTATCTCCCTTTAAATGGAATAAACAGCCTATTATATATATCCACAACAAGAGATTACATTGCTACATGTCAGCCTCAACAAAATAATAAAACATATGCAAACTGTCGGCCCAAAATAAAAAATAATTTTCAATGTGAATCAACCAATGTCGGCCACAACATAGTGAAGACCCAAAATAAAATACTCAAACATGAAAACACTTCAAACAATTATTCGTCAAAGATCCACAACACGCTACAACACCCTATCAGCCAAAAACATGAAAAACATGAACACGCAAGAGAAAATCTTCAATCACGAGCACAACGATCAATACAAACATGTAACATAGATAGAGCACAATCTAGAAACATCCAAAAACATCATGAGTCACGAAAGAAGCATCCCCAACAACTGAACTAGCTAGAATCACATCATCTTTATTCAAGAACACCAACTAAAGCAACAAAATGACTGTCAAAACACAATTGCTCATAACTCGATCAAATCTTCATGCGGATATCTAAAACTTAACATGGATAAAATAGATATACTCAATCCAAGAAACCCTTTAATCATCAACGTATTGAACTCACCAACAGACTGAACTTCACTTCACCACTAACAACTTGTAACTTATTTATTACAATTTTCTCAATATCCTCGACATATACAACTTCTAAGAAATTAATGTCAATAGTTTTGACATCAATGATAACCACATATCAACAACACAACCACAACATCCAACAGGGCGTATAGCATGGATTCATCCATATTTCATCACTTGATTATATTTTTTCTCTCTTTTGTGGAGGATTTTTGTCCCACTAGGTTTTCTCCTTTTCTTTGTTTATGAGACATTTATTTTGTATTTGTACATAGGTACCTAAAATGGCCTTGTAGTTTGGACCGGACCCATCTTTGCATTTTTTTGCATCATTTAAATAGTAATCTCTCCCTAAGTTGCACTTAAGAGGGGTGTTGGTGTGAATATATGTTGTGTACCTAGTAAATTTCCTTACTAGGGACTTAAGGTACTTATTCACATGTTAAGTTTACTTAGGATTATAAGATTCCTTCTTGAAGTCTTAGTTGGCATATCTATATCTTATGTTTTTAGCATTTAATGCTTGATTCTTAGGTTTTTATGAGTTAGTTGTCTTATGTTATAATATTAAGACACATGTCACAATCTTGTTTAATCTTATTCCTCACCTTGCCTATATAATCAAGGTCATTTCACCCTCATGTAATATAATCCATAGCTCATCATCATATTTATAGGTCTTAATATCAAGCAAGGTTATTTTCTTTCACATTCTCTTGTGGAAGGAATCCATTATTTTGTAGGTGGTCTTGCCCAAATAGAGCTAATCTTTAGCTCTTACAATACCCACAAACAATTTGGACCAAGATTTGGGATATTTTTGGAGATCCGTGTAATCGGACTCCATTCCCATATGATCCTATATCAAATTGCCTCATTCCACTTGATGACATTGACAATTTACCATTTCATGATGATGCCTTATAGGAGTTTGAATATAATGCAAAAATTGAGCACCTTGATGATCTAGAGACTTCTTGTACATCTCCAACTTCTCTTATTAAGATCACACATTCATCTTTTTTTAATGATTCATTGCAATAGGTATATAATTGTCTTCATGATTGGTATTTTTATTTATCAAACATTGCATCCTTGTTTGTGGAATCTCACATTTCATAGTTGGAGGACCAATTTAATTTTTTATCTCTTATTTAATGGCATTCATGACAACACTGTTGTCACTTCATCTTTGTCTTTGGACTTAGTTCAATATCAATTTTATTTGTTCCCAAATTGGCACCTTTTGTTATGATTGAACATGTACCTGATTAAATTGTGGCATCATCATCATCTACCAAGAACTTGGAAGCACATGACAAGTTTTTCAGAGACATGCACTTCATACATATGGGTTCATCTTTCTACCAATTTATATATAGAATGGGAAACGTTTTTCCTTTGTACTTGGTTTATCTTCTTCCCAATAGGAGAAACATTGTTTGTAGGCATTGGATCATGTTTGTCTTCAAACACTTACCATTTTTGTAGAATATTATACATTGTTGAGGGGAATATTTTGTCTCTCTTTCCCTCTTATGGAGGGTCATTTATTATATATACATGATGGTTTTAGTCCTTGGGTGGCATCATTGAGTCCTCCATACATCATCTTTCTTTTTATATTTTTTCTCTTTTTGAGAGGAGTTTTATCCCATTGGGTTTCCTCTTTTTCTTCGTTTATGAGAGATTACATTTCAATTGTACATGGGTATCTAACATGGGATAGTAGAAGGGACCCATCTGTTGAACACACTCAAATATTGAGAGGGGGTGAATCAATATATATCAAAACTTAAACCCTCAAGATATTAAACCCTTTAGCAATATACAAATTCAAACTATTAACAAGATTAGCAACCCTTAATTAGATTAATATATAAGCAGCAATGAACACACATGCATAAGATAACACTATATTTACGTGGAAAACCAAAGAAGGGAAAAACCATGGAGAGAAATCTCTTAATATAGGAAGCTCACTACCTACAAAATTCAATTTTTTTTAAGGCTCACTACCTAAGGAAGCACACTGCTCCCTGAAGGACTTGCAGGCTATTGGTAAATATTTTTTGTCATTGCAAATAATCAATAGACTCACCCAACAAGCAATGGAAATATGCACCAACAAATGAATAAATCGTTATGGAGTAACAATTATCCTCTACGTTTAGAGGGGCAGCTCCTTTATATGATATAATTTTGGTTTTTTGAAAATAATGAAAATGGGGTATGCTTTAAAACAGAAAGCAAAAAAGGTGGACTAACATCTATCTATAGCCATGAAATAGACGTGATTGAATAGGATTTAAAATTACTAACTAATGTTGAAAATTATACTAGAAAACAATCAATATCATGACTCATAGATCAAATTACCAAAAAAAATCTTACTTAACTCACTACAATTCCAATATTCACTAAAGATAAATGAACAAAATATCAAAGAACAACACATCCTCATAGGGAAGAAATATGCAAATGCTTATCAAAGCTCACAAAATCATTCATAAACATTATTATTTCATTCATAATTCATTGCACACAGACAATAAACATCTACAGCAAGATCATCAAAACTGCAAAACTTTGTAGTTCCTCATCTCAATCTCCTGGACAGACCAAAAATCGGACCCCCTGGATGTCTACAGATTACATATTTATTAATTTCCCCCAATGGTCGCTTTTAGTTTTGTAACACCTCTTTAACCGGTTACATTCCCATTTCAAAATCCCTTTCACTCCAATTGGAAGCTCAAAATTCATCAATTATCTCTTCATTACCACTTTCCTCTTTCAAATGCACACATTGTAGTGATTTGGTAAAATTTCAAATTTCTCAAGAGGGACATTTGAAACATTCCTTTATTTATGGTAACTGCTTCTTGATTTGAAATTGTTTTTTAAAAAGGCTTTTACAATTCCCAAGTAGATTTAAAAATCCACAAAGAATGCATTTTTTTAATACACCGATCATAATCAACATTAAATAGGGTGTTATTAAATCATTTATATTTTAGAATATTATCATTAACAAATTTCTAATGTTTTTGCTAAAAAAAATTCTGGATTAGATTGTGTAAGAATTTTTTGTATCAACGTTTCGAATCACACACCATGATTCATCATCGGGATAAGAAAGAAAAAGGAATGTTATTCGAAATGGAGTATGATTCATAGAATGTGATGATGAATCATGAGTGTGATTGATACAAAAAAATCTTACACAATCTAATCCAGAAAAAAAAAATTAACAAAAATATTCATGAATTGTAGAAATCTACTATCACAAACTTCTAATAATCATTTGGGATGTTACAGAGCATGGGAATTTTTCCTCCTTCGAACCTTCTCGACCTTTGAAATGATACCACTCTTTAAATTTGCTTGCAGGCCTCCTATCGGGTTCACTCCTGAAGCTACTTCTGAAACTATAGTTAGGTATATATGAGGAGAACTGAAACACAATCACCTCAATATGGCCGCCATTTACATTTTCTCAGGAAATTAAGGAGCATAATGATAAAACAATCATCCATAAGCTGAGAAATATGAAAAATGGAATCTGTGTGTAAATCATCCCAAAATAGAAACATTGCCATCATTTTTTTAATCCTCATAATGCAAAATAGTTTGCTCCAAAAGATCATTCTATTGTACTTGATTCATTCAAATCAAAAGGTATTTTCCATCATGCAATAATGGCTCAACATCGGTGATATAGAGAATTTTTGAAACAAGGATAAAACACTAAAAGTATATAAAAGAAACTCACTTTTTTATTTATAGATGGTGCCTCAGGTCCTGATAAGGTTTTGGCATACTCATCGGGCCTGATGAGGTTTTTAAAACCTCAAAATCTCTGCCAACTGCACTAACACACTTCCATTTTGTAAGAAGGAATTACAGCTTCATATGTTAAAAGTGGAATCCTTTCAATTTTTGACAAACCGAAGAGTGAGATCACTTTTCCAGCCTTTTCTAGACTTCAATAGCATAAACGGATCTAGTACTTCACCATTTTATCACTAGTGTGGCTGACTAAATAAACCACATTGGAAAATGTTCCCCAAATAAAGGATCTATTTCTACACGTTATGAATTTGAGTTCAAAGTGCAAAAATTTCACTTCAAATAATACTCCTCAATGAATTTGCAAGGCTATGATAGCATGAAGCAATGGAATGATCTTTTCATCAGTTTCATCTTTGTCAATATCCACAAACAATAAAGTCAATAAGATATATATGAATTGACATTAACCAAATCTCCTTTAATGATCAACATTTTTTAATGTAACTCAAAGCATCCATTTCTATGGGACTCTACAATCTCTCAACTACAAACAAGCATCAAAGCTTCCCATTTTCAATATATGTTGGGGTCGACCGATCCAACTCCAAATGCATTTTTTCTTTTATCACCATTTAATTTAAATGCCTCTTTGGTATAACATATCCATACTATTCCAATTAAATTCGACCTACCCTTATGTTCACCATTCCACTCGCTATCAATAGCTATTCATTTGTTTTGAAGATGCTTAATTGATCATCCCATGCCTTTTCATTTGATATTTGTCTAGATATATGCTTCTCATAAACCAATCTATCATCTTGTTGTGAAGAGTCCATTAATGCCTTGAATTTCATGATGTCTATCATCCATCTTCTTCAAATTTTGAACTGTTATGCTTCGATGGATGTCTCTTCATTACTATTGAACTTCTGACATCGTGTGTGTTAATGCAAGCATGTTTTCCTACCTCTTAAACCATTTGATCTTCATATGGACTAAGTCTATTAACCTCAAGAGCTTTTGTGGAGGGTCAGAACTATTTATTGTCTAAAGAGTGGATTTGAAGGATTACAAGGGTTTACTCATCATTATCCCATAAGAATTGAGAAGAAATTAGGAGATAAATTTATTCATAACTTGCAAATGGAGTAACAAAATGAGCCAATTTTAATTGCTATGAGATATAATTGTCAATGACATTCCAAATAAGGAAAAAAGTTCAAAATTTTGGGGTTCCTAAATTATAGACTACACGAGCTAAGGTGCACAACCTTAGGTAAAGATACAAAGACTTGCACTATTGAGGCACACAAGCCTAGGGAAAGATACAAAATACAAGTACCTTCTAAAGAGACTCACTGTCTAGCAGGGGATACATAAAGATTTAGAAATTACAACATATGTGAACAATACACTTTGTTGACTAAGGCGTTAAAGCTCATTTCTCTTTTATTTTCACAACTCACTTCACCAATCCATACTTGCACACCACCACCCACTCACACAACTTTCAACTAATTTTTTCTTCCATTTATATCCTCCGCAAGATCACAAAACACCAATTAGGTCGATCAAAAAAGAAGATAAACCATAATTCCAACAAGTCAGCCACAAAAACATAATGCGGTCCTATCCAAGAGATAAAGAGGACCAAATAACAACTTATTACATCTTTCAATGTGATCCCAAACAACACATATGTTGGATCACATCAACCCAAGTCACCAACAAGGAAACATGTAGATGAATCATGTAGCACAATACTAGTTGCCTAAAAACATACTTTCAACTAAATTTACTCAATTTGGCTCTCAACAAGATAGGTCAAGACCCAAATCCATCTTATCACAACCTCAAATGTTGGTGTGGACCCCCAAGCACATAGCACAAGCAAGGAAACAATTCCTTTGGCCAAACATCCATAAATTACCCAGAAAACCAACTCAAGACCATATGCGGCACAAAAGAGATCAACCATTGATGTGCGGATCACAAGGAGATGTTCCATGAACATCTAGCAACAAGTTCCATGTAATTATTTCACATTGTCATGCAAAAAATAGACACCATAACTCAAATAGAGATAGAACACTTCATCCCAGAATCATAGAATACACAACCATAAGATAGAAATTAACAAACCAACTTGTGATAAACACTAACACAAAAAAACTAAACTGAGACACTACACAAACACTAAGAGTGTGTCCACCAAGTCATAAAAGTAGACAGATCAATGTGGAGAAATGTGAAGCATTTTTTGGACCAGTCCAGACAACCAAAAAAACTACCAATCCACTGCAATTGCCAAAAACCTCCTCAACGACACAGGATCTAGATTTCCCTTCAAATATCTAATATTGTTTTTACTTCCTTCTCATCAGTTTGCTTAAGTGCCAACCAATAACCATAGGTTTACTTACTAGTTTGAAATCCTCCATGCCAAACTTCTTCAACATCTCTTTAACACACTTAGCCTGAGAAAAAAACATACCATCATCTAGTTGCGCAATTTGAAGCCCAAGGAAGAAAGACAACTCACCAATCATAGTCATCTCAAACTATTTTTTGTGTCTCCTCTACAAAATTCTTACACATATTATCATCTCCATCAAAGATGATGTCATCAACATATACATGTTCAATCATCAAAATATTTTCTTCCTCAAACTTAATATAAAGATTACTAGATCTGTAGTACCTTTCTTGAAACCTTGCTGAAGTAAGTACTTATCCAACCAACCATACCAAGCTCTAGGAGCTTGTTTGAATCCATACAAAGATTTCTTGAGTCTACACACCATGTTTGGATCTCCAGATAGTTGGAAACTATCTATTTGCTCAATGTATACATATTCCTCTAAGTCACCATTCAAGAAGGCTAACTAGACATCCATCTAATAGATTTTGAAATTCTTGTGAGTGGAAAAAGCAAGAAATATCCTTATTGCCTCCATTTTGGCTACCGGAGAAAAAGTCTCCTCAAAAGCAATACCTTCAACTTTTGAATAGCCCTTACATACTAATCTAGCTTTGTTCCTCACAACTTCACCATCTTCATTTAGCTTGTTCTAAAACACCCACTTAGTCCCAATAACATTTTTATCAGCTGGTCTAGGAACCAAATCCCATGTCAAATTCTTTTCTATATTGTTCAATTCTTCTTCCATTTCCTTCATCCAAACTTCGTCTTTGCTAGCATCAACAAATTTCTCGATCTCTTCCTTTGAGATTAAACACAAATTTGCTTGCTCACTTACCTTTGCAAGCCTTCTCTTGATCAACACACCTTAATTCTTCTCTCCAATGATCTAATTTGTTGAATAGTTCTTCTACACATACTTTTTCATAGTCTTAGGAAATGTTTCTGATTCTTGTTTCTTCTCTTTTTTCTCTTCTTATTCTTCTTCAATGTAGGGAGGTATATCAAATTCGCAAACCTCTAGTTCTTGTGAAATCTAACACAAATATTCATCTACTTTCATATTTTTTCTTTCAATCATCTTTCCCAATCTCTTGTTATAACATCTATAGGCCTTGCTTCTATTTGAGTAACCAGGGAAGATCCCTTCATCACACCTTGAATCAAACTTTCCAAGGTTTTCTTCATCTATCCTAGTGTAGCATTTTTTTCCAAAGATCTTGAAGTATCTGTCAATAGGAATCCTTCCATACCATATCTCATAAGGGTTCTTAATGCTATTCACTCTCAACTATACTCTATTAAGAAAGTGGACAATAGTGTGAACTAATTCCTTCCAATACATATCAAGAAGATCAACATATTTTAGCATAGTCTTATCCATCTCTTGTGCAGTCTTATTCTTCATTTCCACTACCTCATTCCATTGAGGGTTTATAGGGGAAAAAATATGTCTCCTAATACCATGATCTTCACAAAAAAATTTAAATTCAATTGAAATAAATTAACTTCCTCTATCATATCTTAAGCATTTGATCTTAGCATTCATTTCATTCTCAATTTTTTCTTTGAAAATATTAAGCTTATCAAGGGCTTCTGATTTTTCTCTTAAAAATGTAACCCATCATTCTAGAATAATCATCAATAAGCAACATGAAATACATTTCACCTTGTTGACTCCTTTTTCTTGTAGGTCCACAAATATTAGTGTGAATCAGCTTCAATGGTATTGTATCATAGCACTCTTTTCTCTTGAAACTTTTCTTTGTTTGTTTTCCCATTTGACACTCTTTGCATAAAGTTTTTGTAGAATTAGTTTGCATAATTTTTTTGTAGAATTAGCTATCTTAGGAATATCTCTCATTGCATGACTAGAGTTGATCTTTACCATATTATCAAAATTGATGTGTCCCATTCTCTTTTGCCACAATCAACTTTTATTGGATTGATCCAATAAGAAAATTCTTCCATTTTCCTCCTTTAGATAATAGACATTTCCATTTTCCCTTGTATCTTCTGCAACTAATCTTTCAAACCTTTCCTTACTAATCTCACAACCTCTGGCATGAAATTTAAGATTATATCCTTTGTTGCACATCTGACTGGCACTAAGAATATTATGCTTAGTCCTTTGACATAGAGCACATCCTTAGTCCTATTATTTCCATTAATTGTTATAGCACCCTTTCCACAATTTTTTGTTGACTCATCACCTCCAAACTTAACAACTCCACCATTAAATTTCTTAAGACTAATGAACCTTCCTTTGTCACGAATCATGTGGTTAGAGCGACCACTGTCAATCACCCAAGCATTTTCTTCTTCCTTTGCATGAAAGGAAGTCCACACAACCATTAAACTTTTATTAACTTTGTCAGCCTACAAAGTACCAAACTTCTTCCATTTTTCAATATCACCCTTTTTTCCTTTCACGTTCATGAATAGTGTTTCATCATTTGAATCATTATCCAAATCTTCTAAAGAAAAATTGATCTCCTTGGAATAGAAACTCTTTTTTAACTTCTCTCTATTGTTTCCATCTTCTTATTCATTATAGGGACATTTGAATGCAAAATTACCAATCCACCCACAATTGAAACACTTGAAAGGTAACTTAACTTTGTATTTTTTTGTGGATTTCTTTAATCTTCTTGCAAATTTTGCTTCTACCTCATCAAAGTTTTCATTTTGATCTACTGGATCATCTTCTATCTTTTTACTAACTTTGAATGTTGCTTCCTTCTTTGGAACATATTTGTCAAATTCTCTCATTTTAAAGGCAGTGAGAGCACCAAACATTTCATCTACTAATACTTATCCAATTCCTTAGAATCTTCAACAGAAAATACCTTACCATGTATGACTGTAAGCTTTAGGGAGAGATCTCAAAAATTTCTTCACATTCTCATCTTCTTTCACTTCTCCACCAAGACCTTCGATGCTAGTAACTACTTCATCCACCCAAAGCATATAACTAGTAATGTCTTTTTCCTCTTTCATCCTCAAGGTTTCAAATCTACTCTTTAATATTTGCATATTGGCTTGCTCCACTTTATTATGTGCATAAATGTTGCTTAGGCTTTCCCATAAATCCTTAGAAAAATTGAAACTCATCACCTTCAGAAGTTATGAATCAGCTAACCCACACATGATGGCATTCTTTTCCTTGGAATTATTCTCATATATTCTAATCTCAATTAGATCTATTGGAGGAGAAAAAGGTGCAATATAACCATCCTTGACCTTTCCTCAAGAGGTTAAGCTTCTTCAAAGGAACTTGGCTCTGATACCAATTTTTGAACACACCTAGATACTGAGAAGGGGGTGAATCGGTATCTATCAAAACTTAAGCCCTCCAGATCTTAAACCCTTCACCAATATACAAATTCAAACTATTAACAAGATTAGCAACCCTTAATCATATAAACAAATTAATAGCAATGAAAGATAATGAAATGAACACACATGCACAAGATAACACCATATTTATGTGGAAAACCCATGAAGGGAAAAAACATGGAGAGAAATTTCTCAATATAGGAAGCTCACTACTTACAAAATTATCATTTGTTTTAAGGCTCATTTCCTAAGGAAGCACACTGTTCCTTGAAGGAATTGCAAGCTAAGGTGCACAACCTTAGGGAAAGATAAAATGGACTTATAGTACTGGGGCACACAACCCCAGGGCAAGATACAAAATACCAGGACCTACTAAAGAGACTCATTGTCTAATAGCAATATGTACATGAAGATTTAGAAATTACAACACATGTCAACAATACACTCTAGTGACTAAGGAATTAAAGCTCATTTCTCTTTTCTTTTCACAACTCACTTCACCAATCCATACTTACACACCACCACCCACTCATACAACTTTCAACTAATTTTTTATTCCATTTATATCCTTCACAAGATCTCAAAACACCAATTAGGTCAGTCAAAACAAAAGATAAACCATAATTCCAACAAGTCAGCCACAAAAACATAATGTGATCCTATCTAGGAGATAGAGAGAACCAAATAACAACTTATTACATATTTCAATATGATCACAAACAACACATATGTTGGTGCACATCAACCCAAGTTGACAACAAGGAAACGTGTAAATGAATCATGTAGCACAATACCATTCGGCCCAAAAACATACTTCCAACTAAATTTACTCAATGAATTTCTCAACAAGATAGGTCAAGATCCAAATCCATCTTATCACAACCTCAAATGCTAGCACAAACCCCCAAGCACATAGTGTAAGTAACAGAACAATCCCTATCATCCATATATCCACAAATTACCCAAAAAACAAACACAAGACCATATGTGGAACAAAATAGATCAACCACTAATGTTTGGATCCCAAGAAGATGTTTCATGAACATATAAAAACACTTCCACATACTTCTTTCACACTATCATTCCACAAACAACCACCATAACTCAAATAGAGATAGAACACTTCATTCCAAAATCGCAGAATACACAACCATGAGATAGAACATTATCAAACCAACTTGTGTTAAACACCAATACATGAAAACTAAACTGAGACACTGTACAAACACTGAGAGCACATCCACCAAGCTGCAGGAGCAAAAACATCGTTACAAAAAAATGTGGAGCATTTTTTGGACCAACCTAAACAACGAACAAAACTATAACCCACTATAATTACCAAAAATCTCATAGGCAACATAGGTGACCTAAAAATATAGGAGTGAAACATCCACAAAACATAGACACTAAATCCCAAATAGCAAGACCAAAACTTCAAAGGTATAGGAATATGGAGCATTCTCCCAAAAGTCTTCAAAGAAAATTCCTATAGCAGAAACTTTCATCAACATGCAGAGACCAGAACATCCTTGTAGCAACACATACTTCCTCAAGAGAAAAAAGAGAGAGAAAACAACATATAGAGACCATCAACAGCATCTCTCCAACTTCAGCATTACTTCTAATTCTCATCTTAATGCTTATCATCCTCATCTTAATATATCATCTCTTCTAACATCTCTACTTTTCACCAAACAAGGCATGAAATCCAACCATAAGCATTTATGAACATCAGCAACTCCAATGTTAGCATAGTATAAATGACAACCAATACCAAATATATGTGCAACAATATAATAAACACCTGTGCAACAATATTCCCAAGTTTTGACATCAATGACAACCAATAACAATGCCATTTTCATCTTCAAATTCACATAATTTGTATAATAATTTTCTCCCTAAGTTGCACTTAAGGGGGAGTGTTGGTACATAAATAGGTGTTTTACCTAACTACTTAATTGGTGGGTCTTATTTACATGTTAAGTTTACTCAAGTCTTATCATATCATATCTATTTGGTTTTTTATTTATAATTGTGTCCTAGGTCATTTAATATTGTTGAAATAGTTGTCTCATTGCACAAGATTAATACACATGTCAATATATTATCTAATCTTATCTCACAACTTATCTTTATAAGCAAGGCATCATATATGTATATATTCAATTTTATAATCTTGCATTCATAATCATAACAATATATTATTTCTTATTTCTCTCTTGCAGAAGATATTTTAGTCTAGAAACTATTCCTAGCGGTGTTGGGAGTCACCATTTACTCCTATAAATGTGCATTTCCCAAAGTATGCTTCAACATTTAAACAATAAATAAACCTACAATTATAAATATATCGAGGTAAATTTTCATAAACTCCCAAGAACTCCACTAAGGATTCATTGATTGGAAAGATATCAAATGATGGTCTTTAATAGTAGAGTTTTTTTTTGCTATTTCAAGGTAAATTAGACTAAGTGATAATGTACAAGAATCTTAAGATATCAATTCACATTAAGAGAGGGTATACGAAAGGATTTGGTAGGTTTTAAAGGGTAGTAACCAAGACCTATCGTCAAACCTTGTGAGTTAAGTTATAAAGGGACCTTGATACCCTGTTCCTTTATACCACAACTACTACCTTTATACCCAAATTGAGAAAAAATATTAAATCCTCTTCCATAAATGGATTCAATTTCTTTCAATGAAGGTGGTTTTTCATAAATGGTATCATCATAAATAAATGTATAACTAGCATCAATTGTAGGATTAGTAGTTATAGTAATGAAATTAGATGTTTGAGGAGAAGGTATTGAAGATTGGGTAGATGCTACTAAGACATCTTTCAGTTCTTCAAGCTTTGATGGTGATATTTTATACTCTCAAATGAAAGTAGGTGTAGAATCTAATGAATCCCAATCATCACCAAAGAGTGCAATCGTAGGTGATTTAAAATTATCGATATCCTTATCATTTGAAGACAATGGTTCCACTTTTGAAGATGGAATCAAAGTACTAAAATATTTATGAATATGAGTTTTATGTCTAGCTTTAGTTTGTAAATAATTTTCAAATTTTAGATCTTCTTTAACCATATAAACCTTGTTATTGTATGTATATTTCATTATACAATGAAGGGTAGATGGGACTCCTCTCATGGCATGAATCCATGGTCTACCAAGAAGAAGATTATATGAGAGGGAACCATACATGATATGGTTAAGGGTAGGTAAAAGTGTATGTCCTACCCTAACAGGTAATGTTATTGTTCCCAAAGGTTACCTACCAATATTATCAAAGCCACAATTAGAAAGAGCAGTAGGTTTAATGAGATGTATGTACACCAATTTTATGTAAAAGGTAAATGCTACAAACATTGAGACCTAATCCATTTTATCAATTAGAGTACGTATAATTTCATGTTGATTAATGACAACAAAAATCATGAGAGCATCATATTGTTTTTTAATCTCAGGAGAAAGTAACACACTTTGATGGAATATGATGTCTAAGTCTATTGCATTCATACCATCTAATAAGGATACTAAATTTTTTAGCTTAATAGAAGGTGGTAAAAAAATCTTCTATAAAGCTTCTTGGTGCATGTCATGGTATACAAGTGAAGTTTGTATTAGCTCCCAAAGAGAGATCTTAGCCAAAGTAGTGCAAAACTGCTCAAAAAAATCATACTCATTACCATTTTGTTGAGGAAGATAAGGTACGGGAGGAAGAATAGGTTGCAAAAATGAAATCGAATGAAGAATAACTAGTGTTTAACTTGTTTATTATTTTGGATATTTTATGTATGAGAAACTGCATGGTAATGTGGTTGTTGCAACACATTATTTCATATAAGATGCAACCAAGAGGTTTAGGTTGGCTTGAAGGACCTCCAATAATGAGAACGGATTGATTTTTCAGTTGAGGATTACGAGAATAGATAATGAGTTGTGGTTTTATTAAATGTATTAAATTAATTATCCTTTCACATATAGAAGTTTTAGAAGTCTTAGAGGATGATTTCGTTGAGATGAAGTCATCAAGGGCTTCATCTAACATATCAAAATCATCACTACTAAAAGGCTCATCAAATTCATCAAATTCTTGTAGAAAGATATCGGATAAGCTTACTTTCTCCAAGATATTAAAGATATATAACAAAAATATATTTGAAAAATAATGATAGTGTCAATTAAAATATATAGTTGTTTATGTTTTGATTCCTTGAGGTGAATTGAAAAGCACTAGTATGTTCAATACAATTCAAACTTTAATGCTGGGTGATCCCACAATAATGGGTTACAATTTTTTGCCAAACTTGACATTGAAATCAGCATTTTTCACCAAATCTTCACTTTCTTACACCTATAGCATCTAAACCATTAATAATTTGAAGATGAAGCAAACTAGTGATTTGTGAGATTTTTTGTGTAGATTGTAATTATATTTCTTTAAAAAAAGAAAAAATAAATTGTGAATCCTTTTATGTAATTTTTAATAACTTATTTTTTTCTACAAAACAGCATTTTTAAAAAGTGATGTTTACTTCGACCTTCATAACTTTTTTTTATAGAAAGGATACAATTATAATTTTTGAAATACAGATTTGTTACCTCAATGTCTAGTGCATGGATTTTTTTTCATAATTTTTTGTTGCATTTATTTTTTTTAATTAATTTTCTAAGTCAGAGTAATTATAATTTGGACAAAGGTGTACTTCGGCCCACATAAATTTTTTTGTATGCATTTGAATTAACTTATTCTTTTTTTGTTGGAATAATGAAATCAATACCTAGTGCACATGTATTTTTCAGAAGTTTTTTTTTCTCTATTTTCCTATTTTTTTCGTATGCGTGAAACAAAAGACCTTGATGTTCTTTGAAAATCCTACATTCACAAGAAATAAAAAATAAATATAATAATCAAATTAAATATATTTAAAATTATACTTTTTGGGAAGCTTATAATAACGGCTACATACTTGCAAAATATAAATTTTGAATGACTTCATTTGATCCCCCAAAAGGTAAATCAAAAGTGGATTTTTATCAGCACTTTGATAGGTGTAGAGGAAACTCCATTATAAGTATGGTTTAAAACTAACGGGGTTATACCCAAGGGGGTTTGATCTAAGGGCTTTGATCAAACCCTCTTTAATTAAAATCTTTTAAATGGAACCTTTAAAGGCTTAAATCATTATATTTTCCAAAAATATCTAATTTCAGGAACAAATTAGGATGTCCCAAAAAGTGTAACCCATTATTGTGGTAGCACCCTATTCTCAGACTACAAAAAATGATAAAATCTAATAATAATTTTGATAGCTTATTGAAATTAAAGATATGTTGCTTGACTTCTGAAAGCAAGGAAAATGATAGGTGATGCAAGTTCATGGGCAATGCTCGCAAAGCAAGAATGGTCATTAGAGAAGCTACAACTGAGGGTTGGCACTTTGGAGAAGAAGTACCTAGAGGCAGAAAGAGTTGGCATAGGCACAAGCTTAGTTGGACGATAGGATTGGACTCTTTAGGCACTCACCACGCCATGGGAGCTAATGTAATCCCACTAGGAAGAAAGGCTCCTAAACATACAAACTAGTTGGAGGCTTGAGCTAAAACTTGGCTAGAAACTACCAGAAAGCCCTAGGCTCACCCTAATAATTAGAAGCATATATGGGGTGCAAACTATGGGGGAGACCTTGGTTTCAACCCAATGCAGTCATGAGGAGAGCATATTTTTTCACCATATTATTGGCAAGATCAAAAGCCTCCACCTAGGAGGTCAACCCTCAAGGAGCCTACTTGGGGGGATTGGAATAGATGGTTGAGGCAAACCAAGAGAGAGATTGTGACAACTCAACCTAACCTTTGGAAGGTAATCCATGTGAGAATAAATCCAAGGATGAACCTAGTGGTTGGTGGTTAGAATATACAAGCCCCCCATTTTTCCATGGGATTAAATACAAATAGAGCAAATAGAGGTCGGTATCCAAGGAAGGAGGACCGGATGGAGTAGAAGGAAAATGGTTTGTAGGAAAATTATAACACAAGGAGAGATAATGATGAGGGCCAAGCCACTCAAAACCACACAAATCACAATAATAGATACCAACACAAAAGATGCAATATAGAAAAATAACCCACTTTCAATTATTTCCAGATAATGAAATTACAAATTCAAAACTTACATGTTACAGCCTCATGGGCTTGATTCATTACAACAAAATCAACTCTGAAAGAAAATATATTATTCGCAGCCCAAAATATGCACTATTGGAACCACTTTCTACAACCCCCACTTAACCATTTTTATTTTACCCAATAACCTCACTAGAATGTTCTAGAAAGTTCAAATTTCTCTTTTTTTTTGTGCCAAAAGTCCCACCATTTAATTTTTGGCCTAGGAAGAAAATTTAATGAACTTCACTTTTTAGAGGATCAACTTCGCAAGGCCATAACTTTTGATCCGAGTGTCCGATTTGGTATTATTACATATCGTTGGAAATCTCTCAAAGAGCTCTACAGCACATGAGCTTTCCATTGGTTGGTTCAGAAACCTTTCAACCTATTTTGGGGCCTCTAAAGTCTTCATATATGAAATTAAAGGTACATTGGAGAAATTTCTCAAGACAAAAACTTTAATATCTCTCAAACCATGCATGGTATAGAGGTGATTATTTCGCGATTGGAAATGTTTTTCAGTTCTACTCCTTGGGGTAAATTTTCACATCCATACGAGCCCGTTTAGGTTGACTTACTAAAAATAGTAAGTGCCCTTTTTCGATATTTTTGACACCTGACTGTCTCACAACCCTTAAGTGTCCTCATGGGACTCAAAAAAACTAAAGAAAATAAAGAAAAAAAAATTGGCTGATGCAAGATTTCCCTATGATGTAGAGTAGGGTGATTTAGGCCTTAACCAATCAATCTGGAAACTGGTCTTCAAGTCTGCCAACAATCTTAAGGGATAGTTGCTTCACAAACTGTCCACCTTGCTAGTAGGTGTCCACCAAGCCTTATTTTATCATATCTTTTAGAGAAGGTCTACAAGAGACAAAACCTTCACACTTTCAGGCACCCTTTACCCCATTATTCCACATGTCTAACTGGTTCCTCATGCTGTTTTGGAACAATCCTCTCAAAACTGACCTACAATGCTAGAATTTAGGCCAAATTAGGCCACTTTTACAAAGGAAGTGTTCCCAAATCAACTTGTAAATTCATAAAATCTTCGCCAACAGACTTCCCAAGTCACATGGGGTCAAAATCAACAATTTTTTTCATCAAAACTTCCTAAAAAAAAAAATTCCTATCAAAACTCTACTAACACTAAGCTTGGCACATAGGGATGCTAGACTAAGGCTCAAGAAAAACCTCCACTAACTCCATCACCTTGCCCTAAAACTACCAAAATCAAAGAAATCACACCTAGAAGGTCCATTCCACTACTTTCTACAATTTTCCTATGGTGGAATGGCTTGTTTTTACATTTTTTATATCAAACCCCTTGAAACCCTAACCAAACAGAGCACTTGTAGAAATTCACTTCAAACTTCCACCAGTCTGAATGTAATTCAACAAAATAGGATTCAAATGAAAGAAAACACCAACCACTATCAATTCACATGAGTCTCAGTTGTGTAAGTTGTTGTATAAGGTTATACAGGTTCAGGAAATCCAAGAAAACACAGAATTATCACCAAAACAAAGTAACTTTTAAAATTTCTCACTCTAAAAATCATCAAAAAACATACCTCAAATGTCTTAGAGGATTTTAAACACGTTCTATTCAAATTCCAATGGTCCCCAACTGATTTTTGAATGGGTGACTATTGGTGTTCCAATACAAACCAAAATTTGACAAAGTTGCCATTACAACTTTTACATTATTTGAACAACTTTGCAAAACACTATCACTAGATCCTATATGACCCCTATTACATTGAAATTGGTCTAATATACCTTATTTACATCACACTAGAACTAAAATAAAATAAAAAAACAAGACTCTCTAAACTTCTCCTAGACTCAGTTACCAAGGTGCTCCTGCACCGCCCTACACTGTTGGATGCTCCTGCATCAAACACCCAGGGTAATTTGAAAAGTGACCCTATCACTTCTTAGGAATTAGAGGGAAACTAAGATGGTTTAACTTAGCCTCAAACAACCATGATGAATCACCAATAGGCCTACCTCTCCATTTCACCAAGTACTCTGCATATTGCTTGTTTCTTGTGCTTCTACCCACGCGGTTATCCAAGATTTCT
The DNA here is from genome assembly GCA_007258455.2 of Sequoia sempervirens. Classification (NCBI taxonomy): domain Eukaryota; kingdom Viridiplantae; phylum Streptophyta; class Pinopsida; order Cupressales; family Cupressaceae; genus Sequoia; species Sequoia sempervirens. Next base: position 790,067,535 of record VDFB02270651.1, read on the forward strand.
TCTATCTCTTCCTTCTCTAAAGTAGGTGTTGGAATTTTCCACTATTATTTTATCAGTCCCTCCTCTATATCACCTTCATGATACTCTATCAAATCAGCAATGTTGAACATTGGAAAAAAAATTATTCCACTAGGAAACTCTACCTCATAAGCATTTCCTGAATCATGCTTCTTCAGGATCTTGCATGGTCCAAACTTCTTCATTTATAACTTGTATGTACCAACTGGAAACCTTTCCTTTCACAAATGAACCATGATTTCATATCCTACCTGGAACTCCTTATACCTTTTTTTATGATCTTCCTAAGCCTTATATTGTGAGTTCATCTTATTGATATATTTATTTACCTCTTCGTACAAATTCTTCAGGTGCTCAGCAAAATCTTCATCCTCAACACTACTCTTTTCCCCCTTATCCATATTTCTCAATTCAAAAGTAGTTCTTGGACTACTCCCATACACAATCTAGAATGGTGATTTACCAATGCTCCTATTGATAGAATTATTATAATCAAATTATGCATGTGGTATAATCAAATCCCATTCCTTAGCCTTATCTCCTACTAAGCATCTTAGTAGGTTACCCAAACTCCTATTCATCGCCTCTGTTTTTCCATCAGTCTATGGATGGCATGCAAAACTGAACTTCAAATCTATCTTCAACTTCTTCCATAATGTCCTCCAAAAATAACCAACAAATTTGGTATCTCTGTCTGAAACTATACTCTTTGGTAGACCATATAGTCTCACCACCTCTCTAAAAAACAACTTTGCAACATGAACAACATCACTGATCTTATGATACGGAATGAAATGTGTCATCTTTTAAAATCTAACCACCACCACAAATATGGAAGCATTCCCTCTCTGTGTCCTTGGAAATCCAAGAACAAAATCCATGCTAATATCCTCCCATGGCCTCTTAGGTATAGGTAATGGCTGATACAATCTAGTATTCTAACTTGTTCCTTTCGCCATCTAACATACTCTGCAACTTTGTACAAACTTCTTCACATCTTGTTGTAACTGTGGCCAATAATAATTCTCACTGACAAAAGCAATGATCTTATCTCAACCAAAATGTCTAGCCAATCCTCCACTATGCTTCTCCTTGATTAGATTCTCTCTCATAGAAATCCTTGGAATGCACAATTGGCTTCCTCTAAACAACATCCCATCTTGGATTAAGAAATCCAACTATCTCGTCCTATCCAATGTAATAGGTTCCAAACAAGCCTTACAAGTGTAGACACATAAAATATACATGCATCTAACCCGGATTCATTAATTTCATTTCATCCTTAATCATCCCTCTACTAACCATTTTAATCATCTTCATCTGATTAAAATTCATCATTTTCCCTCTTTAATTAAATAAATCATCTTTTGTTTAATTAAATCCTAAGTCATCCTCCTTAAATTAAATAAATCAATTTTATTTAATTATCTTCAAATGTTCCTCATTTAATTAAATAAATTAAATTTATTTAATTAAATTACTAGTGCATCAATTTCCTCCTGTTTGATTTAAATAAATCCAAGTATCTAAGTCAAAAGTCAAAATCAGCTAATCTTCATCTTAATTAATCAAATCATGAATAATGCTAATCATAATCACTCCAATTCTCTAGATTTTGCAACTTGTGCACATAAATCAATTTAATTGATTTATTAATTCCTCATTTTCATTCAAAAAGGCATCTCAAGTGGAATATTCCTCCATTTCAAATCTCCCTCCCAAGTGTCTTGTCCTCCAACATAGCATTAACTCCTCTTACATTGTCTCTTACATGTCTCTCACTTGGCATTTAAGACTCTTTCTTCTTCTTCAACAAGCCAACTTTCAAATTTCAAATTTGAACCTAATAGCATTTATCATGCACAATGACCAAAATGTGCACAACCTTCCTCCATTGATATTTTGACAAGTGGCATCTTGTCATTGGCTCATGTTTTGTCCCACATCCTCCATGTTCTTCAATCCTCCATCATACTTTCTTATAAATAGAGGCCTCCTCTATTGTATTAATCCTCCACAATCTCAGTCATTTGAATCCACATCCATCATCCAGGAGCTTATCAAGGATTGGGAAAGGGATTCTTTCCACATCAAAGAAGCACCAATCCACGATGGGATAGGGTTTGATCATGTTTTCATGTGCTTTCATTTAGTTGTTTTTGTTCTATTTATCTAGTTTGCATATTTTAACATGATTGAATATTTCATAGGGATATTTAATTTATTGTGTTTTAAATGACTAATATGCTAATGTGTGTTAAAGTTTAAACATTTTGTAGATCATTAGACATCTACATTATGGTGCTAGAAGGGAAAAAATTTGAATGCCTTCAATAGGAATTATACGTCATTGTTTTTGTATGCATTTGATTGGAATCTTTGATATTTTGATAGAAAAATAAAATCTCTATTGATGTTCGCATCTTTCTTAAGGCATACAGTAAAGATTGAATTAGTAAAAATATAGTAAAGAGTAGCATTCACATGTCATCTGGAAATTCTTTGTTTGTTGTCCAAATAAAGTCATAAATGGATGTGTGCCATAAAGTCTTTTTTTTTGTTGTTTAAATAACCTTCAGGCTTTGGGCACATTTACTATTATTCTCATAGTGGAAATTTATGTTGTCAATCTTATTGTTGTTGAAGAAATCCTTTGCTAGCATGAATCATTCTTGAGGTAGTGAATAATTTATTGTTTAGTACAGATTTCATGCTTAAAGCTTTCTTTCTTTTTTCAAGTAGAAAATGGAAGCTCTGATGTTTGTTAACACATCAAGTTTTGCTAACACATAGAACACTGGTTAACACATCAAACACTGGTTAAAACATATAACTATTTGTTAACACATTGAGTTTTGTTAACACATTGAGTTTTGTTAACACATAGAATGTTGGTTAACACATCAAATGTTGGTTAATGCATATAACTATTTGTTAACACATAGAATGTTGGTTAACACATCAAACGTTGGTTAACATAGAAAACGTTTATTAACACATATAACGTTCTGGGAATATTTAATTGTGTTGTTGACTGATAATAATGTAGGCCCACTGTTCTTCGAGATGACAGAATTTATGGCTCTCAACCAAAAATCATCAAGATGATCACCAACAGATAAGTTAAAAGATATGGTTGTGTTCGTTAGCTTTACACTTGCCAATTGCATTAGCTCGAAAGTTTCTAAAGTCTATTCAACAAGTCCTTTTTTAAAAAATGTACCATTCACACATGTGGAAGGAGTTTATGTTTTTGATTCACTTATGGCAGTGCATTCATGGGCAAATTTGATAAATGTTGACAGCTGCAATATTTGCTTGAAGATTTGATATAATTTGTCTTAAATGTCTTAAATGCAGATTTCTTCATCTCTTTGTTACTTGATTGACTTGGTGCAAGGAGAGTTCACTTGTGGTTTTTTTATTAGTTCTCTGTATTTTTTATTTTGAGCTGACATCGTAGAATCTGAATTTTATTTGGAAATGCTAAACTCTATCTTTATTTGGGGAATTGTGTTTTAATTTTTCATGTTAAATATTTCAAATGATTTCTTAAAATAAATCTCATTTATAAGATTTTACTTTGTAATGTTTTTAGGTTGACATTGGAATCGTGTGAAAGCAAACAGATTAAAGTTGAAGAAAATCAAGCATTGAAACTTGAAATTGATAAAGCATTTTTAAATGATTAGAGCTCCCATTTTTTGCTATTATTTTTTGTTTTACACCAACTCACTTCTTTTTGGGCTCTAAAAAGAACACTACAAAAAGCTTTATTTTTGTTACAAAGGATTAAAAAGAACCTGGGGCAACTTACTAGATTTTGTTTAAGGTTTAACAATTGAACAAGAAACTTTCATATTTCCTTTTGGTGCTTAAAAAGAATCCAATTGTTACTTTGAGGGATTAAAATGAGCATGTATTTCTATGTTTTTTAATCTCTTATCCAAATCAATATCATATAAAATACATATGCACTTCTCTTGCACCTCACGGTGATCTTGAGAATCAAAAGGTTTTTTATGATATTAAGTTGTATAAGTGATTGCCTCCACATTTTGATTTGGGTTTAAAATTGACAATTCTTGCGAGTGTGAGTGGAACATATCGCGTTTTTTCTCTATTTGTTTCTCAACAAGGATCGATCAAACTACGGATGTGTTTTCTCACTTTTGTGTTATCTTAGAGGGCTTACCTTGTGGGAAAAAGTAATCACCTAGGAACATGCTAAATCCAAGCAACTTCCAACTGGTCTATAGGTGTGGGTACTTGAGGAAAGGAAAGTATCACGAGGATTGTTCCAACAAGAAGGCAGCAATGGTCTCTTGCCGCATGGATGGTCCCCCATGAACGGAATGCCCCTACTAGACCCTCTTATTTAGAAAGGTTAAAATCCTTGATCTATTTGTTGGTGCAAGAATAGTCCTTCTAAAGCCATCCCACATTTTGTATGGCTCTTAGTAGAGATGAGAAGTATTCCATGGGAGTTTCATGGGTACTGATGCTTGGTTGATCCAAGAAGAGAGTGCATTGTAAGGGGGAGCTTGTGTGGTCAAGCATCTAATCATCCACTAAGAGTAGGTGTAGCTAGATTTATCCAAGTGGGAACTCAAAAATACTATCTTTCATCCATAGGATTGTGCATATCTTAGAAACAAAACACTTTTCTTCATCGAAAAAATTGGAAAAACAAACATTCAACATGAACATCAAATTTCAAACCCTTTAGAAGGAGTAAATACCCTTGAGGAATTTAAGTGTTATTGCTTTCCCTAGGTATTTTATCCTTAGAGGCTTTTAAGTGTTTGGATTTACATCTTAATTTTCTCTCACTAAAATCAACATTAGGGAACTATTGCCTTGATTCTCTTGATTTCAACATAGTGGACCTTGTGGGATGAAAATAAATTGATACATAAGTTTGAAAAAACATAAGCAAGACATTGGATGTGTTAAAAGCAATTCATTAATCAAGATGAAATCAATTGAACCCCACACATGTGCTTGTTTATCTTTGGTCTTATGGTCTTTTGAGAAAACATTTATCTTTTGGTTTGAAATTATCTTATGGAAAAACATGTTCTTCAAAACCTTGGTCTTGTAAACAAGTCTCTCTTAGGTTCATTTAGGATCAAAACAATCAAACATTTCATCCATCCTCAAAACATCAATCAAAACCCATCTCACAAACAATTTTTGAACCATTGGAAAATCATTCATACTAGACTTTTGGTAAAATCCTTCAAATCAACATCAAAATCACCTTGTTTGGCTAAGTGTGTGTGGATGAATCCTTCCTCATACACCTAGTTAAATTATCATCCTTATGGACAAGTTTATTCCAAGATGACATCCAACATCTTGGGGTTTATAATTATGGTGAATGATAGCTCCAAGGTTTGCTTACACTAACCAACAAGAAGACTTCACTCTTCCTTCCACCAAGAACCTAACAATCTCTAGGTTTTGTCTTGACTTAGTTCATCAACTGAACCTTGCTTCAACTCTATTCCAAGAGTTTCAATCCTTGTGCTTAACCTTGGAGGACAAACACCTCTTAAATATGCTATCTTCTTCCAACACCTAGAAGGGTCTAGATGCCAACTTCACCAATTTGCTTGAACTGCTTGCAGGGGAACTGGAGGTACGGTCATCATGCTTTTCACATCCAAATGGGTCCATTTTTCTTGGTGTTCAACCTTCAAACTACCCGTTTTCATGAAATTGCCTTGGTGAGGCCTAAACCCTACTAGCCCTTACTAGTCGCTTTTTGGCTTTTCCTGCCCAAATTTGACAAACAACCTATCAACTAAATTTCACTTCCTGACACCCTTTTCAGAGCTCTAAATATTTCACAGGGTTTCAGACCACTATTCCATCCGTACAGTGGATTCCTATAATTAAGGACTATTAGGGCTAAAAGACCTAATTACTAGGGTTTTAGGAATTTCTTGTTGATTCCTCACACTATTGGATTGTTCAAGCCTCAATCCTTTTCAACATGTCAAAATGTGACCAAAACCTTCATGAAACCGTACAGGTTATGTACTGTACCTTTTGCCCCTTCCTAAGTTCTTCTCTTTTCACTCTCAAACACCTAACCGGGCAGTCACAACTTGCCTAGGGTTTGATTTTTAAAATGCTTGACTGCTTTCCCATGATTCCTATTGCTAGATATATACAAAGGACTGGCTTCCCTAACATTTCAATCCACTCTCAGGGTGATCCCGTGGTTGGATTTTATGGGGAAGCCATAGAAAAATCTGACTATTCAGAAGGAGACAGCAAACACTCTAACCTCTACTTTATTCACACAAAACACCTATCCTAAATCAAATGAAACTATTTACAAAAGAAAAGACGCTAAAATATGTTGTGTAAACTCAGATCCAATGCCCAAATCAATGCATATAGACCATTAGATATCACTGTTATCTAAAAACACACAGGGTTTTCAGGAAAAACAGAGTTCTTTCTATTCCACACAACAAAATTTGATTACAATGCAACTAACTACTTGCTACGAGCCATTACATCCATTTTGAAGTCTTTTCCATCATTCAAGGGAAATTGCTCACCTCCATATCCCTGATTTTAAGGGAATCCAATACAACTACTAAGTTGCATGCAACCTCACAATGTTGTCATGCATCTTTGCAATATTCTTGCAACTTTGCCATCATCCTTCATTTTAGGATCCCTAACTCCTTGATTCTGAATCAACAACTTCCCTAACTGTCCATTAGCATCTTCTAACAATGAGGATGTGTTTAGCACACACTTTATGCTTTCATTCTAATCCTAAGTTGTCCAAAGCTTAATAAAGCAAAATTTAACAACATAATAACTCTAGGATGATTTTAGTCCTAATGACTAACTCATCACACACCAACAAGACCTTCTAAGGTCCAAACTAAACACACAAACATCCTGACTTGGCTAAGGTCGGGTACAAGCCAAAATTGTTAACAAACACCATGGAGGTTAGCCTAGGTCCTCCTGCACCAAATTCCATTATCCAAATCAAATCAAATCCAATCCAAATCAAAAAAATCCAAAGAATCATAAAGTCTAGTATTCCTCCAAGGTTCCTAAAAGTTCAACACCCATATCATTCACTCCTTCCATCCTTCATCTCATCATTGGTCCTAAAAACTTTAGAGGTTCACTTTTACAACAGGGTCAAAACACAAGAAGAACATGGAATATAAACTTGATCCATACATCATGGTTAATCCAAGTCAACCAAACTATCAAAGCCTTACAATGCCACTTAGTTATCAAAACTCATATTTATACAATCCATACATGGGATCATTATCTCCTACAAACCTCAATGGTACAAAAAATGTGAGTATGCCCAGTCAAAAGTTTGGAACACCTTTCCCGATGGTAGATTTAAATCCAAGACCAAACCTACAAATCTATCAACCAAACAATCAATGCATGATTCTTCAAATGAACAACATTATCCCACCAAATCCATACATTCCAAATGTGAATATACCAAGTAAAATTTTACCAAACATGAACATTTCAAATCCACACTTGGTAAACTTTTGGATAAATATGCTTTCAAATCATACAAATTTTGTTCAAATTCCAAACAAGATGCTAACGACTCCATTTATTAATCCAAGTCAAGGTAACACCATACAAAATCAAGGCAATGTGATTCCCAAACACAACAATGTTCAATTTCAACCTATCATGCCAAATCTAAGCATCACCCCAATTCAGAACATTGTCCAAAATCAATTTGTTCATGATCCCATGCAAACACCACAAGTATTCATTCCAAATCTGCTTGAACAAAAGACAAATCAACTATATCAAGGAAGTCAAAATCAAAATCAAAATCAAGATCAAATTTCGCTAGATGAACTTGCTTCACTTGCCAAACTAATTGAATTATTGAGCCAAGAGACATCTTCACTGGACAAAATCAATACATTCTTCCATTGGTTAAACCATGTCATCAAAGCGTTGATTTGTGTCCACAACCACATCAAGAACAATATCTCCAATGTCAAGAGGTTGGATATCAAGATCAACAACATCAACAACAAACCCAAGATCAATCACCACATCTCCAAAATCAATCACTACAAGGTCAATTTAAAGTACAAGTCTTACAAGGTAACAAACGAGAATACACACCACTTGGGAAGCCAATTGAATCAGTCATGCAATAGTTGGTACAAGAAAAACTCGTCATAATTCCCACCTATGAAATCTATCAAGATCCCTTAGTGAAAACACCATGGTACAATGAAAATCACCTTTGTGATTTTCACAAAATAAAGGGGCACACAACATCATATTGTATTCGACTAAAAAATCTCATCCAAGACCTGATTGATCAAAAAATAATAACTATTGGGGACAATAATCAGGATTCAACCACTAGCGATAGCATTGAAAATATCTCCACCACAATTATTGAAAACAATGATCAAGATCTATCCATCAATGAGCTCCTTGTAGATGTTTCTACCCCATCCAATGATCAAATCAACATGCATCAAGAGTCATTTTTTGGTCGTGATCAAAACCCCTCAACAATATTTGGCAATGATCTATTTCAAGGAGTGTTATAATTCTTTGATCCTATTGACATAATCCACAACCCATATACCAATGATCATGTTGGAAATACCTCTACCTCATCCAATGAGTTCAAGGAAATATCTCAATAATTTATTCCAAAGCATTATCAACATCTTTCACCAAAGTCGAGCAATGGTCCTTACCAAGACATATTGACATCCTTTGACCTCATGGTTACAAATACTGAAGGAATCCTCAACTAAAAATTTGATCCAAGTCCACTCAAATATCAAGAGGATATTGAGCCACTTCCCATGCCTAATGAAGATATCCAAGAACCCTTTATAAGCAATTCATCCTTTGAAATTGACACATGTCAAGAACTTGATCCAAAGCATGTCAAAAGCAATTCCCAAATCATTCAAGATCAAAAATTTGTATCTCCAAGCTACTACAATAATATAATGGATACTCTCCTATCTATACAAGATGATCATATCCACATATCACATACTCCTCCATCTACCCATGAGATGATTTATGTGGATGGACACGTAGATGATCTTCATTCATAACAAGATTCCTTTACTTCTGACATTATTACACAAAAAGAGCAGGTTATTGATTCCTATAGTCAAACTAAGTTGTCAACATCAGGATCAGATATATCCCAAATTTAGAATGAGGACATCATGTATGAAGATATCCAGTACTATCTGTGTATTGTTTAATTTGTAATCTAAATGAAAACAAAAACACTCTAATGAAACATTAAACTAAAGAAATTGAAATAAAATTAAAGAAACAAGAATTCTTCAGAGCCGTTCCATTTTCTCTATCTACAGTGATTCTTTTGAAGCTGTTGCTCTCAGATTTGATGTAAGCTTCTCCAAATGGCTGGTGTAGAATGAGTATGCAAATAAAAACCTCTATTCTATATGTTGGTGGAATGAAATTGCTAACGGATATGAACAGGGGCTGTGGATTATGTACAGGGGCTATGAATGGAAGATATCATGATTCTATACTGCTATTGCTATGATTCTATGCTATGAAAGTATGAATGCTATGAAATTTGCCTATAATTTACTTGCTTAAAACTTCTATATCATTTGGAGTTCCCGGCAGTCGTATTTATAGATTTTTGCAGGCACAATCCCGGCTGGCAAGAATCTACGGCTATGAGATTGTCTGGTAGGTTTGAATGGTGAAAGATGAAGAAGTTGAGAAGAAGATGGAAGAGGTTGAGAGGTTGGAGAGAAGGATGGATTCCTATCTTCAACCCACGGGAACAAGCCTGCACAGAAACAAAGAAAATTGAATTTTCTGTTTTGGCAGTTTGTTTCACGGGTGTTGAAGATAAATCCCAAAATTAATTAAATAAATAAATTTATTTAATTTCATTTATTGCATTTTGATTTTTGATTTTTATACTATGGAAGATTTAATTAAATATTTTGTAATATTTAATTATGATATGACTTTAGAAGAATATGAAATATTTAGAAGAATTAATTAAATATTTTATGAATATTTAATTATAAATAGATATATGAATCAAATTAGAGGAATTAATTAAATATTTGAAATATTTAATTATAAATAGATATTTAGAAGAAGAAGAATATTTTAATCTTTATTTGAATAAGATATTCAAACTAAGATTATATGATAATTAATATAAATAAATCGTAATATTTATTTAATTAATTAAGAAATGAATATGAAAAGATGACTAAATAAACTTATTTATTTAATCAAAATAAAAGAATGAAGAAATATAAATAAATTATTTAAATTTATTTATACGCAGATAAAATTCAAAGATTTTAATTAAATATTAAAAATATTTAATTAATTACCAGACAATATGATGTGACCATTTTTAAGTGTATACATTTTGCCCCTCTTTGAAATGATGTGTTTTACGCATTGCTTAAAAGAATTTTGAAATTTGCCCCAAATGTTGACTGTCGAAATGTTGATAGGTATATGCCCCCGCGAACAATGAATCAATTTTTGAATTTTTTTGAATTTTTGAATTTTAATTTTTATGGATTTTTATGAAATTTTTCAATTTTTATGGATTTTGAAGATGTCAATTCATCGTTCGAAACTAATGATTTGAAAAAAAAAAATTGACCCGAAGAGATATGAAATGAAAATTTGATGAAGAAATTGCCCCTGCTATGTGAAAATATGATAAAAATGCCCCAATTTTACCATTATATAGGTTAAAAATGTCATTTTCCATGTCATTTTCAATTTTAACCTAGTAAAATTTACAAATTTTGAGCTCTAAGTTGATAATTATGGCACTTCCAGTTCACCAGCACCGTTTCGAGTGTATCCGACGACATCAGCGGCCAGCGCACTATGGACCTCCAGTATGTGTACCATAAATCTCTTGTCTCTCGAAAATTTTTTGTTTTATGCACGTTTTTCAGTGTTTATGTGGAAAAAAAGTGAGTTTTAGCGCCTTTAAAGCTTTTTGTAGCGCATATGATACATATCGTAGCGCATTTGATTTTGCAGTGCATATGATAGATATCGTAGCGCAATTGATCATTTTCGTAGCGTGTTTGATTTTGTAGCGCATATAATAGTTTTTATAGCGCTTTTAATGATTTTTATAGCGCAAGCAATTTCGTAGTGCATTTGATGAATTTTATAACGCTCTTAATGTTTTTCATAGCGCATATGATCCCATAGCACCCATAATTAAAAGCGTAGCGCTATTAATTAATTCTGTAGCGCCTAAATTTCTTTAGCGCCGTTAAGGAATTTTGTAGCGCCCATAAACAGTTTTGTAGCGCTTTTGATTGTATGTTGTTGTGAATGATAAATTTGTTCCCAAAGTTGTTGGAAAACAAATATAAACTGATAAATTTGCTTTTAAAGTTGTTAAAAACAAATAGGACAAATAAGTTTTCTCCTAAAGTTGTTAGAAAGAAACTTGATGTTGATTATTTGCGTTCCATGATGATGAAAAACAAATAGTTTGATTGATTTGTTTGCTTCTAAGGTTGTTAAAAACAAACATGATTTTGATATTATTCACATTTCATAATGATGATGAAAGACAAATAATTCGATGTTCAGTTTTGGATTGATGTGTTATGATAATTTGATATTGATGTTGCTTTGATAATATGTCAACAGGAGAGACTAGGTGTCTTGCAGTTACGAGAGACATTTCCGAGCACATGGACATTGATTCCACATTTGTTATAGTCAGATAGAGATGTGATTGATGCATGTGGTTTGAGTTCATTACTTGATATGCCCAAGGTTCACCTCAACAGGGCCCTATTGACAGCACTTGCAGAGTGGTGGCATAGTGACACCAACACTTTTCATTTACCGACGGGCAAGATTACAGTGACCCCCGAGGACATATATCGCATCCTACGGATCCCAGTTATGGGAGAGATAGTTGTTTTTGATAGGCGAGAGGTTGGAGGTACTCTTTCTTTGAGACGGATATTCAGAGATGATCAGATTGCCGGATACTTCATCCCATGGGGTGAGATTACAGATACATATCCACCATTACCAGCTGTGCTTGCAGGATTCATTGGAGGTGTGTTGTGCCCCGACCATAGGTCGAAGGGGTTTGCGATCGGATGGGGTCGTGTTTTGGAGAGTATGGTGATGCAGGGGACACGATATGCATGGGATACATGTATGCTAGCCCACCTATATGATGAGTTACATCATATCGTATATGGTAGAGGCCGGAGTTTTGTTGTTGGATGCTCATTACTACAGATATGGGCTTGGGAGCATTTTTTTGTTTTACGTCCATTGACCCGAGGAAAATGACCAGCTGGTCGATCTTACAGATGGAGATATGCTCATATTATTGCTCAGCCGAGACTGGGCAAACTAGTGCATTGGCAGCGATTATTGGATAGTTTGGACACAGTATGCTGGAGACCATATTTAGATTGTGAGCCATGGCCAGAGGATGCGAGGGAGATGCCATATGTATGTACTTCTAGATTTTTGATTGGGTGGACTACATGGATTATTGAGAGATTTCTTGTTGGACGAGTACTTCGGCAGTTTGGTCGGATTCAGGGTATGCCTGTGGGTTTAGCCATTTATGTGCGGCGACAGCCAGAGCTTGCAGTGTGGGGTCCACGGATTTCATATGAGGCAACGGTGGCAGAGTTCACCAGTTTTGGAGCATGGATGTGGGATTACCGAGGGGATGTCCTTGATGCAGGGACGACACCAGAGTATTATCAGTATGTCCTAGAGCATCCAGCACCACGTATGTTTGATCCTAATGAGGCTGTTGCACTTATTATTGCACAGAGACGTCGACAGAGGGACTCAAAGTCAGAGGATGATGATTCAGAGGACAGTGATGATGATGAGAGTGGCGGAGATGATGACTCAGAGGGAGATGATGGTGGTGATGGTAGGGGTGGAGATAGAGGTGGCAGGAGAGGCGGCAGGAGAGGTGGCAGAGGTGGTAGAGGGGGCAGAGGTGTACCACAGATGAGACACACTGACCCATCCCCTTCAGTAGATCTGACAGTATCTAGTCAGATATCGTCTCTACAAAGCACAGTACAGAGTTTGCAGGCTCAACTATCACAGGCACAGGCCTTGATTACACAGTTGCAGGATCAGTTGACTTTGATTACTGCTGAGAGAGACGCAGCTAGACAATGGGGTGAGTAGGCCATTGCCTTGGCAGATAGCCTACAGAGAGTAGCAGGTAGCACCTTGACGGGTGACATGATGAGAGAGGTTACCAGAGCCACTCGAGAGGCAGATTTCTATCGGACTAGATATCATGATGCAGTTCCACCTGAGCAGAGAGAGAGTTATGCGCAGTCACGATCTACCCATGGTCAGTCTCGTACTACTAGCAGGGGTGTGACACAGCCTTTACCTCCAGGAGGGCCATCAGGGACAGGCGGTGCAGGTCCATCAGGGGCAGGTGGTACAGGTCCTAGGCCAGCTCCATCAGAGGATAGCACTGCCTAGTGCATTGTATATGATATTTTCATGATATTTTGTTGAGACTTTTTGTATACACCGTGAGATGATCACATTTTTGATGATATTATATCATTTGTAGTTGACATCCTTGTACATTTTGACATTCATTTTTGAGATATATGAAATGCAGCGATGATTTATGATGTGATATATGATGTGTCCATATGATATGTATGATATAATGATTTCATGATTTATGATATTTATATACATGATTTTATGAGATGAAATTTATTTGATGAATGAATGTATATGGTAGTAATGTATGCTTTTGATTTTATGATTTTCTAATGCAAATATATGTAAAAAAATGTATGAAATGATGTTTTTGTGAATGTCAAAATATACTCAATCATATTTTTGAAAAGATATAAACATTTGATTCTTTGCCAGCTTTTTAGAAATCTATAAATGCAAAATGCAAATTCTAACATAAATGCAATCTATACTAACCATGCAGGACATTTATACAATATTGCCATTTGGAGAGTTTATACATGCTTTTTGCATCATCATAGAGCTTTGAAATGTTGAAAGTTAATACAAGCATCAAAGGGTATGTTAGCACCAGTGATGACCTGAGTATTGCTTTCATGATTTTTAATATAGCAAGTTAATACAAGCATCGAGTTATAATTGAACCGAGATGACCTGAGTATTGCTTGCATAAACAGACAAGAGTTAATCCTTTTCCCATGCAAATTCTGAAATGTCATCCATGATACATAGTAGAGCATGTCTCGCGACCAATTTACATAGTACTAATGATTTCCTCGCAAATAGCAGACAAAGAAAAATCATACTCCTTCCTTGCTCTTCTAGTTCAGTACATCATTGAATTACTCCAGAGATATGATAGAAAATCAAACAACTATTCAAATCCTACTTAAAAGTATTTCAAACATTTATTCAGATTAAGATCATCCAATTTTTAGTTATCATCATTGATATTCTCATTTGTTTGGAGCATGTTGTTTCGATTTCCATTGGCATTGAATAAACATGTGATTGATTTGATACGACAATGTTTGTTGTGTTTTGTCAAACTGTTATTTATCTGTTTGTGATATTCTGAAAGCTCATTACCCCTCTCGTGTATGTTTTTGCATTTTTCCCCCAATGTAAACACAACCTAAGGATAAAAGATATGTACAAATTTCATCAAGCCATGATGAAAGATAAGGATTCCCATTGCATGATATGGATAATGAAAGATATATACAGAGGATAGATATGAATGAAAAATGAAAACAAGACATAAACTAATAAATGTAGGAGCCCATTTTAATTACAAGTAACGCCTGTTTGCCAGGTTTTCACTACTTGTTTTTATTGCACTTTTTTAGGATTTTTCTTATTTTTTTTATTTTTTTCAAGACTTTTTATGATTTTTTTGATTTTTTCAGGACTTTTTATGATTTTTTGATTTTTTTTTGGACTTTTTAGACATAGAAATTTTTCAAATGAATACTATTGATTGGCTCTTCAAACAGGTCCCCCTCTGATGTGGATAACTGATATGCACCAGAACCGTATGCTGCTACGATAACAAATGGACCAAGCCAATTAGGTTCAAATTTCCCTTTCTTTTCTCTGTCTTGCTGATTACGTGGATTTTCTCTCAAAACTAAGTCACCCACTTGAAATTCCCGTGGTTTAACTCTGTGATTATAACTACGGGACATAACTTGTTGATAACCTTTCAAATGATCAGCTGCATGTTGACGTCTTTCATCTAACAATTCTAGTTCCTGAAGGTGAGAAACCTTGTAGTCTTCATCACTTATCAATCCCTTGAGTGAAACCCTAAGCGAAGGTATTTCAACTTCTAATGGTAAAATTGCTTTTGCTCCATAGACTAAAGCATATGGTGTAGCTCCTGTTGGTGTGCGAACACTGGTTCTGTATGCCCACAGAGCTGGGTTTAATTGGACATGCCAATCACGTCTAGTGTCATTTACTGTCTTCTTTAATATCTTCAAGATAGTTTTGTTTGAAGCTTCTGCTTGACCATTACCCTGTGGATAATAAGGTGTAGAGAACCTGTGTTGAATGTGAAATCTTTCACAAAGTTCATCCACATCTTGATTCTTAAAAGGCCTTCCATTATCAGTAACAATAGAATTAGGAATTCCATATCTACAAATAATGTAATTTAGGATAAATGAAGATATTTGTTTACCAGTCACTGTTGTTAGAGGAACAGCTTCAATCCATTTTGTAAAATACTCTGTAGCTGTGATGATAAATTTATGACCATTTGACGATGAAGGATGTATTTTACCAACAAGATCTAATCCCCATTGAGAAACAGGCCATGTCGAAATGAAAGGTTGCAATTCTTGTGCAGGTGCATGAATAAGATTCCCGTGGATCTGACATTTAGAACACTTCTTAACAAAATTAAAAGAATCTTTCTCCATGGTAGGCCAATAGTACCCCATTCTGACAAGTTTCTTAGCTAAGGTCAAACCACTCGAATGAGTTCCACAAATACCACCGTGAACCTCTTGTAAGGATTTTTCATATTCGTCAC
Source organism: Sequoia sempervirens (assembly GCA_007258455.2). NCBI lineage: Eukaryota > Viridiplantae > Streptophyta > Pinopsida > Cupressales > Cupressaceae > Sequoia > Sequoia sempervirens. Next base: position 790,083,658 of record VDFB02270651.1, read on the forward strand.
GTTCAAGACATCTAAGGAGTGTATCATCAAGACCACGTCGATAAAGGATATTGGCAATTAAGGTATAACGGGATGATTGGCGAATGAAATTCTATTTTTGGTTGCAGGATAAATCTGAAGGCAAGATGTTATCTTTCAAATAGGTATAAGTCTTGCCATATAAAGGTGAATCTGAACCGGTCAAATGACATATAACTTGGGTTTCAGGATTATCATAGGCGGGAGAAAACAATTGTTCCACCAAGAATTCATACTTGGTTTGATCTTCTGATATTTGTAATAAGGAAGCAATGGTAGCCATTGCATCTGCAGCTTTATTATCAATCCTTGATATTTGTGAAAACTTAATTGACACAAAATATTTCTTATAATCATCCACCATGTTCTTGTATGGTAGCAACTTATCATCTTTAGTTTGATAATCATCATTAATTTGATTAATGACAAGTTGTGAATCACCATAAACTTCCAGCTCTGAAATCTGCCATTCCAAAGCTATTTTCAATCCTATGAGTAATGCCTCATATTCAGCTATGTTATTTGTGCAAGGAAACATCAACCGATATGATCGTGAAATGGTATGTCCTTCAGGTGTAACAAAAAGAATCCCTTCCCCCGAGCCATATTGTGTATAAGATCCATCAAAGTATAATGCCCACGGTCTCTGAATTGTTGCTAAAGACATCTGCATCAGGAAACTCAATGTGCATTGGATTTTCTTCTTGTAAAGGAGCTTCAGCCAACTGATCTGCAATGACCTGTCCTTTAATAGCTTTTCGATCTACATAGTGAATGTCAAACTCACTTAAGATCATTACCCATTTTGCAAGTCTTCCTATTAAAGTAGCTCTGCTTAATAGGTATTTCAATGGATCAATCTTTGTTATCAGCTTAACTGTATGAGCCAACATATAATGTCGCCACTTTTGAGAAGCAAACACTACTGCAAGACAAGCTTTTTCAATGAAACTGTAGTTTAACTCATGTCTTGTTAAGGTTCTGCTGATATAATATATGGCCCTTTCTTTACCTGTAGAATCTTCTTGTGCTAGCAATGCTCCCAAAGATACTTCTGTTGCTGAAATATAGAGTATGAGTGGCTCTCCTGGAATAGGTGGAATTAAAACTGGTGGATGTGTAAGATATTGCTTGATCTGATTGAATTATTCACATTTGTCATCCCATTTAAATGGGACATTTTTATGCAATAAATGTGTAAATGGCAAGCTTTTGTCTGCCAGTTGAGCTATAAACCTTCTAATGGACTGTAATCTTCCTTGCAATGATCTTAATTGACTGATATTTCGTGGTGGAGGCATGTCCATTATAGCTTGTACCTTTTCTAGATCAACTTCTATACCCTTTTCTGAAACAATGTACCCTAGGAGTTTTCCAGATGTAACGCCGAAGACACATTTCTTTGGATTTAGTCGAACATTGAACTTCTCCATTCTGATAAAGATTTTTGATAAGATTTCCAGGTGTTCATCTCGTGTATGAGATTTGGCAAGTAAATCATCAACATAATCTTCCATGAATGTATGCATCATATCATGAAAAATAGTTGTCATTGCTCTTTGATAAGTAGCTCCAGCATTCTTTAACCCGAATGGCATTACATTCCAGCAATAGGTACCCCAAGGACATGAACATTGTTTTATCTTGATCTTCTGGTGCAATTTTTATCTGGTTGTATCCTGAAAATCCATCCATTAATGAATACATTGCATGGCCAGCAGTTAAGTCAACAATCATGTCTATGTTGGGCAAAGGAAAATCATCTTTGGGGCAAGCTTTATTTAAATCCCTAAAATCTGTACAAACTCTGATCCTTCCATCTGGCTTTGAAACAGGTACAATATTTGAAATCCATTCTGCATAATCAATAGTTCGAATGAATCCAACATCCAAAAGCTTCTTTAATTCTTCTTTGACCAATAATGCAACATGTGGATGCATTTTTCTGAGCTTTTGCTTTACAGGCTTTGTCCCAGGTTTGATAGATAAATGATGCATTATTAAATTAGGATCTAACCCTGGCATATCAGCATATGACCAAGCAAAGTTAATTTGATTCTCCTTCAAGAATTCCATGAATTTTAGGACTTCTTCAACTGTTAATGATGCTGCAAGTTGCAAAACTTTTGGCTGTTCTGCTGTACTTATGTTGATTGATTCTGTTGGTTCAATCAAAATAGAAGATCTTTCATGATGATACTTGGGAAGAGTGTCAAGTTTCTCATCTTTCAGTGCCTCAGAAAGGTTTTCATTGTTAGATTCGCTCTTTATTTTTCTCTTATTTTGATCTATCACTGCCATTTTTCAATTTTCACCAATAGATCCATCTTTTATTTCATTTATTTTGCAGCTAAGAGACTTGACATCCTCCTTATCAAAATCATGAGTATAAGATTCTTGAATGAAACAATTGTTTTCTTCATTTGAGGAACAAAGGAAAGTTATAACATCTTCATCATTACTGAATGTAGGAATATGGATAGGTGCGTCAATGTCCCAATCTATAAGTTCTGGATAAACTAAAGGCATAGGATCATTAGGTTGGGTAAGGTCTTGAATTGTCAAAGTCATGATATGGTTATCATCCTCATGGTAGACAAGGTCTATGATGGTATTCTCCTGTTGATTGTCAATCTCATTAGAATCTAATTCTTCCTCACTTGAGTCATGATCGCTTTGTAAAACAAAATCAAGTGGAGACCTTGAGCCTTCTCCTTGTATAAGAACAGGTGCATATTTGTGTATGGTATCAACTTGTTTATCCCTCCAAAATTCATCATTATAAATGGTGTCCCATTCATATTCATTAGAATCAGTATCTGAACTATTTTGCAATTGGAAAACTGATTCATGAGATTTATCTGACACGGATCCTCCTTCATGAGTTAATTGTGTCTGCTGTGAAGTAGATTCTTCTTTATCTTTACCATATCCAAGTCCTGTTTTATCACTTGAATGCTTTGAAATAGGTTGAATTGGTTCCACAATTCCTTCTCTTCATTTCCCTATAGGACCATTCCCTTCATAGCCCATCTTTTGCATGATAGCGTACCCCTTACCATATTGTTCTTTAGGCAACTTAATGTGCAAGAGAGATTCATCTTCATCTTTGTATAGCCAATTTAGGATGTCCCTATCTTCAGCTTCTTCTTCAGTGGTATTAGCTCTAATGAATTTTCCATCAAACTTTGTGATTGGCACGGAAGCTTGAGATGTAGAAGCGGTTGCAATCTTTTGATTTGATAAAGTTGGCAAACCATGTGATCTTGGAGAAAGAGGTAAAGTAGAGAGAGATAGTGAATATTCACCTACCCCTTTGTCTTTAAACTTCAGCTTAGTATCAAGATTCTTTGTCAATTCTTGCAATTGGACTTGTAGATTGGAAGAAGAAACAGCAAGAGCTTCCCTATTATGTGGCACAAAGACATCTTGAGTTACTCTAAGATTTGAACAAGTTTGGGTACTATTGTAATCAGCTTGTATAGTTATTTCTTGTCCATCATATGGAAACTTGATACATTGATGATATGTTGATGGTATTGCTTGCATATCATGAATCCATGGACGACCCAAAAGTATGTTATAAGACAGATCTCGATCTAGAACCTGACAAAATGTATTCTTCACAACAGGTCCCACTCTGATAGGTAGCAATATTAATCCTTTAGAAGCTCTTTCTTCATCATCATATGCCTTGATGGTTATCTTCCTTCGTGGGTCAATTTCATTTTCTGATATTCCTAAGGCATTTATTAATTTTAAGGTACAAATATTCAAACTGGCTCCTCCATCTATTAAGACACGTCTAATTCGATGTTTATGGATCATGACTTCAAGATAGAGCGAGGAATTATGTGGATGTGTCATAGAGGCATCATCTTTGTCAGAAAATGAAAGACAAGTGGGAGAAGACAAATGTCCCACCATGGCTTGGAATCTGTTTACATCTAAATCAGTATCAACAGTTGTATTTACAAGAGCTTCTTCTAAAATATTCTTGTGTATGGGGGATATTTTGAGAAGTTCAAGGATGGATATTTGAGCTGATGTTTTTCTCAATTGATCAACCAGATTATACTGACTTGGAGAAGAAATAGTTGTTTTAGATGAACTTCCTTTTAAAACAACCTTTGCTTGACCTCTTGTTGTTACATTAACCTGTTGATATTCTTGTTTTCCCTTGATTTTGATAACATTAACCCAATGATCATCTGTGTGGATGTGACGGATTATATTGTCTTCAACATTATGTATGCTTTTGGCTTTAGTATCGATGTTTCCCCCTTTTGATAGTTTGGCAAAGGATCTTTGAATGCTTGATGATCATCATTGGTATGATGTCCCTCAATTGTAATGGTACCATTGTCAATTAAATCTTGTACTAGATTTTTCAAAGCTTGACAATTGTTTGTTCTATGACCCTTACATCGATGATAATTGCAATAATACGAGTCATTCCATGATGGTGGTTTGACTCGTGGCTCATAATCTCTTTGTGGTGGTAAGGTGATAACCTTATTATCAAGAAGCTCCTTGAGAGCAGACTCAAGAGATTGACCCAAAGCATTAAAAGTCCGTCGATTTGAAAAGAATGAAGGTCTAGATGGATTTGATGTTTGGGCATTGCCAAGATTATTATTGAAATTACCACGATTTTGATTGGTATTTTGATTGGTCATGTTTTCTTGCTTGGAAATTTGTCCTTGTTGATTGTTGTTTCCTTGTTGAATTGTATTTCCTTGTGGATTGTTTCGTGGAGCACTTGATAGATTGAAAACAGATGGTCTTGTTCGTAAATTATTTGCATCCACTATACCATCATTGACAACATTTTTGTTTCTATTCCAAAACCTTGTTTTATCATTGTTGTTTTGATTTGATGTACTTGGATTATCAAGTTTTATCACTCCCCTTTTAACCAAGGCCCCTTCAATGGTGATTGCATTTTCAATCAATTTTTCAAAGTTATGAGGACAATGAAGGTTAAGCCTATAGCTTAATTCTGGATCAAGGCTATTGATAAAGATATCCATCTTTTCCTTTTCAGGAATAGGATGAGAATATCGTGCAAATAACCTTCTCCACCTTTGTAAAAATGTAGTAAAGGGTTCTCCTACTTTTTGTTTCACTTTACAAAGATCAAGCATTGTTATTTGGTGTTGAATGTTGTAGGAGTATTGTGAGATAAACTGATTTATCAACTCCTCAAAATTTTTGATAGGTGGAGTGATTTTTGAAAGCCACTCCATGGATTGTACACCTAGACTTCATGGAAATAATCGCATCAAGTAAGTATCATCATAGGCGAATTCAAGACTCATGTTTTGGAAATCCCTAACATGGTCAATGGGATCAGTTTTTCCATTATACCTATCATACTTAGGAATTTCGCAATGTTTTGGAAATGGGATCATTTGAAGACTCCTATCAAATGGATAAGGAGATATGTCTTCCAAAACATATTTCTTTGTTGTACCTCCTTGCATTTCCTTTATTTGCCCTTGTAATTCTTTTATCTGTTGGTTAAGAGCACTAAAGTCATTAGGAGGAGTTTCAGGATTTTGTTTAATCCCTTCTATGTCAAAAGTGTGAGGCAACTTAGCTCCTTGATTAGCTAATGAAAGAAAATATTTTTCTTTGTTACGTTCTAGAATTCTTTCCATAAGAGTATGGAATTGGGGATCTTGTTCTGCTTCTTGAAGCTTTTCTTCTGTTAACTCATCAAGATTAAACGTTTCCTCTTCTTTTTCATTACGGTCACCCATTTTACTGGTAGTGGTTTCTCCCTCGTCTTTTTCCATTTGTTTTTGAGATCTCGTGAAGACAGGCATAGATTTTGCTCCAAATTCTACTTACTTTTGATCAAAAGAGTGAAATAGTGCAATTTATGTGATATATATGAAAGTCAGGATAGAATGAAGATTCTATGACTTACACAAAATTTCTAATCTTGTAGCTTGTGTTGTTCCCTAAGTGAAAGGATGAAAATCCTGTTTAGCAGGAATGTAAGCAAAAGATCAAGAAAAGGATGATTTTGCACTTTATGAAGTTTTGATCATGGCTTTGTAAAAGGATGGATTTTATGATAGATGCCTAATGTATTCTAAGTTCTCTATTGCAAAATTTGATTTGGACGAGTAGAATATTCGATTGCGGGTTGGGGAATATAACTGAAACGAATGCGTTGACTATGGTTATGCCTTTGAGAAAGGGCTCTTCTTTGAAAGTAAGCTTGTGAATACAAGGGCTCTATAGCATAATCATCTGAAAAACCTCTAACACAATCATGATACCTATGAAGAAAGGTTCTATATTTGAGTAAAACTTTTTGACTTTGATACAAGAATCGTTGCTTCTTCAATAATTTCTTGTGATTGAGGGGTTTCTTTGGCTTCTTAATCCTTTTGGAAACGGATTTCTTTACAAACTTTGTGGATTTACAATCTCGTAACATGAGATTAATCAATGTGATAATGAGTGTTTTGGATGATCTTATCTAAATTAATGTATTGAAAACACATCAAACAAGTTTTAAAACGGTTGTCTTAAGTCCTATACTAAACATCAAGTGTATAACCAAAATGTTGTTCAAAAAGTGTTTTAACGGGTTTTACACATGATAAGCACTTCAAACAGACTCACTCTTAGTTCTCAAGTAGGTCATCATAGCAATCAACAGCCCACATCTTAGAACTGCGTCGACTCACACAGCCATGTCACCCCCGAAAGGGCGCCCGTGTTTTTGTCTTTTCTAGGTGCATACTCAAAGTGACGGAAGTGGATACCGGATCCCCTGAGCAAACAATCCTTGGCAGTTATATGGTGAGTATCTTGGGGGTAGATTCTTCCCTCCCCTGCACTGTGATTAAAATGATGTTCGGAAACTGACTCGGTAAGATACTACACTAGGTTCGTAGTAAGGGTTTCCATTCGATGCGGCAAATGATAGACTCCCTCGAGAGACCTCCCTACCTTTAGAACAAAGGCTTTGGGGATGGTTATCAATGCACACTACCATCGAATGGGATTTTCATCAACCATCCGCATTTTATTATAGTGGGTTGGAAAACTTGGCTTTAGTTGTTCCCATTTAGGTCGTTCCCGTAGGGTGAGTACTTTTTCCCACTACGGCAGGCCTTCTAAGAGGTATTAATAAAATAGGAAAATACATAAAGGGAAATAGGTGAGTTTGGAATTTTGATCACCCAGTTAAGGGGAGAGCATAGGCCTATCACCAAAGACAAAGCAAACACCAATGTATTTTAAGCACCAAATGAAAATTTTCTAAGCTAAGTGAAGATGTTGCTTCACATAAAAAGAAAATTATTTTTAAGCCCAAAACAAAACATGAAGTGTCTACCCTAGGATTGATTCATTTTACCTTAGATGACTACCCTAGGATTGGTTTGTTTTTACTTTAGATGACTACCCTAGGATTGGTTCTTTTTACTTTAAAAATTACTAACTGTCTGCGGCTGCGTCGGAGTCAATTAGACTATTTTAAGTTTACAGATTACAAGATACTGCCTTTTAAAAGTTGCACTGCAATAGACATTATAGGCGCTGCAAAATATATTAAAGGTGCTGCAAGAGTTATTAAGGGCGCTGCAATATCCTTTACGGGCACTGTAAAATCCTTCACGGGCGCTGCAAAATAACTCACGGGTGCTGCAATAGTCTTCAAATGCTCTAAACTGGAGATGAAATTCCTGAAACGTGTTTCCTGCGCTATTCTGCTATTTTTATCTGTAACCTGTCAAAAGAAACTACAAACAGATATTAAAAAAGGGGGCAAGTGCCCCACGGTGGGCGCCAAAAATCTGTATTGTTTAATTTGTAATCTAAATGAAAACAAAAACACTCTAATGAAACATTAAACTAAAGAAATTGAAATAAAATTAAAAAAATAAGAATTCTTCAGAGCTGTTCCATTTTCTCTATCTACAGTGATTCTTTTGAAGTTGTTGCTCTCATATTTGATGTAAGCTTCTCCAAATGGCTGGTGTAGAATGAGTATGCAAATAAAAACCTCTATTCTATATGCTGGTGGAAAGAAATTGCTAACGGATATGAACAGGGGCTATGGATTATGCACAGGGGCTGTGAATGGAAGATATCATGATTCTATACTGCTATTGCTATGATTCTATGCTATATTATGCTATGATTCTATGCTATGAAAGTATGAATGCTATGAAATTTGCCTATAATTTACTTGCTTAAAACTTCTATATCATTTGGAGTTCCTGGCAGTCGTATTTATAGATTTTTGCAGGCACAATCCCGGCTGGCAAGAATCTACGGCTATGAGATTGTCTGGTAGGTTTGAATGGTGAAAGATGAAGAAGTTGAGAAGAAGATGGAAGAGGTTGAGAGGTTGGAGAGAAGGATGGATTCCTGTCTTCAACCCACAGGAACAAGCCTGCACAGAAACAGAGAAAATTTAATTTTCTGTTTTGGCAGTTTGTTTCACGGGTGTTGAAGATATCCCAAAATTAATTAAATAAATAAATTTATTTAATTTCATTTATTGCATTTTGATTTTTGATTTTTATACTATGGAAGATTTAATTAAATATTTTGTAATATTTAATTATGATATGACTTTAGAAGAATATGAAATATTTAGAAGAATTAATTAAATATTTTATGAATATTTAATTATAAATAGATATATGAATCGAATTAGAGGAATTAATTAAATATTTGAAATATTTAATTATAAATAGATATTTAGAAGAAGAAGAATATTTTAATCTTTATTTGAATAAGATATTCAAACTAAGATTATATGATAATTAATATAAATAAATCGTAATATTTATTTAATTAATTAAGAAATGAATACGAAAAGATGATTAAATAAACTTATTTATTTAATCAAAATAAAAGAATGAAGAAATATAAATAAATTATTTAAATTTATTTATACGCAGATAAAATTCGAAGATTTTAATTAAATATTAAAAATATTTAATTAATTACCAGACAATATGATGTGACCATTTTTAAGTGTATACACTATCCACTCAAGGAAACAGGTCAAACAAAACAGGATATTTCAGAGTCAACAGAGTAGCAAATTGAAATAACGTCATCTGCACAAATTGAAATAATGTCATCTGCACAAATTAAAATAACGTCATCTATAGTGGTCATTTATTAGAGAATTCTTACTGAGCAAGACATCTCAAAATAGGCAGAATCAAAGAACAAAGGTGCTACTTCCACAATACTGGGGGCAACTATGTCTCAAGCAAACATCAACATAGGAAGCATGAAGAATCCTTATGGTGAAACCAATGCCCATGCTACAACCAGCCACATCATGAATCTTCATCCACCCATCACCCCATCCATGAATTGGGACTAACATCAAAAGAAAGATTTGAATCAAAGCACAAAGAACATTATCAAAGAAAAAGAAGCAGAGAAGCATAATGGACAAATCAAATACACATGGATACCAAAGAATACAAAGAAAGATTATCCCTATCAAACTCCATTAGTCAAAGAAACTATGTGGAAAAATAAAAAAGGAAAATGTATCCATCAAAGACATCCACAAAGGAAAAATTAGGATTCTCAAGCAACGTAAAAATTATATCAAGAAGTTGGTCCTAATTTCATACACACTTCCATATCCACCCATTATTGCTCATCTTCCCAAATTTGGAGAGTCAAAGGTTCCAAGTTGTCAACCAATCCATCTATTCCTAAACACATAACAGCATCCACACCTCCACGCATGATATCCAATTCTCACATTGACCATGTATTGGCAGCTACCCTTCATCATAAGGATTCAGAAGGCATCTTGTTGCAATGTGAGCACAAAGACAGAGTTAACTCTGGTATCAACAAAGTAGATCAAGAATCTCAAAAGTTGTATTCAAGTGCATGTATCTTGGAAAAGAAGCTTCTTCAAACAAGATATTGATGGCACATTATGACAGAAGCATCTACATCAACACCACAAGGTGGTTCAACATGAGCTTAAAATCTTTTAGAAAATACAAAAAAAATCAAAAAATCATGAAAATAGTAAAGATAAAAAATCATCCTCCAGTGAAAACCGCATAGGCGGCACTTTGGGCAAGTACCATGATGAAAACCTAGCAAACAAGTTTCATGTGTAGAATCGAGCATCTGCATGCACTAATTCAAGTGAACGCATCTCATCCCATCCATAATAAATCCAACATTCCATTCACCTCATCCATAATAAATCCATTCATCCATGAAGCATTTATCCAATCCATTTTCATCCATCTACATTCATCTTCCACATTATCTTGATCTTGGTAAAAGTTTGGTGTACACTTTACACTTGCTTATGGTAAACATCTTGACATGAGTCATTTTCATTGATCCTATCCTATCCCAACATTATATGATCCATGAAGAACTATCCAAATGAGCATCCTCTATTTGAACACCTTATCTTATCAAAAGATAATCCATATCCATCCAACCCTATACCCATCTATGCATCCAGCCATGACATTTCAAACATTGCTAGACATTGGGGGTAGATATTTACATCTTGCTTCAGGAATAAATCTTGATCTATATCCTCCAACTTATGTGGTGATCTGAACATCGGAAAACATGAAATCAATTTGGTCAAAGCATTTGTGAGCCAAAATCCAAATCACTAGCCCATGGCATATTTTGACAAGAAGATGTTCATTATCAAGATTTCTCTTTCATCGAACATCAATCCAAACAATCAATATTAGTCACATCTAATTAGCACTTCAACATCACATCAAATCATTCAAACCAAATTTTGTTCCAAATCAAGCTTCAAAATCCCGATCAATCAAATCTAGTCAAACCATCATCATTTCAAGATATCTTTTCCAGTCCTCATTTTGCTTAACACTATCCTTGCATTGTTGTGTATCCTCAACAATGTTATCATCATCAATTTTGATCAATCAAATCCAGTCAATCCATCATCATTTTGGGATATATTTCCTAGTCCTCATGTTGCTTAACATTATCCTTGCATTGTTGTGTATCCTCAACAATGTTATCATCATCAATCCTGATCAATCGAATTCAATCAATCCCTCATCATCTTGGGATATCCATCCTAATCCTCATGTTGCTTAACACTATCCTTGCATTGTTGTGTATCCTCAACAATGTTATCATCATCAATCCATCAATCTGATCAATCAATCCTAGCTTGGTTTTCAACAAAATCCCAAACAAAGCACTGATATCATCACACATATCTGTATCCAAATCATCAAAATCATGCAAAAATCCAAAAACATCCAAATCATATCAAAATCCAAAAACAGGTTAAAAATCAGAAGAAAAAAAATGTCAAAAACATGGTATCTGAACTGCGTCTTCTCTGAGCTTAAATGTAAACAAGGCTAATCTTTGATCAGCTCCCTAGACATAAAACACAAAAACATTTGAAAAACACAAAAATACAAAAGCATTGGAAAATCTCAAAAGAACCAAAAACAGCCTCAAAACATTTCAAAAATACCAAAAACATTCAAAAAACCCAAAAAATTTGACTTGTCCCCATCCCGCTTTCACCTGCAATAAACAACAATCATAATAAATCAATTTTCATCCTCAACCTTTGGTGAAACAGTCAGAAACAAGTATAATAGGTTAGAAATCAAAAACTTAAGCGTCAAAGTCTCAAGTCTAGGTCAGTACATAAACAAGTTGGTCAACTCTTTGTGTCAATAGCCTATCATCCAATTAGTCCCAAATCCATTAGTTGATATCGCCATGCCCTAGGATACATCCTTCTTACTATGGACATCAACACTAGGCATCACCTTAGTTTAGACTTGGCTAGCGGTATGAAGAACATTAGCTTGTTTATTTACTTTATCTTTGTCTTTTGACTTATCTTATTATGCTCATTTTGATGACCTCTCAATGATGTCCCAAATGAAAGGATTTAGAGAGAAAGGAATGGGACAATGATCATTATCATTTATCTATTGTGCTTGTTGGATATTCTTGTAATATAACCTTGGTCATACGTGCTTTGTTTGGTTTGTAGGGAGGGTACATTTTAGGTTTCTTGTTGACCACATAGGAAGGCTTACTTTTCTATGTTTTGGTTTGAGATATTTGAAATATCTAAACTATATTTTGAATAAGGTTTCGTATGTTAGGTGTGAATAGTACTCCTATCTGATTGTTGAGTCAAAGTCCATCACACTAGGTGCAATGCCATCCTGGTTCTTTATACCTTGATGCATCGTTCCTATGTGTGTTATCAAACATAAGGTAAGTAACCCTTTTAAATTCTCAATTCCTAATAAGCAAATCATTCATGTCTCGTCATCATAAAGTTGGTTTGTTGAATCCTCTTATCATCATCTCACTTCTTCTTTCATCTCTCTGTGCTAATAGTTAATCATCATCACCAATGCATCCATCCTGCATCCACAAAACATTAGCATACATAAATCTCATAATCATAGCATATCACATCATCCATCTCATCCATCTCACATGCATTACATTATCATTTAATTTGTTTAGGATAATATAGATTGGTTATTCTAAGCATCTTAAAACCATCAGCATATTGCATATCATATCATATCATATCAGAAACACTGATCATCACACATGCATATTCATCATCATAATATAGATCAGTTAGTCTAAGCATCTCATAAACAATACATTGGCATAAAATGTCTATTACATAATCATATAGGTATTATCACATCATCCATCTCAAATGCATTCCATCATCATTTAAGTTGTTTAGGATAATATAGATTGGTTATTCTAAGCATCTTAAAACCATCTCATTTGTATCATTATCATAACCATCCATACATCCATCTTCAATCTCTTTTTTGTGAGATCAACCCTCAAATCGAATCTTTTCACTCAATCTCTCGAGGGAGAAATGTACCAGTATACTTCTTTCCACTAGGGCATCCGAAAAAATCAAAAAAAATTGAAATTTGACTGCGGCAAGATTATTTGTTTAACCAACGCAGTAAGTACATTGCTTCAAAGAGGGGAAAAATATAGACATGTAAAATATACATGCATCTAATCCGGATTCATTAATTTCATTTCATCCTTAATCATCCCTCTACTAACCATTTTAATCATCTTCATCTGATTAAAATTCATCATTTTCCCTCTTTAATTAAATAAATCATCTTTTGTTTAATTAAGTCCTAAGTCATCCTCCTTAAATTAAATAAATCAATTTTATTTAATTATCTTCAAATATTCCTCATTTAATTAAATAAATCAAATTTATTTAATTAAATTACTAGTGCATCAATTTCCTCCCATTTGATTTAAATAAATCCAAGTATCTAAGTCAAAAGTCAAAATCAGCTAATCTTCATCTTAATTAATCGAATCATGATTAATGCTAATCATAATCACTCCAATTCTCTAGATTTTGCAACTTGTGCACATAAATCAATTTAATTGATTTATTAATTCCTCATTTTCATTCAAAAAGGAATCTCAAGTGGAATATTCCTCCATTTCAAATCTCCCTCCCAAATGTCTTGTCCTCCAACATAGCATTAACTCCTCTTACATTGTCTCTTACATGTCTCTCACTTGGCATTTAAGACTCTTTCTTCTTCTTCAACAAGCCAGCTTTCAAATTTCAAATTTGAACCTAATAGCATTTATCATGCACAATGACCAAAATGTGCACAACCTTCCTCTATTGACATTTTGACAAGTGGCATCTTGTCATTGGCTCATGTTTTGTCCCACATCCTCCATGTTCTTCAATCCTCCATCATACTTTCTTATAAATAGAGGCCTCCTCTATTGTATTAATCCTCCACAATCTCAGTCATTTGAATCCACATCCATCATCCAGGAGCTTATCAAGGATTGGGAAAGGGATTCTTTCCACATCAAAGAAGCACCAATCCACGATGGGATAGGGTTTGATCATGTTTTCATGTGCTTTCATTTAGTTGTTTTTGTTCTATTTATCTAGTTTGCATATTTTAACATGATTGAATATTTCATAGGGATGTTTAATTTATTGTGTTTTAAATGACTAACATGCTAATGTGTGTTAAATTTTAAACATTTTGCAGATTATTAGACATCTACACCAAACTTCTGCAAAGTTTGGATCTTCAGGATACAAACTCTTGAGTTCATTGAACCCAACAACCTCTATATTCATTTCTATCAACAAATTTTTCCTTCTACTCAAGGCATCTGCAAATTTTTTTGACCTTCCACTCCTTTGCTTCAAAACAAAGGTATAACTCTACAAAAACTCAACCCAATTTTTTAGTGTCTTTGATTTAAATTTCCTTAACTATTGAGATACTGTAAAGCTTGGTGATCAGTATATAAAAAAAATATTTTGGCAACAAATAGTGTCTCCATTTCTTCAAAGCCTGAATTATAGCATAAAACTCTTCATCATAGATAGAGTATTCCTTCTTAGCATCATTCAACTTCTCACTCAAATAGGCAATAGGCTTACCTTCTTGACTCAAAATAGCTCCTATGGCAGTGCCACTAGCATCACAATCTACCTAAAAGACCTTATTAAAATCTAAAAGTTCCAAAATAGGTTGTTCTATAACTTTCTTCTTCAACATATCAAAACTTTTGGCTGCTCCTGTAGTCCACTTAAACTCTTTTCTATCACCTCTCATCGCTTCAGTTAGAGGTGCACAAATACTACTGAAATTCTTAATAAACTTTTTGTAAAAACTTGTTATACCATGAAATGATCTTACCTTTGTAACATTCCTTAGGGTAGTCCATTCAATTATAGCTTTCACCTTCTTCGGATCCATTTTAAGACCCTTTGTTGAGACAAAAAAATCCTAAATACACGAAAAATCTCTTCACAAAACTACATTTCTTTGAATTAATCAACAGCTTCTCCTCCCTTAGCTTCTCCTCCAATGTCTTAATATAAATCAAAATATCATCCAAATAAACAATAACAAATTTTCCTAAAAACTCTTTCAATACCTCATTCATAAGCCACATAATCATGCTCGGTGCATTGGTTAGCCCAAAAGGAATGACTAACCATTCGTACAAGCCCTCCTTGGTTTTAAAGGTTGTCTTACATTCATCTCCTTCTCTAATCTGGATCTAGTGATATCCGCTCTTCAAATCTATCTTTGTGAAGTACTCGGATCCACTCAAACAATCCATAATGTCATCCATTCTCGACAAGGGAAATCTATACTTGATGGTGATCTCATTGATGGCTCAATAATCTATACACATCTGCCATTCCCCATCCTTCTTTGGTATTATTACTGCAGGTACTGTACATGGACTCAAACTCTCTCTAATAAATCTCTTCCCCAACAACTCTTGCACTTGTCTATTCAACTCTTCACTCTTTGCCAAAGTCATACGATGACTTTCCTTATTTGGAAAACTAGCTCTAGGAATCAATTCCATCTAATGACTAATCTTTCTCACTGGAGGCAAACCTTTAGGTACGTTATCAAAAATAATAGCTTGAAACTCATTCAACAAATCTAAAACCTCTATAGGTACCTCAGTAGTATCTTCTTTGTCAATTCTAGGGATCAATGCAAAATACATATGCTCATGCCTCATACCTTCTAGGAACTTTCTTCCATCAACCAAAAAAAAATTTGTATTACTACATACCTTTTCCTCTGCCTCTTTCAAGGGCTTCAACTTATGATGAACCTCGTCCATTGTCAAAGAATAGGTGTTGGCATGTCCATTGTGTACTGCTCACCGATCAAACTGCCATGGTTTG
Organism: Sequoia sempervirens; assembly: GCA_007258455.2. Taxonomy (NCBI): domain Eukaryota; kingdom Viridiplantae; phylum Streptophyta; class Pinopsida; order Cupressales; family Cupressaceae; genus Sequoia; species Sequoia sempervirens. Next base: position 790,099,442 of record VDFB02270651.1, read on the forward strand.
CCTAACAATGTATGACAAACATCCATAGGAATAATATCACATAATACCTCATCATGGTAATTTCTAATCTTGAACTTTACCAGACATTGTTCATTTACCAAGGATTTATGGTCCTTCTGCAACCAAGCAATCTGATATAGGTTTGAATGCCTTCTTCTCTCCAACTGCAACTTATTAACCATTTCTTCTTAAACAAGGTTATCAGTACTACCTCCATCAATAATAACATTGCAAACTTTACCTTCACACTTACATCTAGTGCAAAAAAAAATATTCCTTTGAGTTGGTTCCTTCTCATTCAGCAAGGCTCTTCTAGTAACAAGAACCTCTCCTCTTTCTGCATCCTCGGAATGGGAAGAATTGGCATCTTCATCTACATTTGCAACTCGTGCATTACCCTTAGTTCTTCTATTTGTCCTTCCTTAATGTTGAGAACACTCATAGGCTCTATGTCCTTCTTTGCACTAGAAACAAGTTCCACAAAAGCCTCCTCTTCTTGGTCCTTGTCCAAATCTTCCTCTTCCTATTTGGTCTCCATTATTCTAATCACGAGGATGGTAGGTATTATCTCCTTTCTGGTTATGGATGTTACTGGAACCTTCACCCTTCTTTTGATCCTTGTTTCAACCTCTGTATGACCATCCACCAATCTTTCCTCCATGGCCTCCACCTCATTGTTTTTTCTTAAACCTATTGTTCAATTGTTCTTCAACCTTTAGAGAAAATTGATAAGCATCCTCAATGGTGGTTATTCTTACCAGTACCAATTCTTCATGTATGCATGGCTTCAACCCATTAATATAACGAGCAACTTTCTCTTTATTTTCCTAAGAATGTCATGTCCAAATTAAGACCTCGTGAAATTCCTCTGTGCATTCTTTCACTATCCTTGTTCCTTGCCTCAAGCTCTGCATCTTCGTGAGCAGCTCCAATTTGTAATCGACTGGAATAAATTGTTTCTTCACTTTTGACACCATTTTGTCCCATCTGGAAATTTTATCTTTCTTTTGTCTTCCTCTTTCTAACTGGACCTCTTTCCACCATATACTGGCATGACCTTTCAATTTTTTCTTTGAAAACCTCACTCTATGAGGATCTTCAATCTCCTCAAACTCAAAAAAATCTTCCATGTCATTGATCCAATCGATCAATTCTTCAGGATTCAGACTTCCATTGAAATTTGAAACCTCCATTTTAGGTCTCTTCCCAATGCTTGAGATCACTCACAGCAATATTCTTTCTCGAGGATCCATTGGATCCTGCTCTTCCTCTTTCATTTCCTCTTTTATTTCATCTTTACTATCATCTTTGTCTCATTGCATATCTCTTCTTCGAACCTCTGGCTGCAAGGTTTCTAATTGTCTTCTAAGGGCTTTGATTTCATCTCTAAGTGGATCTCTTCCTCCACCACCTCGGCCTCTACCTCTGCCATGTTGGGTAAGTCTTGGAGGAATCTTGAACTCAACCCACACTCACAAATCCTACTACAACTGCCTCACGTTCGGCGCTCTGTTACAGGCTCAGGAACTCCTGCTCTAATACCACTTGATGAGGGCCAAGCCACCTGAAACCACACAAATCACAACAATAAATACCAACACAAAAGATGTGAGACAAAAAAATAACCCACTTTCAATTATTTTCAAATAATGAAATTACAGATTTAAAACTTACATGCTACAACCTCATGGGCTTGATTCGTTACAATAAAATCAACTTTGAAAGAAAATATATTATTCACAGCCCAAAATCTGCACTATTGGAGTCACCTTCTACAACCCCCACTTAACCCTTTTTTTTTTATTTTACCCAATAACTGCCCTAAATGTTCTAGAAAGTTTAAATTTCCCTTTTGTTTTGGCACCAAAAGTCCCACCATTTGATTTATGGCCTAGGAAGAAATTTTAATGAAATTCACTTTTTAGAGGGGCAACTTCGCGGGGCCATAACTTTTGATCTGGGTGTTCGATTTTCTATTATTGCATATCATTGGAAATCTCTTGAAGATATCTACAGTGCATGAACTCATTGTAGGTCAGTTCAGAAACCTTTCAACCTGTTTTGGGGCCTCTAAAATCTTCATATCTAAAATTGAAGCTACATTGGAGAAACTTCTCAGGACATAAACTTTAATATCTCACAAACCATGTAGGGTATTGAGGTGATTCTTTTGCAACTGGAAAAAAAATTCAGTTCTGCTCCTTGGGGTAAATTTTCACGTCCATATGAGCCCGCTTAGGCCAACTTACTAAAAATAGTAAGTGCCTATTTTTTGCTATTTTTGACACCTGACTATCTTACACCCCTTAAGTGCCATCATGGGACTCAAAACAACTAAAGAAAATAAAGAAAACATTTTTTTGGGGTGATGCAAGATTTCCCTACACTGTTGAATGCTCCTACATCAGATAATGATGTCTCTAGAAAAGGGATTGTCATCAATGAGTAGAGAAGAAATGGTAAGGTGATGATCATCCCTAATAAGGCCCTAAGAAATTATATGGACATGTTGAGAGAGCACGCTTTCTTCACAAAGTGGGGAGCAGGCGGATGCTCTATGGTGGATTGGTAGAGAGACCAATGGGGCTTAGAGGTAGGCATCAAATTTTTGGCCTATAAATTTTTTTTAATCATATGCTTATCACCACAATTAAACTAAAGCATCATGTTTGAAAAAATCCTGCAAATGGACGAAATAGGGTTTTATATAAAAGAGTGGGATCCAAATTTTAACCCCCACAGGCATGAATTGGATAGAATGAAAACATGGGTAAATTTGCACAACCTGCCCTTAAAATATTGGGATGAGGAGGTCCTAATCTGATACGGAATCAATTGGGTACTTACATTGGGGTATATAAATCCTTGATTCATGGAGAAATGAAGGGTCAAGTGAGAATATGTATAGAAATTAGTTCCAGTAGTGAACACTTGGAAGAACTAGAAATTATTATGGAGGAGGGCAAGTGGAACTAGGAGATAGATTGGGATCTCTTCACCAGCAAATTTGCCACCTTCTCGAAATATGATGTCATAAATAAAGATTCAAAATGGAAATATGGATTTTTTATGGATGTAATGTAGGAAAAAGAATCCATTTTTCACACTTAATTTGGGAATAATTAATATTAAATAAAATGAACTAAATTATTCCTTAATTTAATGTTGTAATATGTATTTTAGATATTCAAATTGAATTTAGGGACCTATTAATTAAAATGGACTTAATTATGCCTTATTTGTGTTGTAAGGTGTACCTTTAAACTTTCACACTAATCGAGGGATTTATTAATTAATTGAGGTTAATTATGCCTTAATTGGACCCTTTAATTCAAATTCAAGCCTAATTAATTTTAATTTCTAAAGAGGAAAACCCAAAATTCATTAATGCCATCACATAACACTTATCATTGAGCAATATGTGTCCTAGGAAAGTTACCTGGGACCCATTCGCCAAATGTGTCTTAGGAAAGTGACCTAGGACTCATTCTCCATAGGGCTAATGGGTCCTCACTTAGACCTAGGACCCTAATTTAAATTATGTTTTTGGCAATATTTTAATGATTTCAAATCTATATTTCAATGTCAGCTTGTGATATTTGAATTAAGGATAAATTACTATAAATCAAGGCTATTTCATCAAATCAAGTCTAAGTTTCTAGAGAAGGTTTCAATTAGATTTTTGGGAGATCAATTTCAACAGCCAAGATTATTGTCAAGAGCATTCAAGGGCATATTTCTTTATCATTTGTTGTAGCAATCAATATCCAAGCATTATGTCAAAGTTATGTGGAGTCATGCATGTTGTTTGAGCTAATATGGTGATGTACAGTTCAAGATCCATTCAAGTATTCAAAGGCATTCTTTCAAGGCAAGTTTTATGATCAAGATTCACATCCATTGAAGCCACTTCATACTAGTTGCAGATCTATAATCCAAGGTTCAAACAAAGGTTTGGTGAGTTGCGACATTGCTTGTTCATTCATCATTCCTTCATATTATTTTGTTTTATTTCAAGGTTTAATTACCAAAATGGGTTTTGACCAAGGAAAACCCTCATTCACCTAAAAAAACAACATTTTTCCCTCTTGAAATGTGTTTTCAAATTTTAGGGGGGAGATATCTTGAGGAGAAAAATTGCAAAGTTGTCCAAGATGCATTTGTTTTCATCATTCTTTCAATTTCACGGAAACTAGCCTATAGAATTTATTTTTGGCTTTCTGGCCACAAGATTCAAGAATCTAGGAGTGCAAACACAATAGAACAAAACCTAGAAACAAATTATCAGGAGCCCTAACCAAGACCCATTCGCCATAGGGCGAATGAGTCCTTAGTGATCCTTGAAAAAGTACTTTTTGTGAGAGGTACACAAGATTTATCCCTTCCAAATTCTTCCTAAAGTTTGTAGATTCCATCAGTTTTATGTTTAAGCTTCTAAATACACTTTATAGATCATAATTTGGAGTTTATTTTTAATTTTTAATTTTTCTCCCCAAAGTGTTGTTTAACCTAGACCCCCATCCTAGCAAAAAAGGGAAATCAGTAGATTGACACTTTGACTTGATTCACCTCAAGGTTGACATTCATTTCATAGTGTGGATCACATTTCCTAATGAAATTAGAGAAAGAGGACCCATTTTCCCTCTTTGGATCCACTTTTCCATTATGGTAAATTCCCCTATCCTATTTCTCTATTTTCATTTTGGTGAACCTAACCTTGTACAACAATGTTTTTGAAAATTGGAGTCCTTTTAACCCTAGATCTAAGTTTTGCAATAGATTGCATTAGGTTTGCATTAGTTACATTACATTTATGGTTCTTTAAATCTTTCATTAGCTTGCATTGCATATAGGGGTTTAAATTTGCATTTTTGCATTGTTTAAATCTGAAAAATCCAAAAATTTGCATGCATATTATAATTGTGCATAGTGTTTGCAGATTAGTGTAATTTTCATCATTCATATTCAAAAATTGGATCAAAATTTTATTTCAAAAAGTTTCATATAGTTTATTATTTTTTATTAGTTTTACTTGCATTAACACATCAAATTCTAGAAAATTTTGTTACAGAAACACCAGTATGAAACCTGGAACAAAGAACACATCTAATCACTCATAAATTCATTTTCAATTTTAAAAAACCCTATACCAAGACCCATTCACCCTTGGGAGAATGATTCCTTGGATGCCTACAAAAACCAACTTTTCTAAGATTTTTGGTGGTTTTTTGCACTTCCTAGGCCTACTAGTAACCCCATGTATCAGTTTGGAAAGTTTCAGGAATTTTTGTTTTATGTATCTAGGTAAAATCATCCATTTAGTGTAACCATTTTAAATCATTCCAAAACTTATTTCAGCATTGAAAATCATTATATTTGTAGGAAAATTGTTTACATTTTGAAGCATTACATAAGTTGGATAGATTACTTTTCATTTTAGGCACACACTCAAAATTCACAATGTTAGTATCTTTCTTTTTCAAGTTTTCCAAGAAAAAATGCATTAGCAAGCATGTTAGTCATGAGAATATCTTAGTGAAAGAGATTGAACTTGTTGACATATTCCATGCTACCACATTTCCAATCATCCCCCCATCCCCTAATATCTCTCCTATTTGTGAGAATCTCTTAGTGAAAGAGGATGTATGCATAGACAATCATGATAATCATAGTTGCTCTTCTCCTAATACCTCTCCTACTTGTGGCAAAGGTATTTTGGTGTTATAAAATGCACCCATTCAGAGTCATGATAATCTTGAAAGATCCTCTCATAACAAATCTCATACTTGGGAAGATAATATCGCACAAAATAATGAGACCATTGACACATTAGTGAAAAAGGATGAAATCATGGACAATCATGACAATCACATCGGTTCTTCCCCTAATATCTCTCCTATTTGTGAAGGATATTTTTTGGTATTAGAAGAACCCATCAATGAGAGTTATGAGAGTCCTATTTTTCTCTCTTCCCCTAGGGAAAACATTATTGAACAAGAGAATTACATCATTGATAAGCAAGAAAATCCAACCATTGATAACTCCCTTACTTGTGATGAAGTCATTTTAGAAGATCCAACCTTTGAATGTCATGAACATCTAGTTTTTTTCTCTCCTAAAGACCCTCTACTAGGGTGGATACCATGGTGCAGGAGAATGATATAATTGACACATGTCTTTATAGAATTGATACATCTTCCAAACAATAGTAATATGGCTTCCTTAGATGAAGATGATGAAGTGACATTAGACTCCCCTTCACTAAGAAATCTTGAAAATAAGGATGTGTGTTGAGGTTATGAACATTATAACTCCCTCAAGTCCTCTAATTCTTAGACCTCTTACAAATCCTTTAATTATTGGACCTCCTAAGCCTGAACTTAACATTTATCCACCCTCATAACAACCATAAATTTAAAATAAACCCATGCCTATCTTAGAACCACCTACAATGCAACTTGATAATGATAATGTTTCATAGCAACTGAGTTGCAATATCATTTCTCATACATATAACACTAGAAATAATTTGCAACCAAGACAAACAAATCCAACATCCCTCCCATTACCTCAACCTATCTTGCCTAGTACTCCTTGTTTTCTCTCACATAAAGGAAAGGAGTATGATCTTGTTGAACAACTAAAAAATACTTCTACTAAGATATCCTTATGGGACCTTATTCAAGCCTCACCTATTTATCATAACATGCTTCAAATTGCTTTACAACAAGTTCCTACCCCTCCTAATGTGCAACCAAATGATGTGGTAACCCAAATTCAAGCTATAACTCTGTTCAACTTAGACATTACTTTCCATCAAGATGAGTTACCTTTGTTAGAAGCGCAAAAACAAAATGAAGCCTTCATGATAATATCTAAGATTAATACGTGGAAAATAAAATGAACCGTTGTTGACAATGGATCATCCCTTAACGCATGTAGCATAAACCTTTTGGAAAATATTGAAGCAAAAAAAAGCCAAATTCAACCTAACTCTATCTATTTGTGGGTTTGATAACATAGGAAAACAATTGCTTGGTGGGATTACATTACCTATTAAATTTGGAAAGGTTACATTGTAAACTCCTATTCATGTCTTGCTCAATAATCTTTCATATAATCTTCTCTTGGGTAGACCTTGGATTCATGCAATGAATGGGGTGTTGGAGTATAGGACCACTGAGGGGGGGTGAACCAATGGTCTAATGAGAAATCAAATTTCAAAACTTAACTCACTTGTCTTATGCAAAGAGACCCATTGAAAACACTTCAAACATTATAGATATTGAATTTGAAGGGAGTCACAATGATATGCAAATCATAACATAATACTTGAAAAAAGATGACCAATTAATCACAATATGACAAACCACCAAGAGGAGACATAACACAATTTTTATGGATGGAAAACCCTAAAAGGGTGAAAAATCACTCTAAAAATAAGTGTCATTAAGCCTTACTAGCCAAATCCTCACTGGTTACATATTATGCCTCATTGGCAAAGCCTCACTAGCTACACTCTATGCCTCACTGGCTATACTCTATGCCTCACTGGCTACATACTATGCCTCACTCACAAACCATCATGCCTCACTGGAAAAATAACATGCCTCACTAGCTAAACAACATGCCTCACTGGAAAACCAACATGCCTCACTAGAAAATCAACATGCCTCACTAGAAAAACACCATGTCTCACTGGCATTCTTCAAAAGAAAATGAATGAAAAACCAGAGGGTTACTCTGTTTCAAGACAAACCATCGCTTTATTTGTGCATCAGAAAAACTCCATCTACCTTATTCTCACATATCACAACACTATAACAAAACTTTCAAAACAAAATATTACTGTTCTAAAAACTGCATTCACTTCTCAAAATATCATTCACCATGAAAGGAAAGAACACAACTATCAAATCAACCAAAAATACTAATCTTTGCAAGTATCATTAATGTCCCACAATTCTTCCTATTTGAGTATTATATCATTCTAAAAACATAGTATCAAAACTTCAACTTAACTTTTCATTGTGCCCTTACATCTATTCCACACACCACTGTTGGAATTCAAATAGTCTTCATATATTGTTCATCGATCTTCAACTTGGAACCTTCATGGTGACCATTGATTAGAATAGTTACAAACCAAAACTACACAGACACATGTCAAGTTAAAGCCACGAGAAATAGTTTTTGGAAATTTTAAATAATAACCTTTGATCTTTTTCTCCCACCAAGTTCATCTTTAAAAGATAGTCATTGATGTTATAAAAGCGAAATAATATAAATCTTTCACCTGCTAGGCCGATAATCCCTAGGAATAGGGACTAGTAGATAATACAATTATAACCCTTAATTAGTCACTTAAGTGATTCTTAACTTGTGATCCCAAGTCACCGTTCAATTATTAAAAAAAATGAATTTTTTATCAACTTTGCAAAATAACCTCCATTTAGGGTTTTAAAACATAAGTGATTTCTAATGAATAAAGCCTAAACCAATTTAAAATCTTAATAAACTTGCACCTATGATTGTTCATGATCTATGTTATTCATCATATGTCTTAGTCTCGGATGCAAAATATTGTATCAACATAACCTTTGACACCAAATACCATCAAGCATCAACACAAAAGTGCATTCTATCAAACATCAATACTAAGTAAACATCAACATCTTGCATCAACATCATGAAGAATGAAACAAGATCCTATTACTAAATGAACAAGCTCCAATGACAAACAATGATACATAAACAACTCCACCAACTCCATCAACCTTTGTACCAATATCAATCAAAGTATCATGACAATGCAACATCAAGAATGAGATGATGAAACCAAGTCCCTTTGACATAATTGTGAGTCTCTTTGACATCAATGACAAACAAATCCAATTCCAGCAAACTCCCCCTTTGGAATTGATGTCAACTTACAAAACTTTTGTATCCTTTTGCTCCATCATCAAGCAATATCAACAAGGTCAAAGCATTAGTTGTTCTCCCCCTTTGACAACAATGACAAAGGGCATGTAATCAAGGTAACTACATAGACTATAAACCAACCATAGCACTATCAAGCATTGCAAAATGTGCACACTACTATCACTACAGATCATAAGATAGAAGAACCAGAGAAACCACTACAAAGACAAACCTACTGTGCACTATCCAATAGGAAGCATTTTTCTCAATTTGAAATCTGTTGGATCAAGTGAAAATTTTGAAACAATGGTGATATACAATCACTCCATACAAGAGAAGATCCTCAAGACAACCATCAATTACTAAGAGCATTAGCACCAAGCATTCCAAAAGGAATGAAGACCACTATATATTGAGAGCACTGTATACTGTCAACACCAACCTAGCACTAAAGCAAAGGCTACTGCAATCCATTGCACTGCCAAGCACTATTTCTTGTATTGAAAACCTCCATTGAAAGAAGAGAACCTATCTTCATGATTACACACTAGAAACAAAATATTCACAACTGAGCATGAGACCCCAGTGATTTTCACTTTCACTATTTAGACTTCATCATTGATAAATACCACTGAATGGCATTGTCACTATATTTTCATAACAATATTATATTGGTTTACAACTATTAATATGAACAATACTGTCATGAGCACAAAATCCCTGGAACAAGGGTCTTCTAAGACAAAAAAAAAAACTCTAGGAAATAATGTAACCAGTCCAAAGATAATGAAATTGAGATTGAGATCACTATATAAGCATCTACTACATGACTTTTCAATTATCTAAGCATCATCTTACTATTCAAGAGTCATACCACTGCATACCAGTACCACTTCATAGAAATCTTGTCTATACACTGGATAAAGCAAAGAGAAAAACATATCACTGCTATTTCTAATACCATATTGCTTTAGAATCTACATATCCTTGCAACAATATCACTATCAGCGGGATCAAAACTACTATGATATTAGCATATTTTCACAAAGAAATTTATTTCCCCTACAAATTTCAAGACAATTCAAGATCCATCCAAACTGTCATTTCAATTTGTCAATGTTATCAATCAAAAACAATGTCAACCAAATCATTGTACCATGCTAAAAGACTAAGTAATTATGGAACAACCAAAGCATCATACTATAAACCATCAATATTGGCACTTATATTCCATATCAATACTTGACATCAAAATCACACAAAGAAGATAAGGTTTGCATAAATGATTCTATGTGATTCAAAGTAAAGCATTACTCCTACAAACTAATATCAATGTTGCATATCATAGAAGATACCATGCATATCAGTGTGAAAATCAGTGCATACATATCATCAAACTATGCATTACCAACCAATCACTCCTTTGCAGCAAGATCTCTCAAAACAACACACCAATATGTACCAAAACATTTGTCATATTTGTCAAGGCACTTGCACTATCACTAAACCCATGCAAGAAGAATACTTCAAGATAAAACCACCAAAGTGAGATTTGTCCTCTATCTTATGTGATTAATAAATGAATATCACAGTATATTGTGAATGAGATCTTATCACTGATTCAATATCTCGATTGTGAGATTTGTGAATGCAATTATTCTTGCATTATTAAACATTGAACTGGCTAATACTTTACAACCATATCACTATCACAAGCAAGAATTATAAGGCCATATTCTCCCCCTTTTCCAAACTACCAAACCAAGTATGGAGAGCACTATCATATCAAGTATGAAAACTATTGTCAGACCAAGATGCAAAACAAAGACATTGCACTACATGGTGTTGTATCATTGATCATCAGGTAAAAACTCCACATTCCACATTTCACTGTCAAGCAAGAGTTACAAGAGCAGTGTCATCACACCAAGATGTATACCACTGTCACTAAGGAAAACCATTGTTAAAGATCATTATTTTCATGCAAGATCAACAAAGTCTTTTCCTATCCTAAAGTAGCACTAAAATGACTGGAAACAACACTTTGAATACCAAGTGAACAAGCAACTTTGACAGACAGTGAACAAATCTCTTTGCAAAACCAAACAACATCGATATCACCTTGTGAACCATGAATACCATGACAAAAATTATTGTCATATTTCCATTAGAGCACATTGTACTTCACACCTCTATAAATTGTCACCAAGACTATTAGCATAGTAAACTTTCATCAAAATGACATGAAGAACATTGTATTGTGCAAAGAGCCAACAGGGAATGTCATAGCACTATGTATTGAGAATATCAATCTAGCACTGGATATTTGCAACCACTTCACTAAGCATAAGAATAAGTCAAGACTACTCCACTAGACATGCATTATGTAAGATAACTGCATTTCTTACCAAAGAAAAATAATAAACCAAGATAGTGAACCAACCACTTAACTATCACTCTACCATACATTAGCCACTTTAGTCATGTCAAAGCATGAAAAGTCCTTTTATCTCTTGTAATCATGCAATCACTCTATATCATCACCATACTATCACAAAATCCTTGCAACATCATTGTGCAAAAACAAATTGTCCAAAAGACAAAAATAGCACTGTCAATTAGTAACTAAGAACTATCCTCTGTAACTGAGAGCATCAAACTGTCACCTTGTGTACTCAATGTAAAATACCAATATCAATATCACTATCTAAGCACAAAATCACTAGTCAAGATCCAAACTATGTAAAAATCAAACAATCCAAAGGACAAATTATTCAAACTATCCATACTGCCACATCACTTTGACTAACAAAACTTCCACCAACACTCACCAACAAAGCAACTAATGCATATCATAGTATTGGAATCGCTATTCTTAATACCATTATCTTTGCAGAGACACAACCTCTTTGTTGTTTTCTATGGGGTTTGTATGATAAAACTATAAACATATCCCCCTAACCTCATGCTTCTCTTTATGCACTCATGGATGTCACTTGTGTAGTATGCACAAGCTTAGGTTCTTTCTTCTCTTTCACTTGTTTTCTTCTCCAAACTTTCAGAGTGCTTGTCTTCTTGTGATGATTAAATGGTTCCATTAAATTACTTCTACAATATTGTAATTTATGTCCAAACTAATTGCATCTATAGCATATGACCTTGTCACCAACATGAGAAGTAAAAGAATTACATCTTGAGAATCCAAAAACATCATGTTTTACTTGTGTTCTACAAAACCTTGCAATATGACCTAGATGGTTGTATTTATAAAATAGTACATTATTTCTTCTATTTGACCCTTCATAAGGACTCTTATTCTATCCAACTTTTCTTCCATGCATCTAGCACTCTATTGCTCTATGACCAAATTCATAACATGAATAACAATAACCATGAAAATATTTTTCAAACTTGGTCATATGATATTGTCCTGAATGAAAGTATTTTTTGAACTTCTTGTCGTTGGCTTGTACAAGAGTACTTTCTTTTTTCTTCTTCTTGTATTCAACCTTAGGAGCAGTAGAATGATAGTTTAGATCAATCTTCTTCCTAGTATTTTCTTTGACCTTAGAACTCTATCCTTTCTCAAATCCTAAACCAATAGTATCCTTGTAATATTTTTGCTTACCCAGGAGATTTACTAACTTGTCACTGTCATCACACATATCTAGCCTTTTCCTCAAAGCTATAACTTTTGCCTCTAAAGTATAACACTTCTTTTCTTTGGTGTCTAACTCCATTTTGGTGACTTCTACAATCCTCTTGTTCTCTTCAAGTTGAAGCTTTAGATCTACAACTAATTTTTTAGAATCATTAACCCCATTGATCATATTTTCAGTATTTTTTTGGGTATGATTTCTTTGCACTACTACCTCCTCTTTTAGTATTTTTATTTCACCAAGAGCACATCTCAATTATCCCTCAAAATTAACCTCTGCTTCAGTATTATTAGATTGATCTTCACTCTTTTCTTTCTCATTTTCACTTTGACTAATTGTAGTCATAAACAAAGTTTCCTCTCCTTCTTCAATAGAATCTTTTGAACAACTATTTGTTACATCAGCATCCTTAACAAATAGACTTTTCTTATTTTTGAATTTTTTTTCCTTTTAAGATTATATTGTTTCTTCTTTCTTTGTCTCATAAAGTCCTCTTCATCACTTTTAGAATCTTTATAGGGACATTGAGCAACATAATGTCCTATCTTACCAAAACTGAAACACTTGAATGGAAGCTTCCCTTTATACTTTCCTGATCCTTTTTTTCAATCTGCTTACAAAGGTAGATTATTTTTCATTCAATTCCTCTAAATCAAAATTAACCTCTTTGTCCTTTTTGGCTAATTTAAAGGAAACCTCTTTGCTTGTGGAGTCATCATTACAATTTCTCATCTCATAAGCAGTAAATGTGTCATGAAGTTCATCTAAGGTAATTTTATTTATATCCCTCTCTTCTACAGCAGATACCTTGGAATAATACTTAAATGTTAGTGATCTTAGCACCTTCTTGACAACTGATTTTTCTTCCAAGGACTCACCAAAACCACGGTTAGAATTGGCAATCTCTTGAACTCTTAGAAGGTAATCAGCAACCTTCTCATCTTCATTCATTCTTAATCGTTCAAATTTGGCTCTAAAGGTTTGTAACTTGGCTTCTTTTACCTTGTCATCACCTTGATAGATACTAGATAGCTTATCCCAAACAACCTTTGCAAATTTACAATCCATAATCTTGACAAGTATATCATTAGTCAATCCACAACAAATTGAATTTTTTGTCTTGGCATTACACTCATAGGCCTTTTTATCATCTAGAGTGGAAGGTTGCTTAGTAGCAATATATTCATTTTCAAATACTACCCAAACATCATAACCTAGAGAAGATAAGTAGAACTGCATTCTAAATTTCCAAAAAGAAAAACCAAAACCATCAAATAATGGTGTTTTAGAAGTAGAAAAACCTTCTTGATTAGCCATAATAAGTACTCCACTACCAATATCTCCTAAGTTGATTAAACTTGTGCAAGGGACCTTATTCTTTGATACCACTTGTTGAAGTACAAGACCACTAAGAGGGGGGGTGAATCAATGGTCTAATGAGAAATCAAATTTCAAAACTTAACTCACTTGTCTTATGCAAAGAGACCCATTGAGAACACTTCAAACATTATAGATATTGAATGTGAAGGGAGTCACAATGATATGCAAATCAGAACACAATACTTGAACAAAGATGACCAATTAATCACAATATGAAAAACTACCAAGAAGAGACATAACACAAGATTTATGAGTGGAAAACCCTAAAAGGGTGAAAAATCACTATGAAAATAAGTTTCATTTAGCCTCACTGGCCAAAACCTTACTAGTTGCATATTATGCCTCACTGGCTACACTCTATGCCTCACTGGAAAAGCCTCACTAGCTACACAATATGCCTCACTAGCTACACAATATGCCTCATTGGCTACATACTATGCCTCACTAGCAAACCATCATGCCCCACTGGAAAAATAACATGCCTCACTAGCTAAACAGCATGCCTCACTAGAAAACCAACATGCCTCACTGGAAATCAACATGCCTCACTAGAAAAACACCATTTCTCACTAACAATATTCAAAAGAAAATGAATGAAAAAATAGAGTTTTACTTTGTTTCAAGACAAACCACTGCTTTATTTCTGCATCAACAAAACTCCATCTCCCTTATTCTCCCATATCACAACACTGTAACAAAACTTTCAAAAAAAAATATTATTGTTCTGAAAACTGCATTCGCATAAATGCAAGAAGATGAGTCCATGAAATGTGGAAGTTTTTGCCTTAACAAAAAATTCGAATTCAACTTCAACAAAATGGGATCTCGTTTAGGATCGGGACCCTAAGCCAAAAATAGGATCCCATTTCTTAAAATCATTAAACATTATTTTTTTATGATTTTAAGAAAGAGGATCTTGTTTTCAAAATGGGATCCCGATTTTTAAAAAATGGGATTTCGTTTCTTAAAATCATAAAAAATGTTTTTATGAAACAAGATCTCATTTTTTAAAATTTTATTTTTTGGTTGAATTTTTGCTTTGTTTTTCGGTTTGGGAAAAGGCTTGGGGACCCAGACCTAAGCTTTGGACCTGGTTTGACCTGCAAGTTGAAGGTCTTGACAATGTCACAAGAAAATAGTGACTTTGGACATATATCTGAAGACTTTTTTTGCAAAAATTTTTTACAAAATTAAAACCCATTATAGATGAGAATGTGTAGATTCTAAATATGTAAAAAAAATTACAATTGGGTTATTTTTTCTATTTTTTAATTAATTTTTGATGAAATTGGTCCATACACTTGAAATATTAGGGTTTTTTACTATTTTAATAACTTTTTATCAACATAACATTTTTGACGAACGGATTGCACGAGAACAAACTTCAAATAATTATTTTTAATTTTTAGAAAAATAAAAAAAATGATAAGTTTAGGCCATCTTATACGTGTTGTACACAATGATTTTTCAAAACGATAAATATGCCTAATAAAAAATTAACCAAAAAAAATATTCAATAAAAAATTACAAAAAAATATTCAAAACAAGCTTCAGTGAGTCACAAATATTTTCCCAAAAGGATTTAGAAAAATATGATAATTTAGGTCAAAATATGGATGTTGTACACGTGAATGGTATGGTAAAAAAAAAGTGTCTTTTAAACAGTGGCTTTTAGAAACGCCTATTGAAACTCAATTTGTACAATTTGGGTATTGAAATAAATTACATATTTGGAAACTAGACTCTGAGTACTACATTTTATGATCATGACTTTTTTGAAGATTCCATCTCTAAGTGCTTCAAATTTTAAGGTCAAATGTGTCAAATTCTGAAAATCAGGAAAAACACTTCCACTTTTTGGCCAAAAATTGAACTCAACTTCTTGCCAACACCCATTCACTTCTCAAAATATTATTCACCATGAAAGGAAATAACTCAACTATCAAATCAACCAAGAATACTAATCTTTGCAAGTATCATTACTGTCTCACAATTCTTCCTCTTTGAGTATTTTATCATTCTAAAAATATAGTATCAAAAATTATGCTTAACCTTTCATCATGCCCTTACACCTATTCCACACACCACCTTTGGAATTCAAACAGTCTTCATATATTGTTCATCGATCTTCAACTTGGAACCTTCATGGTGACCATTGATTAGAACAATTACACACCAAAATTATGCAAATACCTGTCAAGTTAAAGCCACGGGAAATAGTTGGTAAGTTTAAATAATAACCTTTGATCTTTGTCTCTCGCTAGGTTCATCTTTAAAAGATAGCCATGATGTTATAAAAGAGAAATAATAGAAGTCGTTCACCTGCTAGGCCAATAAGCCCTAGGAATAGGAACTGGTAGACAATACAGTTATAATCCTCAATTAGTCACTTAAGTGACTCTTAACCTATGATCCAAAGTCACCGTTCAATTATTAATAAAAATGATTTTTTTATAAAATTTGCAAAATAACCTCCATTTAGGGTTTCAAAAAATAAGTGATAACCAATGAATAAACCCTAAACCAATTTAAAATCTCAATAAACTTGCACCTTTGATTGTTCATGATCTCTATTATTCATCATATGTCTCATTCTCTAATACAGAATATTGTATCAACATAACCTTTGACACCAAAGACCATCAAGCATCAACACAAAAGTGCATTCTATCAAACATCAATACCATGTAAACATCAATATCTCTCATTAGCATCATGAAGAATGAAACAAGCTCTTATTTCTGAATGAACAGGCTCCAATGACAAACAATGATCCATAAACAACTCCACCAACTCCATCAACCTTTTTAAAAATATCAAAGTATCATGACAAGTTCCAAGGCAATGCAACATCAAGAATGAGATGATGAAACCACATCCCTTTAACATCACTGCAAGTCTCTTTGACATCAATGAAAAAAAAATCCAATGCCAACATGGGGTGCCTTCTACCCTTCATCATAAAATGATGTATGTTTACAACAACAAAGTGTATACAATCAAAGTTAACCCTGAACCAGAAATTTGTTTGAACATTGAGAAATTCAAGTAAAATCATTTGAAAACACTAACACCAACTACACAAGAGGAACCTGTGCAAGAGAAAGAAAAAGAGAACCACAGTGAAGAAGTTACAAAGTTATTGAAAAATGATTAGCGTTCCTTAGATTTTACACCTACATGGGAGAATACAAGATCATAACAAAAGATTTTGAAAAGGGAAAAGAAAAAACGATAATGTCAACACAAAATTTGAAAGCATTCACCTCAGCCACTTTAGAAGAAGAAGCAAATTACATAATAAAATTTGATGAAGTTGAATATGAGCAAACCTCAAATTCGAAAGAAATGAAAAAGATTTATGGAGGAGGTTATGAAATTATGAAACAAATTGGTTACAATGGAAAAGGATGTGGTGTTAGAGAACAAGGTATTTGTGTCCCTATAGAACCTGATACACAAGAAACAACTAGTGGTCTTGGTTATTGTCCCTCAAAAGAAACAAGCAAGCCTTCACTCAATATCAACAAGTTCTTACAAAGGATTCTTCTAAGCCAACTTTAACCTTGGTGCATACTAAACTAATAGAAACTATTGGTCTTGGTTGTTTTCCTTTGAAAGACAAAAATAATTAAAGAAATTTTCACTTAATATCAATTTCCTCACACAAAACATTCCTAGGACATGTCATAGTAATGATTGAAGTTTATTATATTTTACGTCTTCCTTTAAAGAATGGTACAAAATCTCGCAATCTAAAGAGTCTTTTGTAAGTATGACACCTTGTACTAAGCAAGAGATATCCTTTTCATAAAATAAAGGAACATCTACTATTGATCAAGAGAGTATATTTTTGAGAATCCTCCAGGATCATTTGATATCTCTCCCTCCAAGAATTTGAAAGAAATTTTACAACAAGAGTTCATTTTGTGCATACCATAGAGTTCATAGTCATTCTACTAATGAATGTAAGGCTTTAAGTGATAAAATTCAACATCTTAAGGATTGTGGTTCTCTTCCTTGTGTTGAAGCACCTAGTTCCTCTAATTGATATTGATTTTCATGTTTCTCATCAATCACCTTGGCTCACCCTTGACTTTCACTAAGTGGGGGCAAGGGGGTTAGGTATCCTTTTCCTCGTATGGCACTTGTTGTCTCTTTTGGCTAGTTGGCCACCTTCCATGTATATATAAGAGCAAGCTTGGGATGGAACGACATAGCTTAGGTTGGCTCGCATTCGACATACTTTATTTTTGTTATCTTTAGCATTTCATTTTGGGGGAAACACCTTATTCATTATGTAGTTTCATTCAGGAACATATGACTTGGCATAGGATTTTCCAAATAATCTCTAATGTCTTCTTCTTCTTTAAATCAGATTGCTCATAACAATGGTGCTAGAAATCGCTTTAAAGTGGGGGAATACATCGACACTCATGTTTCATTGTGCGATTTTCTTTATTCTTGTGGTGTTTCCTTTTCTTGGTGGTGTCATTGGGTTTGATGTCCTCCAAGAGCATGATATTTCTTAAACGTGTCCTCTCTTGGAGACATTAGACATGATGTTCTCTAAGAAGAGACCTTACACAAACTAAGAAAAATACCTTTGAACAAAAACACTTGCATGTTCATATGTGCTTAGCATGACAACTTGTTAGGCCTTGTGAAGCTCGAAGTTTCATTTTGTGACTCCCTATTGAAGTTATTAGAGGGATAGCTTTGGTATGGTTAGTACAATCAGATCCTAGATAGAGTCATGACTTTCTCATTGTATGATGAGAGCCTAGACCTATCATGGCTTTCTCACTAAGCCACTTTCTTGGGGGCTCACCTAGTGGATGGCCTAAGGTTCGATTAGTCTGGAGTGAGCGTGTGTTTTGGACAAACAGCTAAGACTTGATCCACATTGAGTTGGACAAACAATCGAGGCTTGATCCACCCCTTTTTTTTGTTTTTGTTGTTTTTGTTTTTCTTTCTTTTAGTCTTTGACATTGTATGTGTGTGTATCTTGTCTTGTTGTTGCATATCATACACCTTGTGTGTGTCCTTTTGTGCTCATGTTGGTTTGATGTAGGATCTTGGATCCTGGGGACTTGATCACCCTCTTTGATCTTTTTCATCCTATACCATCCACATTGGTACACTTGGACCCCTCTTGACTACTTTAGTGCAAGTTTGACACAAGTTCTTCCTCTCACTAAAGTGGGGGCTAAATGTAGTGTAGGAAAAAGTATCCATTTTTCACACTTAATTTGGGAATAATTAATATTAAATAGAATGAACTAAATTATGCCTTAATTTAGTGTTGTAATATGTATTTTACATATTCAAATTGAGTTTAGGGCCCTATTAATTAAAATGGACTTAATTATGTCTTATTTGTGGTGTTGTAAGGTGTACCTTTACACTTTCACACTAATTTAGGACTTTATTAATTAATTGAGGTTAATTATGCCTTAATTGGCCCCTTTAATTCAAATCCAAGCCTAATTAATTACAACTTCCGAAGAGGAAAACCTCACATTCATTAATGTCATAACATAACACTTGTTATTGAGAATTGTGTCCTAGGTAAGTGACTAGGACCCATTTGCCATAGGGAAAATGGGTCCTCCCTTAGACCTAGGACCCTAATTTAAATTATGTTTTTAGTGATATTTTAATGGTTTCAAATCTATATTTAAATGTCGGCTTGTAATATTTAAATTAAGGATGAATTATTATAAATACAAGGCTATTTCATCAAATCAAATCTAAGTTTCTAGAGATCAAGTTTCAATTAGATCTTTGGGAGATCAATTTCAAGAGCCAAGATTATTGTCAAGAGCATTCAAGGGCATATTTCTTCATCATTTGTTGCAGAAATCAACATCCAAGAATTATGTCAAAGTTATGTAGATCCATGCATGTTGTTTGAGCTAATATGGTGATGTAGAGTTCAAGATCCATTCAAGTATTCAAAGGAATCATTTCAACACTATTTTCATGATCAAGATTCACATCTATTAAGGCCACTTCATGCTAGTTGCAGATCGACAATCCAAGGTTCAAACAAATGTTTGGTGAGTTGTGACATTAATTGTTCATTTATCATTCATTCATGTTATTTTGTTTCATTTCAAGGTTTACTTACCAAAATGGGGTTTGACCAAGGAAAACCCCCATTCACCTAACAAAACAGCAATTTTCCCTCTTGATGTGTGTTTGTAGATATTAGGTGGAAGATATCTTGAAGAGAAAAAATTGCAAAGTTGTCAAAGTTGCATTTGTTGTCATCGTTCTTGCAATTTCACGGAAATTGACCTACAAAATTTATTTTTGACTTTCCGACTATGAGATTTGAGAATTTCGGAGTGCAAACATAGTAGAACAAAACCCAGAAAAAAAATTTCAAGAGCCCTAGCTAAGATCCATTTGCAATAGGGTGAATGAGTCCTCGGTGAGCCTTGAAAAAGCAATTTTTGTGAGAGGTACACAAGATTTATCCCTTCCAGATTCTCCCTAAAGTCTGTAGGTTCCATTAGTTTCATGTTTAAGCTTCTAAATGCACTTTATAGATCACAATTTGGAGTATATTTTTTATTTTTTAATCTTTCTCCCCAAAGTGTTGTTTAACCTAAACCCCTATCCTAGCAAAAAAGGGAAATCAGTAGATTCACACTTTGAATTGATTCACCTCAAGGTTCACAGTCATTTCATAGTGTGGATCTCATTACCTAATGAAATTAGAGAAATAGAACCCCTTTCCCCTCTTTAGATCCACTTTTCCATTTTGGGAAATTCCCCTATCCTATTTTTCTAAGTTTCAATCGAGTTGGGCAATGGAGCTACAAATGGTGGGGAAATACTAAAGAATGGGGAAAACTACGATTAGGAAACTGAACAGCCTGCTCTACACAAGAATGGGGACCATGAGTATGCAAAGGAGGAATTTTTGGCTACAAAGGAAAATGTAGATGGGGTTGTAGAGTGGTTTCCAAAACCACAAGAAGAGGAAGGGACCAGGGAGGAATTTTTTGGTCTAAAAGAAATTATGAGTGTGGGATATGAATTGTTGAGCTACACAACCCTTGCGGAGGAAGAAGCAGCTAACCCATATATGGGTTAGGATGATGATAGCAATGTGGAGGGAAAAGATCTGAAGGACAATAACCATTTAGAATAAGAGGAGGTTTTCGAGTTGGATGAAAAGGTTGCTTCACTAGATGATAATGCAGATGTCCCAGCCACCCTAATGACTTGAGGGAAAATGGAGTAAAGCTAGGAAATCACATGACTACGAGGATAGTAGAAGGAAAGGTAGGTTGTCAAACATAGAGAAGAGGGCTATGGATGATGATGCAAAAGGCTAGCAGAAGCTCACTATCATGCTAAGATCAAATTAAGCTCACAATGAGGATTATATCGTGGAATGTTAGGGGCTTAAATGCCCCTAACAAAAAGTGTTTGCTAAGGTACTTTATGGAGGTGTCAAAGGTTGATGTCTTCATGATTCAAGAGTCAAAATTAAGTAATATAGAAGTGGAAATTTTCAAGAAGAAATGCAAAAGTTGGAATGTTGAGCAAGTGGAAGCCGCAGGGACCTCGAGGGGTCTGCTAATGGTTTGGAGACCTCAAGTTGTTTATTTAGAAAATTTTGTGGTATATAGTAATCAGTTAGCCTAAAAAGTGATAAATCTTTCATCAAATCTGATCTTTACATTGATAAATATTTATGGCCTTGCAAGTTGCATTAAGAAAAGAGAATTTTGGGTGAAGCTTGGTGTTTTTTGTAGCAAGGTATTTCTAGAATACTACATTTTAGGGGGCTATTTATGTTAGAATTGGATATGGAGATAGCCTACCAAGATCTTGAGGCCAAATGGAAAGCAAAAAGAGAGAATATGAATATGACAAGAATAAATTGTATTATTATCAATTATGCAAATATGATTCAATGTTTATGTTGTATGTATGAGAGACCCCTTGGTTATATAGCCAAGGTGAGACAAAAGATGTCATAAGATTATGACAAGTGTATTAATCATATGACATGAGAAGACTTATCACAACTACCTAGGTCACATTTGTTACAATTTAAAAGATAAGATAACAACTAATGACAACTAACACCTTCTATAAATATTCATTTCTAGGACTTAAGTAAACTTAACATGTAAATAAGTCCCCTATGTCCCCTACTAATGAATTAATTAGGTACAAGACTTTATTTATACCAACGCCCCCCCTTAAGTGTAACTTAGGGAGTAGATTATTATGAAAATGACACAAAGATGGGTCCTAGCTACAAGGCCATGTTAGGTCCCCATGTACAAATGCAAAGAAATCTCTCACAAACTAAGAAAAGGAGAAAACCCAGTGGGACAAAACTCCTCTCCAAAAGAGAGATGAAATACAAAATGAAATGCTCTCAATGAAGAATGAGAAGGTCAAAACCCCATATGAGGAAAAATACCCTCCCATAAGAGATAAGTAGAAGAAGAGAGACAATGTAACCCCCCCAATGTTGAGTCTCCTACAATGATTGTAGAATCTCGACGTTGAATGCTGAAAATGATCCAAAAGCGTTGAACAATGTTCCTCCCCTTAAGAAGAAACAAAACCAAGAATGTATGCAAGAGTTCTTCTCAATCCTAAAAGGAATATGAGGGAAGATAAATGATATGTGATGATGCTCTCTAAAGCATTCTCAAGTGTCTCCATGTCGATGTTGAATGCTGACACACTCCAAACAGACGTTCTAGGCCACACTGTTGAAGAGTACAATCCATAATCTAGTAGAGATAAATGTAGAACACAATCCAAAGACAAACATATCCCCTTCTGAAGACAAAAAATCATCCTCCAATTGTTGTCCAAAAGTATCCACACTCACGTCAAACTACAAAAAATGATCGTGTAGAGATTGTACAAGAGGGTCAAAGTGTTCCCTCGCAATTGAAGAAGGATCTTCTCCATCAAAGAGAAGATGAATTTCATCAATGATATCTCCCAAATTTTCAATATGATACTCCATATACAATTCTAAAAAACCTATCAAGAATTCATCCAAAGTATCCAAATTTGAAAGATAATGAATATCTTGTTGCACTGAATTACAAGAAGCCATATTTGTAGCAACACAATCAACAGCAATTGCAACAGTAGATGGAGGATATGAAATTAAAGGCTCAAGAACTAGATTTGATGTGAGAACTCCCAAGTTCAAAAATTCAAATGTCTCCTCTAAATAATGGTTCATACTTGAAGTGTGATCAATAGACGAAGGAACAATGTCACCATCAAAATCAAAATCTACAAAGGTATACAATCAAGAAGAATGATCAACCATCCTACTACCAATGATCTATCTACTCTCCAAGACTCAAATGAGGACTGAATCAAGAGTGAACTCCACAGTCCTCCCATCTCCACTATGTGTAATTTAATATATGGAAAGAATATTTTTTGTCAAATGAGAAACACACAAAACATCTTGGAAATTGTTATCCCAAAAACTAATAGACCCCTTCCCAATTACACCCATGTATGTATTGTTTCTCATCAAAATAGGAGACATAGTACAAGGCTAAAAAGAAGAGAATATAGACTATGAAGATGTCATATGATGATATGTTCCTGAATCTAGAAGTCATCTCCCTGGTCCATGACCTGAAGAAGCACAAAGAGCATGTCCTTTATATCCTAATGTAGAAGCCAAACCAACATGGCATTTGTCCTTTTTAGACTATTTTGAAGGAGGAGGTGATTAAGATATTCTAGAAGGAAAATCAATGTGATTATTTTTGAGAAGATGTTTCAACTCATCAATATCCTTCTTATAACAATAGTGTTCTTCATGTCCATCCTTCTTGCAATATACACAAGTAGGCCTCTCCTTAGATGATTCCCCTTTTTAGGGAGAGAATTATGATTCTTTATGTGGCTTGTTCTTTTTCTTCTTATCAATATTCATTGATTCTTTTTGTACCTTTGACTCACTAGCCAACAATGCTTGTGACTTGGAAGACTTGATTAGACCCATGTTCATTAACTTAGCTTCCTCTTGAATTAGGAGATTTGAAAATTCATCAAACTTAGGATCAACATATGATGCTCCCATAGAAAGTTGATGGGTATGAAAGATAGAAACAAACACTGAATACTCAGGACCAAGTTTGGATAACACATTCAGAATCAATTGTAAATCCCCTTTATCAATGTTGCATTCTTTCAACTATGTCCTTAATTGTTTAACTTTGGAGATGTTGTCTTGGATGTGGTCAAAAATTTTAGAATCAAGATTCATCAAATCATTATCAATTTTATATCCGCTAATCTTATCTGTTTTACCATACAATTTTTCAAAAGCCTCCCAAGCCTCTTTAGGTTTTTTGCATGATTCAACAAGAAATTGTATATCAAATGAGATTAATGAACATATGCATCCAAGTGTTTTCACGATTAATCTCCCATCTCGTCAGTTCTTTAGCATCAATAGGTTGAGAAATGGATTCCTTTAGATATCATATTAGACTTTTTCCCATGAGATAGTTCCATAATAATTTTCTCCATGTAGCATAATTATGTGGAGTTAGGAGTTCAATTTGTGATCCCCCCATTGCAAGAACACAAACCAAGCAAAAGAATGAAATAAATAACTACAAGGTTACCCTCCCCCCCAAATTACTCAACCATGAAGCCCCCCAAAGTAATATCCGATTTGTGGCACTTTATACTTAGTGCAATTATAGGTGCCACTTGCCAAAAACAACGAAATGGACTTGATCCTGGTACATGAAAATGTTGAATTTGGCCACATAGTCAAGTAAAAAAATTGGTACAAAATGAGGTCAATTTGATCATACCACTAAAAATAACATAAAAAATGATGCACTTTCAAAAAAAATTGCACCCAAAAATGTTACCGTAGGAGCAAGATATGAGCTCCTGAAGTTCCCAAAATGAGGACAAAGTAGCAACACCTATGAGAATCTGCAAGTTCTAAAAAAAAATAGACACCAAAACCAAAATATGATTGCACCACTATGAAGAGTGCAAAAAATTATCCCAAATCAAAACAAATTTCTCTAAAAAAGGAGGTCATGAGCACAAGTTATAAGCATTTGAAAATCAAGTGCAAAACTGAATACTTCATTGGAAAGGGGGTAGAAATTTTTCAAAAGAGCACTGACATGGTGCTAACATCATCATTCCATGATGTTAAAATTGATTTTCATCCACCCATCACAGCAGATTATGCTTGTCCTCGGTAAGAATCTTTGGATGCACGAAATATTCTTAAGGAATCTTGACAAAAGGAATCTATACGGAATCTTTGAAAAATGTCAATGGAATATTTGAATTTTCACTCGTTTGAATTAAATATCTATTGGTTTTAAAACTTATGGTTATTAAAAAATCTCGTTGATAATTTTTTTGTATCATCGCAACTAGTAAGTGGGGTCCATTGCCTATGTAGTGGCCCACTCCATGTCTGCCATGTGGTGGCAGGTACTGTGTACCCAGTAGGTACCATCTGCTATACGAGGTACTATGAATCCATAAAAAAAAGTTCTTTTTTTATTTTATTTGTTTTGAAAAAAAAATTACAAATATTCAATCACCCGAATTGAATTTTTCTAAACAAAGACTTCAAAAAAATTCAACCAAAAATTTTTATTTAATTTTTGAAAAATTGCACCATCAACCTGCAATAATGGTGATCCATACAGCCCAATAGAGGAAAAATTTTCCTCAAGATTCGAGTGAAGTGCTCAAATTTTTGCAATTTGATAGTCAATTTTTTTGGCCCTTTTGGATGTGATGGTAGGGTCAAATTTGACCCAAAATGCTCCAAAAATGTAGCTACCTTCTAGATCTGACAACCACTCTTCAACTTCAAACCCTCATAGATTTGGCCTCATATGTCCAATTTGGACGAAACAAAAGGAAAAATGACTTTCTCAAACCCTCTGATCTCAATGGTGAGGAAGATTTGCACCAACAAGCTCTAATTTGAATTTGTAATAACGAGCCACAAAGAGGAATCCCCCAAAATCTAGTATTTCTATCAAGTTTTTTTGATTCTCCAGATTATCATATGATGCAAAAGAAGAGCATACTCAACTTATTCAAGATTTACCAAGATCTCTCAAAAAATGGCTAACCAAAGGCACCCAACCCACTCTAATACCATGTTAGAATTGGCTATAGAGATAGCCTACCAAAATCTTGAGGGCAAATGGAAAGCACAAAGAGAGAATAAGAAAATGACAAGAATAAACTATATTCTTATCAATTATGCAAATATGATTCAATGTTGATGTTTTATGTATGAGAGACCCCTTGGTTATATAGCCAAGGTGAGACATATAAGATGTCATAAGATTATGACAAGTGTCTTAATCATATAACATGAGACAACTTATCACAACTACCTAGGTCACATGCGTTACAAGTCAAAAAATAAGATAACAACTAATGACAACTAACACCTTCTAGAAAGATTCCTTCCTAGGACCTAAGTAAACTTAACATGTAAATAAGTCCCCTATGCCCCCTAGTAATGAATTAATTAAGTACAAGACTTTATTTACACCAACAATTTCAATGTGATCCTGCATAGTGAGGATAAAATGGGGGAATGCAAAGAAAGTATAAATCCCAAGTGGATTTTGAGAACCTTTTAAGGAGAAATGATTTGTTTGAAATTCAAATGGAAAATGGGAAATATACATGGACAAATCAGAGGTTGGGATTTAACCACATTGCAAAAAATTGGATCGATTTTTGTTTAAAAGAGAGTTGGGAGCCTTCTCGTTCACCTTTGAAGGCAGCATTTTACTTCAATTGTGGTCGGACCACTATCCCATTCATTTGGAAATAATGGGCAAAAAGGGACCATCGAGATGCCCCTTCAAATTTGAAAATATGTTGTTCAAGGATCAAAATCTATTAGGGCTCATTGATACATGGTGGTGGGGATGGAAAGTTGAGAGAACCAAGATGTATGGTGTGGTATTAAAATTGAAGCTCCTCAGGCAACAACTAAAGGAATGGAATAGGACTCATTTCAAAAACATTTTCAAATCCAAATGCAGGCTTGAAGAAGAGTTATCATCTCTAAATGAAGCAGTATTATTTGCAGGAATGGGTAATGAAAAATATCTAAAGGAAAAAGAGTTGCTCAAAGAATATGAGGAGATTCAAGTTAAAAAGGAAATGTATTGGCGGTAGAAATCCAAGGAGATTTGGATGTCGAAGGGGGGTAGAAATACAAAATACTTTCATAATAACACTAAGGCACATAGAGAAGTCAATAGAATTGCAAGTCTAAAAGGAGTTAATGGCATAAGTGTTAAGTCTCCTAGGGACATTGCCAAGAAAGCAGTCACCTATTTTGAAAAATTGTTAAATAACAAAGAAGGTTCAAGTGTGGTACTATACAATCAGATTCTAGAGCTAATACCTATTGATAGGTGTTTTTGCACCTTTTCAACACAGACAGCATACAAGTATGCTATCTCTCTTAAAAGGAAATTTATGCAACTAAGTTTTAGAAATCACCCCAAGGTCTCTTGGGTGTCAAGTCATGACAATGCTTGGAATAGTTCAATAGTTGATGTGATTTTTTGGTACTCACAAGGAGGCCTTTATGGTTCACAAAGCATAGGAGTTTGGGTCTAAAAATGGAGTTTCAAAGTGTTAGAAATGAATGAACAGTGGTTGCTCACTCAAAATAGCAATTTGAAACCCACTTCAATCACCAAATTTCACATTGTTATGGTGCTTGGAATCCTACACTAACAAATATTTAAAAGAAATAGCAAAAAGAGAAGGGTTGAGAGAAACTATTTTAAGTCTAAGCTATGAATAAACAATAACAATGGAGAATACTACAGTAGAAAAACTCCCATAAAACTAAGTTTTTCTTGACCAAAAGGAACCTACAGCTACACAAAACCAGTGCAATCTTCAAAGGCTCATTGCAGATTTTTAGACTGTGTCATTCACCTATTAAGTATGAACAAATAGTTGAACTAAGGTGCGGTATAAAAGAGAAGCTCAGACTAGCTTTACAAAGTGATCTATCATCAATAAACCACAAAAATCATGAGTTGGAAGTTCATCAAATACTGTAACAACAGCCACCATTAAAGTCATCCAAGAAACTAACAAATAGAAAATAACATGGAGGCTTAATCATGCACGCAAAATGAGCAAGCTCAAAAAAAAACACCCAAATATAATTCAATGCTTCTTTTTATTGCTTCAATCTTCCTTTTACAACAATTTACCACCCCTTACAAATGAGGAGCAAGCCCCTATTTATAGTTTTCCAAAAGTGAAATGAATAGTCAGGATTCATTTACAATGAGTGGCCCAGATTCAATACAGCTTAGGGTTTCACCTACCCC
Organism: Sequoia sempervirens; assembly: GCA_007258455.2. Classification (NCBI taxonomy): domain Eukaryota; kingdom Viridiplantae; phylum Streptophyta; class Pinopsida; order Cupressales; family Cupressaceae; genus Sequoia; species Sequoia sempervirens. The sequence continues at coordinate 790,127,802 of VDFB02270651.1, forward strand.
CAATATTTCACAATTTAAAATAGACTATTTTTCCCTCTTCTCTATTTTATCCTGTAGTCTATTTTGTCTTTTAGATGTCTATCTTTTAGCTCCCTTTCCTGATCTTGGTGGACAACTCCTTACCATCATCATCATTTGGTGGAAAAATAAAACAGTTCCATCTTGCTCCTTCCCAAGGTCACCTTTTTGCTTCTTTGGCACTGACTTCTTTGGCATGCATTCATATGTCAACTAGTCCCCCTTTGCAACCTGGCACAGCATCACAAGCGAGTACATCTCAAACACTAGCTTTCATTTTATAATCCCTCTGCAATATTACACTTGTAGGCAACATTCACAATAGATAATTAGAGTATTGTTAAATCGTTTATGTTTATAGAATATTCACCCCCTTTAATGCATGCAACTGCAAATGAAGACCTTTGGCAAAAATGCTTGAAATTGATCATAATAAAGATAGGGTGATATCATTAATGAAAATCCTTTTAAATTTCCATTCATCCTCCACTTTCAAATAGTTCACATGACCAATTTTATTCACGTTCTAATTATAGATGCGGAGGTTGAATCATTAAAAAGCTTTAGACATTTATTTTATCAAACTTAAGTATTCCCCTCACTTTTGCAAGGTTGTACTTCATCGTTTAAATTCACATACACTCCATAATCTGCGGCATCCAGTAGAAACTGACGAAATGCGGGAGCAAAGAGGCTTCAGGACATTTGTGGGGATAACAGTTTAGGTGGCGGCTAATTTGACGCCGCAAATAACGGCATTGGGGTTACAGAAGCCTACGAGTGCATTTCCGACGGCATAAGTGTGTAGCCCGCAGGTGAAAGGTTTGTATCAATTCTTGATTCACTTTAACACGTCATTCTTGTCAAACGCAGCAGACTCCTTGATCTGATTTCGCGTGGGAACTTCATCAATAGCTCCAACCATCTCAATGTTGTATGCATAATGTTGTCCCTTAAAATCGTTACTCTTCTTTTCGCTATGTTCCTTAACATTCTAACAGCAATCCTCCTCTAGTGTCGTTGAGTCCCATGAAATATTAATTGTTATCGCCTACACCTACAGATGAAGCATTCTGGATACTAGACCCATGGTACAATGATTGCTCCCAAAACTCTACTATGCATTGCAGAGTCTATGGGAGTATTGCCCAGCGTGTCATCTTGTCACTATGTAATCTTCCCAACAAAGTGTGATGTCTATAGATCGGGTCACAATCATCCATTCCTTATAATCAAAGGGGATCAAGGCTAATGTGAAGGCTCAATTTAATCATAATATCTTTGGCATTGGATTTGACCTCTCGTGATGTCTCTTTGTCAATGTTGTAAACTCCAAAAATCCTCCATTGGCCACATGGCTAGTTGTGGATAAAGAACACGGGGAGGTTGGTGCGGAAAGCCGAAGAAGAACTGATGCTACAACATCTTGGCAGATAGCAGCCTTCGCAAGTGGGATATCCGCAGCAATGGAATGCAGGAGGAATAATGCGGGGAGCTGCGGCATAAACCCCAGAAGACATGTCCTCAAAGAAATTTTTCGCATCATACAATTCTTCATGATTATACGCAATCCTCCCTCCAACATTTACAACATTTTAGTAGGGAATGTATGGCTTCTTGATAGAACGAAACGTCTAAATAGCTACGTGGTCGAGAGCCGAGATCATAAGATAATCCTACTGTTTCCCTACATCATCATTTATTTACCGCGCCTTATAGGTTTAAAGATCATCGTTCTAGATTTTGTGAACACCACCCCAAACTATGATACTCCTATTATTGTCAAATACTTCTCTTTCGCTTATCAGTCACAGAGTCGCTCCTTTGTGACATAGTCATAAGTGGTTTCGAAGGTTCCAGTTGCGAAGCTCCAAAACTACCAACTCACCCTATACGAAGTCACTCACAGAACAATGTAAAGAACCTTCATCAAATTATTCGCACCTCTAGGAGGCCGAACTTGAAGCTACCTAATGCAAACACCATACTACATACCACCCAACCTGCAAATGATGATTTCATAATCTCCCATCGAATTGACTGGACAATCCTGTTTATCTTAATAGGTGTGAGATTTTAAAGTAGCATTCAATGAAGCAAACATATGCATTCTAGGTTCCTAACGCCCCCATCATATATACCAATTCAAATCCTATCATAGAGTCTACACGATGGTTTTAAAGTCATATCGCTCCTGATCCCTCAAAGCATTTGCAAATACGTCAAAATTACAGGGATGTGATAACTTGGATCAGGTATGCTCATGCCTTTTGATAAGAAGTGCTTGCGGGCTAGTCGTTAGAAGAAGTTGTTAAATGGCACTTTATATCACGGCCCTCGCAAAACGTCCCTTCGCAACAGTGAAGTGTGGGCCAACGGCTATGGGAAGCTGCTACAAGAATGTTGTTAGAACAACGACGCATATAACGGCGGCCTCTGCAGCAAATATCCCCGCAAATTGACGAAGATAGCCATGGATGAAAGGTGCATTTCAATGGCACTCATGACTTTATCGATACAAAAGTATGACCTCAAAGACTCAATCTTGTTGAGATTCATGAATTCAAGTGTCTCGTGCTCGCATACAAATAAAGCTTTAATGCATTGATGTGATTGGGTTCTTTTCAAAATGCTCGGAATGTAAAACATGATGATGATCATCGCAGGAACGAAGTCCGTTCAAGCCTTGCGGGAAAACAGTGCAGGTAAGTCGTGAAGAAACACTGCTTTCTTAAGGCGAACAAAGGATGGCCCCCACATTGACCAAGCCCACAAGCAGCGAGGGCAAAGGTAAGAACGTCAGCATCTGTGATGAGAATGCTTCAAAACAACGGCATAAAATGGATGGAAGTCGGCATAGCGGCTCCCGCATTTATGACTTCTACATGCATAGAAAGCTCATTCGATATTACAGTCTTTTGCTCGATGTATAACATTCATCAACCTATCCGATCAACATAGATAACATTGACCAATCAGACAAAGTCCATGTCCTCCCCAACAGCCTCATCACCTTTATCTTATACCATGATCCTCATAGGACGGCATGTAAGATTAAACCCTCGAACGTTGAGAGCGGGCACGTTGAGGGGTAAAGTGGAGAACAATAATGTGAATGCCGCATTGCATATAGCTGAGTTGTGAATGGCAGGAAAGGCAGATGCTTCTGCAAACAAAAGGTTCGCGAAAAGATAGACGGTGCTAGAGTGACATGCGAGGAGATTGTTTGCGGGAAGTGATGAGGCGTGAGAGGCGTAGAAAATGGCATTGCAGGAACAGGAGCCCGCATAATAAACTTCGCCGACATGGAGAAGGACGGCATTAGTGGGGACTGAGTCCGCGTAGCGCAGGGAAGCAACGAAGTTTCGCCGTTATGGAACAGCACTATAGTAATGGCTTCCCACCAATGGACATTTGCAGTGGTGGACCCACAGAGGTTGTTTGACCCACTGTCTTGTTGGAAAACTTAGAGTTTTATCATTGAGGAAACATTCCTCGCAGGATCCGCATAGCAGAATGGCATAGGTGCTATGTCGTTAGGCAAATAGTAGTGCAGGGATGGCTTCCCGCAAGGGCGAACCTGCATGGCCACCTGAACTTAGAATTTTTTGTTACTTCTAATGTTTGACTTTACAGAGACCGAGGGTGCGGGGAGTGCACAACGAGAAGGCGCTCGAGCTTTGTTGTTGGGACGATAGCTGAAGTAACGGCTTTGGTGACAATGATCCTCGTGCCCCCGGAAACACCCGGGATCCACCCAAACTACACAAACTTAGCATGAACAAACATCAAGGCATCATTATAATCAATCAAGATCGTCAGGCCCATCAATCTCAAAATTTGGAACATTCAAACATGGGGGTAGAAAGGTTCATCGCTGGGACATCATCGGCAGAAGCGATGAGCGGGAACTCCGCATCGGAGAGGCACACACTGGGGGCCGTAAGGAACGGAAAAACATGCATGGTAGCCCGCAAAAGGAGACCTGCAGATGCAGGTCTGCTAGGGGTGATAGACACAATGGCCATAAGCGGACGAAAACCTACAGTGCAAGTTTTGTAAAGGCTAAAAACTTGGTGAAATTTGGATAGGTGACTTTGGTCAAGGGGAATATGATCATTCTAAGGCATGTGACCAACTTAGGTTCAAGGATAGGGGCACGTAAAATGAGGCGAGAAAAAATGATCTGGCAAGAGAAAAACAAAAAGAAAGGGCGTCCCCAATCCGAACGAGGCGTGTGTGCTATAGGCACAACAATACCAAAGTTGGTCAACAAAGGGAAAAACAAGATATTGATGAGTGAATTCACAACATAGGAAATTAAGGTTGCAGCTTTCTACCTTCATCCAGATAAAGCACTTGGATCGAATGGCTTTTTGGCATGCTTCTTTCAAAAATGTTGGAGTAAAGTGGAAAGAGAAGTGGTTGCGGCCATAGAAAACTCAAAGAGCTTGAGAATGGTAAGTACTAAGGGAATTGAACAATACCTTTTTTGCTTTGATCCTCAAAAAGGAGACACCATAGTCTTTAGATGAGTTCAAACCCATAGCTCTGTGTAATACATTGTACAAAATCATGGACAAAGTAGTGGCGAACAAACTTAAAAAAAATTTGCTAGAGATAATTTTGGAGGACACACAGGGTTTGTACCTGGGAGGTCAATTCTAGAAGGATTCATTATTGCACAGTAATCCATACACTCTATTCAAAAAACCAAGAAGCAGAGCATGTTGTTGAAACTGGATATCAAGAAAGCATATGATCGGGTGGATTGGATTTTTATGTGCAAGGTGTTGCAATCCTTTGGTTTTGACAGTAAATGGGTAAACTAGGTGTTCAATTATATTGCCAACCCCATATTTTCAACCATTGTGAATGGGACACTTAAGGGTTCTTAGAAGCATCGAGGGGGATCGGACAATATCCTCCCTCCCCCTTTTTATTTATATTCATGGCTAAGGCATTAGCAAGGGCTTTTAGAGCCATAGCAAGTGTGGGGGAGTTAGAGGGAATTCAAGTAGCGAGTAATGTGTTGATTCTGACGCACCAGTAGTTCACGGACGACACTATGATTTTTGAGGCTACAAAATGTTGTGAAGTTTGCAAGCTAAAGGATATTATAGAGCTTTACTCTAAGGCCTCAGGTCAAGAGGTAAGTGAGGCGAAATCAAAGGTCTATTTTTTTCACACTCCACGTAAAGAGCAAGAGATTCTAAGAGTCCTAACATTTAGGAAAGGACAACTATCGTGCATATATTTGGACTTGCCTCTAGAAAAGGGTGTGGGTTGTGGTATGTTATGGAATCCTCTGATAAATAAGGTAAAAAGTCGGATGTCTTCATGGAAGGGGTGATGGTTATCTTGGGCTAGTAGATTGGTGATGCTAAAGGTTGTTATTTCGACACTCCCAATTTATCTAATGTCATGTATGACATTGCCCAAGGGGACATATCCAGCATTAAACCAAAGTATGAGGAACTTCTAGAAAGGGAATGCAGAGAAGAAAAAGTACACACTAATTGCATGGGATAAATTTGCAAGGCGAAGGAGGCAGGAGGAACAGGTTTGTATGTTCTTTCGAAACAAAACAAAGCTTTGGGGGCTAAGTTGATTTGGAACATGTATACAGAAATCAAGTCAAAAAGGGTTTGGATTCTCCAAAATAAATACCTAGGGGATGACAACAAGTGCAACATCCTCACTACTAACACTCTTCCCAAAGGATCAAAAGTTTGGAATTTCATGTCGAAATGAAGGCCACTAATCACATAATTCTTATCTTGGGACATTCATGACGACAGTACAGTATTGTATTGGGAAAACTCGTGGGAGGGGTACCCGTGAATAGACAGTTTGGCAGACTTGCAACAGTCGAAAGGTATTCTAATGCAATTTTGGGGAATGAATGTGAGAGATTTCATAGTGTTTAACTATGTTGAAGGGCTCAACAGTTGGCAATGGTAGGACTTCAACAAGCTAAATCTTTTTGTTGTCGAAATGATGCAACTACAATTGATTCTAAAAGATAGAATCATAATGATCAGAGAGGAAAAAGACAAGCTAGTTTAGACTATCGCTAGTTCAAGGCAGTACAACACTAAGGACGGTTTCTTGATGTTAGGAAGGAAGGACTGGAGGACTTCACTTCCATGGAAATTATGTTGGGATAGCAGATGCCTTCAGAAAGCTGGTGCTTTTGCCTCTATTGTAATCTAGGGGAGGATTTTGACTGTGGAAAGGTTTAGAAAAATGGGCTATCATGGTTTGTCGTGGTGTGTGATATGCTAATCAATTGAGGAAGATGTTAATCATCTATTGCTTGGATGCCCCTTTGCTCAAGAGTGTTGGAGGTGGTTATGTGTAAAGTTGGCTTGGATTGGCACTCTTCTGAATGACGTTTTGTCCCTTTTTAAATCATGGCCCATATTAAGGAGAGTGATGTATTCGAGCATATGGCTAATAATCCCATCCATTCTGATCTGGGAGATATGGAAAGAGTGGAATAGAAAGATATTCCAAGGGAAAGAGATGAATACATCATCCTTTCAAAACAATGTGTAGGCAATCATAGCAAAGGTTGTAAACAGTAGAGTTTCAAGATTGAATCCTCAAAAATTAGAATTCATGGATTGGGATGTGAAGTTGAGGCTTGGGTGGTTTGGTCTCAAGATCCTAGAATTTGGGAATCAAGGAGTTGCTAGACAGCAAGAACCTTGGGCCAAGGCGGTTTGGAGGCCATCTGAGTAGTCATGGGTCAAACTGAATTTCGATGGGGCATCAAGAGGGAACCCTAGAAGATCAAGAGGAGGTTGCATAATCTGGAATTGGAAAGGGGCTTTAGTGGGGGAACTCTTAGCCCCTCTCCCGAACAAGACAAACAATGTAGCAGAACTTCAAGCAATGATTTAGGGGCTTCAATTCTGCCTAGAGCTTAAGTGCAAAAGTGTCAAAGTAGAAGGAAATTTGACTCCGGTGATAAGCGCTCTTACGTCGAGTAAGATTTTAAATTGAAAATTATAGGGAATGGTGGAGAGGGCTATAGGTCTATTAATGAAGTTCAAGCACTTTTTGGTTAAACACACATACAGCATGAAGCCAATGTGGAAGCAAACAAATTAGCAAATCTTGGTGCAGATGGAGTTGCCAAGAAAAAATATTCTCTACTCTCAAAGGGATTAGTGGCCGATGTCTACAAATGTAGGTGGTGAATACAGTTGACGGAAGGGTTTGGAGGTAGTTGTTGAGGTTGTGCGGCTTAAGTTGGTGGTCGAGAACTTGTACTTTTGGAAGTTTGGTGCAATTCAGGTGGAAATTGGGTTTCAACATGAATCCTTGGTATACATGGCACTTGCTCACTTGTTTTTGGTGTAAAGCATAGGCATAGTCAAGGTGAAGTGTGTTGCATTGACATGTGGCGTTCGTGACCTTGCTTTGGTGTAAAGCACATACATTGTTGTGGCACGGTGTGTGGGGTTGATAGGTGGTGTATGTGCACATGTTCTAGCATTAAGCCTAAACCTTGCTAAGAAGAGTTGTGTTGGGATGACAGGTGGCACCCACTTGACTGCTCTAGGCCCTTGGTGTTTGGATGCACGTGGTGATCGTCCGACCCTCAAGTGTTGTGCTTATTTTCTAATGGGGATGTGTTAGGTATACAAGTGGAGCCTTAACGCTACTTCTTGTTTTGGTTTTGAGCTTTGTTGTAAGGAAGTGTGATGGAGCAACAAGTGGAAGTTTGCAACAAGTTGTTGAGCTTGCTAGGCTTAAGGGTACTCTGTACTACGACCCAAATTTAATGCTAATATTAAACAGTATCTCCATCATTTGTATTGATTTGATTGGGGAGATGGAATAATTTGAAAGTCACGTCAACCAAGCCAGCTTAAGCATCTGAACACGTGGGCCAGCTCAAGGTGTTATGGCATGGTATTAATTAAGTCTAGGTCTTATCCATGCGTGAAGCTAGAGGGAGGATTTCATAGTTCAAAAATGTTGCACAGAAAGATTATAATCTAGGTAAGCCTTTAATTGATAAGCTCTGACATGAGTGAACTGCTCTTTAAAAGAGGAACTTGATGGTTGATCAAGCAGTCTATTTTGGTTTGTGTGGGCAGAGTAATGGATATACCGATAAGATTGGTCAGGTCTCAAAAGCAAATGGCTTTTCTAGGGGAAGTCTCAAAGCTAAGGCCAAAAAGGATATTGCTTAAGAGCCATTTCTTGACACTTGGTGCCATGAAGTTGATTCTGGGGCCTGAGTTTTTATCGTTGGAGGAGAGATAGAGGATAGACACAGACATAACTTCCAAGTTTGTGGCAAGGTTTTTGGACCTTCAATTGCAAAAGAATGAAGTCCTACAAATTACAAGGAAGGTGATGAAGTCTGAGCTATTGGGTGGTCTTGAGGAGACAATGAGCACCACTTAGTTGGGTGTTGGCATTCCAAGGCCGCATGATAATGCTATGGGCGTGGTGGTTAGGTTATACCCTTTCCTGTTGGAAATCAAAGGTAATGATTTGTTGCCACATCGAACAAGGGCTTTAGAGGGGGTGAGGTTCTTAAAGAAGTGGTTGCATTTGGAGCCGGTACAGGATTCCGCATGGATCAAAGAGTTTATAAACTATCTGCAAGAGAATGGGGTGGTATAAGCTCATTTTTTCAAATTTTGGTTTTTGTCAATGAATAGCTTATGGTCTAGTAAGGCAATATTGTAAGTAGTTTTTTGGCAGAATAGTCAGAGAAGCCTTTGTGTAAGTTGGTTCAACCTCCTTTTTTGGAAGGCTGGGAACGCGAGCATTGGGCACATTCTCGTTTGTAAACAAATAATGTAATCCTTTTTTGAATATCAATAAAAATACTTTCTTACAGAGCAAAAAAAGAGACAATGCTTCAATTTTTTTGCAAAAGATCAAGGAATGTAAATATTTGTCTTTTTTTTCAAAGTAAATATACAAAACAAAAAAAATTGCAAATGTAAATAATTTCATATCTAATGCTTTGAACAACAAATCAAATCTAAGGTTTATGCAATGAAATTCAGAAGATTATACAAATGTAAGATATGTCGGGTTCACCAAAATGTTCAAGTGGAAAAGGAAATCCTAGATCAAGCTAGTGGATTAACTCGAATCAATCCTTTGCTAACCTAACATTGGAACTCAAACCAACAAGAGTGTTAAGATTGGCTAACAACCTAAAAAGAAAGCCAATATGCTTGGGTTTAGTTCCTTTGTTGCCAAGAAAATTTATTGGTTCAATGTGATTTAATTGACCTAATTTATCATGAAAACCTAATCTAAAAACACAAATTGTTTGCACAAATGAAAACAAAAATTTACAAAATAATTGCAAATTTGAGAAAGGCATATTAGGGTACACCTATGATAGAAAAATGAATCAAAAACAGACAAACAAGGGCAATGGTGCCCTCGTCTAAAAATGGAGATTTTTAGAGGCTCGGATTTTGATTTGTATCCTTCAAGTTTGCATTGTACTTTCATGTCCCAAAATATGTTGATTTTGGATATGAACCTACAAAAACATAGTAAAGAGAAAGAAAGGGGTGGCTATATAGGAGTTTACCTCAATCAAACACTTGTTTTTGTATTTCTACCTCCACAAATAATCAATTTGTTGATAGATAAAAGTGTGTACTATGAACCTTAAGTGTGTTTAAGGTTATAATAAGCTATGACGTGCAAACTAAATGATAAAAACTCTACTCAAGTGTGTTAGAGAGGATTCCTAAATAACACAAGCACGAAATGTAAGATCCAACCAAAGAGAAAGTCAAATACTCATGGAAAAATCAATATACTCAAATACCTTATGAGAAAGTCAAATACGCATGGAAAAATCCATATACTCAAATACCTTACTTAGGATGTAAATGTAACCAAATCTCAATCAAACTAGGAGCCTAAAAACTAAGAAAATTCTAAGTGTAAGAATTCTACTTAAAATTCTAAGTCAGATTTATTTTCACTAATGTTGAATGTGCTGATTGCAGAACATTAATAATTTCCATGTTTGCATATCAATGATGGAACAAAGTTAAATACCTTTGGAGACCCGCCTCTAAGAGACGCGTCTCATGAGAGGACGTGTCTCCACAAGTGGAGACACGTCCGCTCATGGGACGTGTCCCTTTGGGCGTGCAGGTCTCAAAGACAACCGACTAACACTCGGTTTAACAAACTTAATACATATACCCTCACATACATGGCGGATATATATTATATGAGTTCCGATTTTATTCAATGCAGAATTTGATCATTTTATTATTTTGAATTTATGCATGCTTATAAATTTGTTTTATTTATTTTCTAGAAATATGTTTAAGGATTAAATTTGATCACATATAAATGATGATGATGCTATTTAGCAATCATCATTTATATCTAACCAAAGCTATATCCCATTAACATAGGACAACAAAGAAATCAATGTCTGAAGATGAGAATACGTTGAAAATCAAGTCATTAGGTGTTTGAAAGAAGTCAAAGCTAAGCACAAACCCTATATTCCAACTTGTCCTTCCATTGGCATCAAACTCCAATCATTGTAATAAACTTTGATAAATCTAAAAATTGTTTGTACATCTTTTTGAAATAATGATTCATATTTAAATCAAGAAACATAAGAACAAATTAAAGTGTAGGTTGGATCATTTAAATTTGAATTTCGAGATTGATTTACCGCCAAATCTTGAAATTGAATTCAGATCACATAAAATAAAGACCAACATAAATTTAGAACCTACTTTATCAGACAAAACACCTAGACTAAGGTCCCCTTGCCCCTATCCATGTGTTTTACACATTGAAGTGTGGTCCACAAGTTTAAGGCCTTTTTAATCAAGACTTGTCCAAAATACAAGCATTTGTCAAAGATAAATGTGTAATATGATTGAAAAGGTATTTTTAGGGTAGTATTAACACATTCTCTTGAGTTGGGGGGCAAAGTCAAGGCTAGGAAGTAGTTCTAAAATGCATTAAAAGAGTGAACACTAGAATGAGCCCCAAACAAAGCATGAAATTATGTTTTCACCCTTAAAGAGCACAATTTACGACGCTACACTTTACCATCGTAAATTTCAAATCAAGGTGCTACAAACCCAATAGGTGAATGACAAGTAACAATCTTGAATGCAAATGGTGTATTTTGTGCTTTCACATATTCATCTATATCTTAGCCATCAACTTTATTCTCCATCTAATCTAGCTTTTGAATAAGAGTGTCCAAGGTAGAGGTAGGAATGGTGGTAGTAGGACCTAAAGACAACAAAGTTGGGGTATAAATAAATTGGTAATAAAATAGTGATAAGGCATAGACATGGCCATGGTAGGAGTGGAATTAATATGGAATAAGAAAAGTGGAAGAGGATATGGAACTAGGAATGGAATGAAGGATCACAATAGTGGAAGTAGGAATGCACTAAAAGTGTCGGTAAAAGAGGCAACACTAGGTCCACATGTATTTAATGCACTAGTAAGGATAGCATAAAAGGTAGGTGAAATCATATTAGGAAGGGAGGAAGGAGAAGTGAATGTATTAAGCCCAAGATGAGAAGTAGACATAAGAAGTAATGTTATTGGAAGGGGAGCAATAAGAGGAAGTTATGAAGAGGATGCACCATTTAAAAAACTAGGAAAAAAACTAAACATCAATGCCTTAAGCAATTGCCACCCAAATCGTTTAGTAAATAGTAAATCATGAAAGGCTCAAACAAAGCTTTTAGGAACATCCACCTCAAATGAAATAGCAAGTTCATGTGCAAAATGTGTTAATCCAAAATGTGTTATAACGTTACCTCAAAGAATATAAGAGGAACATCAGCACCATTCAATTGCCTACCAAGTCAAAGTTTCAAGGCTTCAATAATGTTATGGTGAGTCACAAAACCTCACAAGAAACTATATCACACTATTGGGTAATAGATATCAACCAGGTGTTAGTTAAAAAATAAAACTGACTAGTTCACAGAGGAGGAATTTTTAATATTATTTTGATTTGGCAACATAAAATGTATAAGATTTTGCATTATCCACATACAAACTTTAGGAAGTAAGTAAAATGGCCATACAAGAACCTGGATCCACTTGAAAAATTACTAAATGGATCTTCAAACAAATGAAGAAAATCAACTCAAATACTCCACAAATAATACATTACAGGCAAAAGAAAAGGTATAAATACACCACCTCTCTATCATCAACTAAATTCCCAAAGGCATTACTTTGTTAGGTTGCACAAATTCAAATCCTATAACAAAGTCCCAGGGAATAAACCCCCATCCAATATAAATACTCACGCAAAAAGTAACCAAAAGTTGAAATAAACTTTGCAAAGCTAATTCAGACATCAAATTACGTTGCTGAATACTTGGCTCCTTTCAACTAGTAATCCAATTTTTGTATACTCAGCAAAACTCGAAAATGCAAAGAAGACAAGCCATATTAAACAAAATAGACAGAAATTTCCTTAGCTTGACATATTTTCTTCGAAGCTTAGAGAGAACCAGGATTCAGAATTATCTAATAGTGCATCCTAGAATCAGATTTATCTGATGATCAGTCCTTTTCCAAGCTGTATACCAAAGTTTATGCAGAACAAATCTCAACAATATTAAGAGTCTGGCAACTAAAATAGAAATCTCTTAACTAATGGAAATTAAATCATCACAATCAGAACTACCTGCACCCCAAGATTACATTGCCTGCCATGTGTTGAGCTGAAAAAGGTGGAAATCTTAAAATAAATGCCTTAACTTTTGAGATCAATTTTCAATAATCACGCTCCCTAATTAGAAACTACACACCTTATAGCAAGGCTCAATTAACTTCCAACCAATACCCTAGGCAATTTATACAGAAGTATTATGCATTTTTGCATAGAGAACATACAATAACACCCAGAGTTTGGATCTTGATCATCATTCTCTCGAAGTGCTAGCCTTGTCACTAGCTGGTTTCTTTCCCGAATATCTCTGAAGATCAAAATTAGAGGGATCACATTTATCACATTTAAATAATGTTATACAAAGAATGGTAACAAAATAATAAGCAAAAACCCGGGCAGTGATTTCAATGACTAACCCGAGACAAGCAGACTCTTACCCGTTTGCCTATAGAAAAAGGAACATATTTGTACTTGATCATGTGCATTATTTGGCGTTTCATTGTAAGCACAAAGAGCACTACCCAGTAACACAATAATATGGGCCAAAATACAGGGACATCAAACACCGAAAAAAAGGTCATCAGAAAAGCGATACAGAATGCCTTTGTAATGGAATACCTGCAACATAGGAACATAAAAAGATTAAATTATATGATATTCATTTTAAAATCATGCATACACTCTACAAAACTATGAGAAGACGTTCAGGAATCTTAGAAAAAACACATAAAAAGATACATTGTAGAATGTACAAGAGATGCATAGACATCAGTAAAAGTATGGCAACAGACATTCAAAGCAAGAGGATGGTAGGCTAACAGCATTTACATTACGTAAAATATTTCAAATTGCTGATTATGGATCATTAAGCTGAGATATGCTTAATAATTGAACTCACATTTCATCAAAAAGTTAAAACAGATTTCCATTTGTTTTATGACCTGGGTCCTGAATAATAAAATTAATTAACTTTTAAATGAGAAACTTTTGAGACAAAATTTTAGATTACCTACAGCTCCAATCTCAGGAAAAGTATAATTAGCATCTTATTGTGTCAATGCAAACAACATTCCTTAGATCAGTAGTGGGAAAAAGTTATGTTTTTTAAACCTAAAATAATAAATTAGCAGTAAATAAATTTACAATCAGCCATGGTAAGAATTAAAGGTGAGGTCTACTAGATAGCACAACATTTCAGCTCCAGGATATTGATTCTGTGCTAGCTACAAGGCATAGAAGGTCCACATTGTCTTAACTCACTCACTATGTCTACCCATCTATCTCACAATAGCAAGTTGCTACTAGGTTAATCTTTGTACCTAATGGCCTTATGTAAAACCCAATACCCTGACATGAACAGATGATCTCTGCCAGAAACTATGGTCCTAGGTATTCAATGAAGCCAAACAATATAATCAAAAAACTTACAAAGCACTTACACATGCATCATAAATCATAATTCGTCTGTGGATGAGAAGTGGGTGACCATGGTCAACTTGTGAACCACAACCACTATGGCATCATCTCTTTAGGATGACTAAGTCTGCCCCATACAATTTCTTCTTGGAAATCACAATTGGATACTATAATCCAGCTAGATGCTAACACTCAGCCTTAACCATTGGTACTTCAAACACCTAGACTCACACTCCGTTATATGTGTCTGCATACAGATTGGAAAGAAGAGCTTCTAATAGTTAATGTGCTTATTTTTTACTCGTCGATGAGACCTTGCAGATCCCAAACACCTAGCAAATAAATGCAACCTCTAAATGTAAACACATATCTTGCTTAACCCATGAGTCAAATGTGTACCAAGCAAAAAGAAGTGTTTCTACAGGTCAACATGCATCTTTCTGACTGATGAAAATGGATCAGAAAACGAGATAGTCGCACTATGGATCCATGACAGCTAAGTTGCCAGTATATGATATAAATTATAATATGTATATTTTTTCCGGTATATGATATAATATTGTATATTTTTAATTTTGTATCATGGATCCATAGTGCAACTATCTCATTTTAATTTTGTATCATGGATCCATAGTGCAACTATCTCATTTTCTGATCCATTTTCATCATATCATATGGATCCATCATACAAAATTAAAAATATACATATTCTACAAAAAAAATTGCATACATATTATATATATGGATACCATATACAAAATTAAAAATATGCAAAATTGCAAACACATTTGATATATCATATAGATAATTGTCTAAATCATATAGATAATTGTCTAAATTGTCAGATTTGCTCTCCATTCCCAAACCCCCTCGTTGTAAACAAGTTTTTATGTGACAAGAGATATCACTAACTAGTGGGGGTTGGGAGTGGAGACCCCAATGGGGTCGAGAAGCAACACCCCTCATGGGGGTTTGGGGCAATTCCCCCAACAGGGTTGAGGAGTACTGCTCCTTGTGGGGATTTGGAGGCAACGCCCCCAATGAGGTTGAGGGGCAACACCCCAGTGGGGTCGAGGGGCAGTGCCGCCACCGCCAAGCCCAAACTAAGGCCTTTGAAACCATACAAATCTTCATGGTGCACGCCATTTTCACAATTTTATCACTTATGGGGAAATTAGGTATTTGATATATTTTTGTTTATCAAAATGTTCTAAAAAATGATTTTTATTTATATAAAGGTTTTTAAAAAAGTATTCTATTTAATTTTTGGCTTAGGCGGCCCTTGGGTTTGCCCAAGAGCAACCCAGGTACGCCCAGGGTGCCTGGGCGTACCCAGGCTGCTCCCATTGCAGGACCTGTACCCACACCCATTCGGTACGGGACCAAGACCCCCAAGGGGCATACCCAATAACTTAGCATGACAAAGTACAACAGCTTGCAAAACACTTTTAATGAAGGAAGCAGGTGTTTTTAGGCAGAAAATAGAAGATATTTTGGAGAGTGTGCCAAACTGCCGGTTTCAACAAGGGCAATTATACAACCACCAATTCTGAAATGCAGTGATTTCACAACCGCCAGTCTGTACCAAGCAACAATTTCATCAAGCATCTAAAAAATGACCCATGGCGTTCTGAATTCTACACTTTTTTACCACATGGCATCATTTCACATTATGTTCCAACTTGTAAAAGCATAAATACACATTGTAAATTTATTTTAGAATAGATAAAGCAAACATTGAGGGAACTGAAGCCAATTCCAAGAGGATTCATGTATTGCAAGTGAACAAGTTGACTGTAATAGGCGAAATGGAACTGAAAGAGAGGATGTTATAGAGTTGTTGTGAGTGATCTTAGGGACTGAAACTTGATGTTTCAGGTTGGTTGTGTGCCTAGACAGCCTAAAATTGTATTTTCCATTAGAGATAGTGGATAAGGAGATCATTTTTGCCTCACTTTTGCTGGAGTTATCTCCCTGAATTCAGGCTCTCCAACATAAAAAGTCAGTCACAACAACTTCTACCAAAGGAAAGGATTTATAGACATTGAAGGAAACAACTGTTGTATTCATTAGGCAACCAATTAAATCTGAACAAGGGAGGAAAATGAGACCAAACAACAAGACAATTAAAGGCACAAGGATTTTTTTTTAAAAAAATCCTTGTGCCTTTAATTGTCTTGTTGTTTGGTCTCATTTTCCTCCCTTGTTCAGATTTAATTGGTTGCCTAATGAATACAACAGTTGTTTCCTTCAATGTCTATAAATCCTTTCCTTTGGTAGAAGTTGTTGTGACTGAGTGATTTTGCATATTGATGCCCACAACAAGATCAAGTGGGAGAGATTTGCTACATTTTCAAAGAGAAAATGAATCGTATAGCTGGAAGAGAGAACTAGGAAGCATAGCAAGAGATGCAGAAACCCTTAATGAAGAAGCAAGGTCCTCAAGCTAGAAGCTGATATACCAAGCATATCTCAGTCAGCAGAGATTATGAATGGTATCATGGCAGAGAGAACTAGGAAGTATGGCAAGGCAAGAGAGAACTGAGATTATAGTTGGAAGAGAGAACTAGGAAGCATGGCAAGAGATGCAGAAACCCTTAATGAAGAAGCATGGTTCCTCAAGCTAGAAGTTGATATACCAAGCATATCTCAGTCAGCAGAGATTATGAAGGGTATCATGGAGGCTCTTATGGAAAAGTTGTACTCATTGAAAGACACCAAGAGCAAGGGGAAAGTCCACTACGTAGAAGAAAAAGAGCAATCTCATGTCAAATCAAGTCTACCAAAAACAGCTCAGCTCAAAGCTAAAGCAAAGATCAAAATTTTGCCATTCGAAGGAGATGTAGACCTGAGAAGCTTGACCATTGATTGGCACAAATGGAGTTATATTTCACTATGCATACTCTCAGTTTGGAACAAAAGATTTCCTTTGCTAAATTGGGAATGGCAAAGCATGATTGAACATGTTTGAAAGCCGCTTCAAGAAAACAAGCTTCTATTAATTCTAGGGATCAATTTAAGAAATTAATTTAGAAACAATTCTACCTAGTATGTCATAGAGAGGAAAATTGTATTAAGTGGCAATTTTTGAAACAGAAAGGATTAAGTGTGCAGGAGTACACTAGTGAGTTTTCAAAGAAAGGGTGTGCAAATTGAAGATGTGATGATGATACATCAAAAGCCTCCATAGTCATCTTCAAATGCCCATATTTCTCTCCAAGCCGATGCACATAGATGAGGTATGTGCAGATGCTCACTACCTGGAAGTAGATAGTCCTCCATCCTCTCCAAAAACAAAAGAAGCTAAGGCCAAGGCAAAGAACACAAGTGCTACAAGCATCAAAGCAAAGCTTGCATAGCATTGTGACCATTGTGGAGTTGATGATCAAGCATTGTGACCTGCTAAAGCTCCCATATCAGAAAAGCAAAAAGCTATGTTGTCAATTTGAGTACGGTTCAAGTCAAACAGAGCCAATATAATTTCAACACAGAAAATATAAGGAAATCAGCAGCACAAAGATTACTATTGCAATATAACGAAATGGGCAGCACCCTAATACAAAACCGTTACCAAACCCTCTTTATACACACTCTGAATCGCTCTAAGAACACACTGAAATCCACACCTCAAACTCTACAACTCTAGCAAACTTTTCAATCAACACAAATGTGATCCTTGAATGGAATCACCTCCACTGACAAAGGCTTTCATCCTCTGCCCATCTAGAAACCGAAGAGTTTTTGTCCTCCAATCACCTAAACACCACTTGGGAGCAAATAGATGAACACAAGGTCCAAGTATCGGAGATATCAAATAGATTAAGTATTCAAAATGATATTTTTCCCAGTCAAACTCGTTTTATAATCCCTTATTTACTTATTTAAGCCTCTTTCTAGAAGTGTCTAGAATTTCCTTTTCTTTTTAATTTAATATTTCAATTGGAATTTAGCCCCTTTGTCCTAGCAACAAATTTTATCATTACCTTAAGCCCTCTTTTAAAAACTCTTTATAATTGTAGAGAAGGGGGATTCATTGCTCACGAGTCTCTTTATTCTCAAGAGAACCCAGGGAGCGAACTGCCCTAAACTACCTCAAGGAACAGAGCGAGAGTTCTAAAACCAAAAGGAGCAGGTCACAGAGGTTTTCTAGATAGACTGACGAATTCTCAGCCAAAGGACGACAGCGCAGAATAAGGATAACAACATGGCGCGCTAGAGTCCCAAAGGTGCATTGGAGTCTCGTACGGACCAGAAAGCAATAATATCACAAAAAACAACAAAGTGACTACTAACAATCTGATTACTGAGATCTTCCAGAATGCAGGAAGGTAACAGAATGTAACAAAGCTGAAATGAAGCGAAGTATAAATGATAAAGTAAGAGAATAAGAGATAGGAATTGCTCACAGCAACCCAAGTAATGAAGCCTTCAGCAAGGAAATATCTTCAATACCTGCATACATAAGATCGAGAGAAAATGTTGGGGCTGTCGAAGGGTTTGCCTCAGTCAAACCCCCATTTTGGTGTTCCCACCTCCACGAACAGCCAAATAGATAGAGAAAGTGAGCAAAGTAAGCAAGTATGAAGTGATAAAAGCAATCCCCGCTCAAGGAGGAGAACCCATATCACAAGATAGGGATGCAACTAATAGGGGATGTGATAAATCCCAAGATGCTCAAAGATACAAGATAAGTAAGATAGATATCGCCTGCAAGGCTTGAGGAAGCCAAGGAGGGAGACAAACATAGCTACAAGAGCCAAGAGTGTTGCAACGAGTGCTGCCAAGAGAGCTTGAGAGTGTTGTAGAAAGCTATAGAGAGTTGTGAGGGGTGCAAGCAAGATAGCACTACAAAGAGAAGACGAAAAGGCCAGAGCCAAAGCTAAAGAGATCCAAAAGACTAAAATAGATTAAAAAGATAGCATTTAAAGGGAGAATAGGAGGGAAAAGAAGCTTCATGAGCCATTACAAGGCGTCTCAGGCCGTTACCACTAACAAAAGGAGCTGACAAGTGGCAAACATGCTCGGAAATGGCCGTTTGAACGTAGAAATGTCGAAGGACGTTAACATGGCGCGTGGACACCTGCGCAGCACGCTAGTGTCCAGACACATCACACTACAAAACGACAAGAACGAGGAAAGCACAAGATTTGATGCAAAGCTGAGGTGCAAAGGTAGCTGCTAAAAAGGGATCCTAAGCATCCTGAGAAGGGAAAAAGGACTGATGCAAGGGGTAAAATGAGCCTACACAAATACTAAGCGAGTGGACACAAGAATGTATGTGAAATTGCAAGGGGTGCAATTTTACGACATTACAATAATATCACTTCTAGGTACTTTATTTTAATAATACAACATAAGTAGTATTTTTTGCAATGCTATAACATAAAGTTATCTGGACAACTTATATTATCAATTATTTCCTTAGATCAAAAAGGGGACATCACATATATCTTAATATCAATTCAATGTAGT
The DNA here is from genome assembly GCA_007258455.2 of Sequoia sempervirens. Taxonomy (NCBI): domain Eukaryota; kingdom Viridiplantae; phylum Streptophyta; class Pinopsida; order Cupressales; family Cupressaceae; genus Sequoia; species Sequoia sempervirens. The sequence continues at coordinate 790,147,390 of VDFB02270651.1, forward strand.
CCAATTTCATGCTACTTAGGAAAGTTACTAGTAAATGTTATTTCATTCCCAACTTTGCATTCCATTGTTCAATCCTCAAGTTTATTGTAATGTGTCCCCTTTTGGTAAATTCCCGATTTAAAACAATAATAATCACTAAAAACTGATATTAGTAATAACAAGTATCGACTTTACACTAATATTCAAATTAATACATAAAATATTATAATATTGAGAGCAATACATCATAGCTAAAACATCATAATAGTTAGATCTATAGTTCATAGCATCAATAATATTTGAATTCAAAATATCTTATTATTAATGATTAGTCCAAGGCGTATTCCTATAGCCAATCATATTAGGAATTCACTTGAAATATTTGCAAACCGCAATCTCAAGGATGGTTGTCCTTGTATTGTGAGAGCATAGGTGGATCCTCATCCATCCATCTGGAGGTGGCATACTTGAGAAGACCCTCAAGCTCAATAATACTCATCCGCCTCTCGGCCCAAAAACATGGCAAGATCTTGTTGTGACCTTATCACACATCGCCCCATTGCAAATGGGGACCCTAGTAGTTTGCTTTTTAGGGTTTTGCTGTTGTGCATCTCGGTTTCATCTGGTCTCTGTTTGAGGGTTTAGAGTTTGAGCTTTTGAATGGTCACCCGAATCAAGTGAGGAATTTGAGCTTGAATCAGTGTGCAAACGTCATTACGATGCTTAGAGGGCCCGAGGGACGAAGATTGACTGTCGTTTCAATCAATTCTGACATCTACCTTTTTGGGGTCTCCACCCTAGACCTATTTTTTAAGGACTTCATTTTTGGCATTTTTGGCCAACGTTAGACTTCTTATTTTTAGGGGCTATTTTTGGAAAGTTACTATTTTGGGACAAGTTTCTATTTTTGGCAAGGTTTCCATCTTTGGAAAGTGCCCGAATTTCAAAAAATCAGTCAAAAGCCCTAAAAAACCAACAGAAAATCACAAAAAATCAAAAAAATGGCAAAATAACCAGCATGGAATTCATGGCAAAATTTGCCTAAGTGTGGAAAATGGCGCTCAAGGTAATGGCTTGACAAAGGGTAAAGTCCGCCATGGAAAGCAAGATTAATGGCATGAACAAGAAGCAAGTCCGCCATGGGAAGAAGGCAATGGCATGGGCATGTGGAAAGTCCGCCCAAGATAAGATGGCTTGACTTTAAGGAAAGTCCGCCCAGCTCATGAAGACATGGCACAAACATAAGTAAAGTCTGCCCTATGAAGAGTGGCATGAACATAGGCTAAGTCCGCCCAGCATAAGAGGGAGATGGCATGAGATGAACGTAAGTCCACTCCAAGCCAAATGGCTAAACACAAAGTCAAGTCCGCCATATAGAATGAGCAGTGTCTTGGACATGTGACAAGTCCGCCCCCATGATGATGGCCTAAACAATTGACAAGTCCGCCATATGGAGATTGTGGATGGCACAAGAAAGAACAAAGTCCGCCCCTCTAAAGAGATGGCTCAATGCCTTGCCAAGTCCGCCCAGCTCATGAATTAATGGCATAACATAGTGCCAAGTCCGCCCAACATAAAATGAATGGCAAAAAAAACACCAGCTAAGTCCACCTAGTCCATCCAAAAGCTTGCCAAACATATGATCAAGTGGAGAAAATCAAAATTTTGGCTAAGCCCAAACATTGGAACATTAAAATGTTAAATGATATGCCTAGAAAATGAGGAAATTTTCCTAAGACATAGGGAGTTATGAAAAATTATGGCAAAACTTAGCTCAAGAAGAAAAAAAATTGCCTTAGGCAAAGACAGTTAATAACTTAGAAAAATCAAATTTGCCTTGAGACACAAAATAAAAGCCATAATTAAGAAAAATTAAATTAAAAGATGTTGGAAAATAACACATGAAATAATGTTATTTTAATTTTTAATTTTTTCCAACACTTAGAGAAAAAAAATTCAAATTTTGGAAAAGGACAAAAAAGACTTCACTGAACTGGCACCAGACTTGGAAACTTTCCCAGAGACTGATGTTGAGGATCAAAATTGCCATTCGAAAGAGAAGTACAGGCCAAGTTCAAACTTGATTTAATGGAAACAATTGGATTTTGCTAAATTAATCAAACTTTTCATCTTTAAATGGGTTTTACTTCTCATTTTTCAATCATTCAGTTTTCGAAAGCGAAGTTGTGAGAAGAAATTTTGGCTAAGGCAAGAAAGTTGTGAAGTTTGAAGCAAAGAGAAGAAAGGCAAACTTAATCAGCCGGCACAATGACCTTGTCCATTTCATTTTTTCCAGACTATCAAGTAGATTTACTTTCTTCACTTCATTCTAGCACGAGAAACTTCATTCATTGATCTGGGGGATATTTTCACTGAAAATTGAAGTGTCTCCAATACTCCAAATTTCAGTACCATCAGGAAGAGCTCGACGTCCTGGTTCCAACGCAACTTGAACGGAGCGAAAAGGAGTCCGTTTGCATAAGTTATGGCCAGTCAAACTGGCACCAAGGGGCATCCAGAAAGGCGAAAAAAATGGTTCTCAAAAATCAACGAAAACAGTGTCAAGTCGAAGAGCTCGTCGAGACGATTCTGGCAACATTCGTTTTGTCGAAATCCGACAACGTATGCTTGAGATATGAGCAGTCAAAGTTCAGTTGACTTGAGGGTACAATAGGTGACGTCATCAGCCAGTCCGTACTATACGGAATCCAATGTGGACCGACCAGTGTATGACACATTGCAGTTGTACGGACCAATCCTTGGTTGACACGTGTCCATCCGTACAAGTGACGTGGCATCCTCCATACTCCAGTCAGCCGCACGTCGACAGTCCAGTCAGCAATCGTCGGCACACATCAAAGTCGTCAGCCAATTACATTTTGCCACATGGCACCCTCCTGGTGCGACACGTGGCCTCCTCTTCCACCGCCGGCAATTAGTTGGGTTGTTCCGATATAAGAGGTTAAGGGGATTCGATCCCCTAACCTCCTAACTACAAAACCATGCCTCCACCACTCGGCCACGCGATTTCCTCAAAATTGTAAGTGGCGACAGTTTATTTTGTTATTGAACAGCCGAAAATTGGCTATTAAAAGCCAGCGGCCAGGGTTGAACCCCCGACCGCCGGCTTACCAAAAGGTATGGCCACCGATAAACCATCAAATAGGTTTGTAATATACATGGCATCGGTTTGTTTTGGCTAATGATTAAGTCCGATAGCCATAAATTTAAAACAAACCCCCCCTAATATTAAACATTACAACAAATCCTAAAGAAAGCCCGAAAATACATTATTTAAGGGGGCTTAAATAATCTTGAAATATATTATTTAAAGGGCTTAAATAATTTCTAAAAGATTATTAAGGATATTTTAAGGATTTAGGGGAGGATTTTTCAAAATATTTACTATGTAAGGGGGATTGAGTTGAAATTCCCAAATCAATTGGTTTTTCACCAATTTGGGAATATTTGTGGTATAAAAAGGGGTAGAAGGAAGAGTTTTTGGGGAGTTAAGTGATATAGTTGAGAAATAGGTACCCGGAGACGTAGTCACGTTTGTGGCGAACTCCGTTATCAGATCGTTTGCACTCTCTCTCTCTTCTTCTTTCTCAATTTTGTTTTTCACCATAAGTTTTTAATGCATAATTTCAATAATGTATGCATGAATTGTAATTCCATTAATTTGTTATAATTAAGCATTCAAATACACAATTAGTCTAGATCCTAATCAGATCATTCGTCTATTGGATAAATTCTTTCATTTCCAGCATGATCTTTCACGAAATTGAATTTATCACTTGGCTGGAATATTTTTCAAGTAACTTAATTTTAATTTCTGAATTTTAATATTTTCTCTGTACATTCTTACAGATTTATTTTCAAGGAAATACAAATGAAGTTCGCCAGAAAGGGTTCGCAGCCACAGTCCAAGATCAAATCCAAATGGGAAAACATTGTGGACACCAACCTTGGCCATGTAGACTTTGATGATTTTAAAAGGAGGATGTACAGAAGTAATAAATTTTTGCCTACTCCAATTGCACACCGGATGATACGGAACGGTATTGTCCAAGCAGCTGGATTTCCGCCCGCAAAAGAATGTCCAAAGCTCATGGTAGAGTGTGCATTGCATTATAATGCACAAGAAAGACAAATAGAAGCACCTGATGGAAGAGTATTGGCATATTTGACTGAGCCAACCATACAAGAGACATTTGGAATTTCAGCTTACCACCGGACATTTTATCGAACCAAGGTTGATGCACAGAAACTTTACGAAAATCAGCAAGACCTTTGTGCATCAAACATGAACAAGTCATGGTTCGTGAAGCCCAGACCTACTGCCAAAAAGATGCCCAAGAAGTTGCACAAAATTGACTTTAAAGAAGAATACAGATATTGTCTTGCTGCTGAATAGAATAGTGGGCAATCCTCAGGGTTCACCCTTTGAAACCTAGATGTATTATTTCATGGATGAAATAATTTCCGAGGTAAAAATGTTCAACTGGTCAAGAATGATCAGTGAAAGTCTCCACGAGCAGTTGGTCAACCTAGAGAGAACCAAAACCTTTCATATGAGTTCCTATGTCATATATTTGCTTGCAAGGACCTACAGATATGCTGGCCTGATTTGCAAAGGCGTAATTGGCAATGGCGAAGGAGAGTTCAAGTCCTACGATTGCTATCCTCAGTTGCAATTGAAGGAGAAGTCACATTTTAGAAGGGCACATGATGCCTTTCTCATGTATATCACTCGAATTCTCTAAGGCGGAACACATCAGAGGCTCACTTGTGAAGCCAAAAGTTTGATCAACCGGTATTGTTCAGGAAAATGAACTAGTAGATTTCATTGTATTAAGAAGAACAGAAGATTACATTATATAGCAATGCCAGAGCACTGTAAGAATTAAAGAGCCTAGCTACTAACATTTAAGATGTCAACTACCTCTACCTACAGACATTAAATGTCCACCTACCAGAACAGTAGAAAATAACAAAATATCTAACCTGCTTAATTACATTCATAATTGACCATTAAATATAGAGAATATAATATTCTAACACCCTCCCTTAATGGTCAATCCATCGACAACACCAAGTTGCCCCTTCAATTTTACAAACTTATCCGGGCTCAGAGACTTGGTGAGAATATCTGCAGTCTGATCCGCTGTTGGAACATACTGCAACTGAACTGATCCGTCTTCTACCAGCTTGCGGATGTAGTGACAATGAAGCTTGACATGCTTGGTACGTTCATGGAAGACTAGATTTTTGGCCAGTTTGAGCACCCCTTGATTATCAATGTACAAGGGAGAAGGTCCTACTTGTGACATGTGCATGTCAGAAAGCATCCTGTGGAGCCAAATTGCCTCACATGCTGCTTTAACGGTTCCTCGATATTCAGCTTCAGTCGAGGAAAGAGCCACGGCCTATTGCTTCTTGCTGGTCCATGTTACAACACCTATACCCAAACTAAATACATACCCAGAAGTAGATTTTTTGTCATCCACTGAACCTGCCCAATCTAAGTCTGTAAAACCAATCAGCTTGGGATGCTTGCATCTGCCATACAAAATCCCATAATCTGAAGTACCCTTAACATATCTCAGCACTCGCTTCGCTGCAATCCAATGATCAGCTTTTGGAGCTATCATGAAGCGAGAAATGTAGCTCACTGCAAAACTGATGTCAAGTCTAGTGGCAGTGAGGTAGATGAAACTGCCCACTAGTTGCCTGAATGTCGTTTCATCGACCGGAGGTGAATCAGAGTTGGCTGACAACTTCAGCCCCTTCTCCATAGGTGTGGAGGCAGGTTTGCAGTCCTGCATCCAAAATTTGTCAAGTAGACTTCGGGCATATTTAGACTGAGAGATAAAGATGCTATCAGCGGTCTGCCAAACTTCAATACCCAAACAATAATGGAGAAGCCCCAGATCTGTCATGTCAAAAGCCTGATACAAATCTTGTTTGATTGCCGCAATCAAATGTGTTGAACTACCAGTAATGATCAAGTCATCAACATAGACAACAAGAAAGAGAATATCATCACCAGAGTGTTTGACATACAGATTAGTGTCAGAAGGGCTGCGCTAAAAACCATGATCAACCAAGTACTGATCAATCTTGATGTACCATGCACGAGGCGCCTGTTTCAGTCCATAGAGTGCTTTCACGAGCATACATACCTAATGTTCTTTGTCGGCAACCTTGAAACCAAGAGGCTGCGTCATGTATACTTCTTCCTGCAACTCACCGTTGAGAAAGGCACTCTTGACGTCCATCTGATGAACTGTCCAACCAAATTGGGCTGCAATAGCGAGAAGAAGACGAATTATGCTCATCTTGGTAGTAGGGGCAAAAGTCTCCTTGCAATCAATGCCCTCCTGTTGTGTGAATCCCCGAGCAACTAATCTGGCCTTGTATTTGTCCAAAGTAGCGTTTGCATGATACTTGACCTTGTAAACCCATTTGTAGTTGATAGGTTTCTTCCCAGGAGGAAGATCAGAAAGAACCCAAGTGTGATTCTTCAGAAGACTATGATATTCTATCTACATAGCCTTTTCCCACTCTGAAATTCCTTTAGCCTCTAAATATGTATGAGGCTCATAAATTTTGTGGATGTTGGCCATAAGAGCAAAATTGACAATGTGTTGTTGCTTGCTCTTACTACGAGTTGATCTGCCCTCAATGAGTTCATCATCATGAAGATCCCCAATAGTCTTGAGCCACTATTTAGGCTGACGAGTAGAAGTGCCAACCTCTGAAATAAGAGTAACAGCATCTCCTGGGATTTTTGGAACAATGTCATCTGGATGTGAGTCTCGAGGAAAATCAAGTGGTACAATGTCATGACTAGTAGACTCCTCATCTTTAGAGTCAAAATGCTTTGAAGCCCTCCCATCGTGGGAACCAAGAGGAAGACGAACACCCTCATCAAGAACCTTCATAGACTGATCCGCAGGACTGGTAGTAGGAACAAATGGACCAGTAGTCTCATCAATCACAACATCACGACTGAATATGAGACGATCTGTCTCCACATCAATCAACCTGTATGCCTTGTGATTGTCATTGTAACCAATAAACATAAGTGTCTGGCTCTTGGAGTCCAACTTGGTACGCTTGGCATCTAGAATCCATACATGAGCTGTAGAACTGAAAACTTTCAGATGGCCCACCTTAGGCTTACGTCCTGACCAGGCTTCTTTAGGAGTCATCTTCTTAATGGCCTGTGTAGGGGACTAATTCAGGAGGTAGACTACAGTATAAACTGCTTCAGCCCAGTATTTCTTAGGTACATTTCTGTACTCCAACATAGAACGAGCCATTTCAGTAATGGTGGGATTCCTACGTTCAACGACACCATTTTGCTGAGGGGTGTATGGTGTAGTGAGTTGACGCTTAATGCCATGTGTAGCACAAAAAGAAGAGAAGTCAGCTGAACAAAACTCCCCCCCATTATCTGACCTTAGAGTGACAATCTGAGAACCTAATTCTTTCTCAACTAAGGCCTTATACTGCTGAAATGTACTAAACACATCTGATTTATGTTTGAGAAAATACACCCACATTTTCCGATTGAAATCATCAACAAATAATAAAAAGTACCTGGACCCAGTAACAGATGGAGTGTTCATTGGTCCACATACATCAGCATGAACCAGTTGAAGTACCTTGGAGGCTCGCCAAGAATCACCATTCAAGAAAGGTGTCTAATGCTGCTTGCCAGCTTGATAGGCTCCACAAACTCCATGATTTTGAGTTTGGATCTCAAGTAGACCAGCAACCAAACCCTCCCAAGACAATTGAGAGAGGTAGTGCACATTCAAGTGCCCATAACGTTGATGCCAAAGTTTGTTGATGGAAGTACTCTTGGCAGCCAAAGCGTGCTCCTGAGAATCACCGGAATCAGCAAGTCTATATAAACCATGATCCTCAAGTCCCATAGCGATTGTAGTACGAGTCTCCCGATCAATGATGTTGCAAGTGGAGGAACTGAAAACATCCAACTAGGGAGAATGACTCATGATCTAACTAACTGAGAGGAGATTATGTTCCAGGCCGGGAACATAGTAAACATCAAGAAAGAGTAAATTTTTGCCTCCTGAGTGAATCTAGACAGTGCCCTTACCAACAACTGTGTACTCTTCGCCTCCTCCAAAAATGACAGAATCAAAGAATGGTTTGAATTTGGTGAACCAATCTCGACGATGAGTAAAATGTCGCGATGCCCCGGAATCAATATACCAAGTAGAAGAGTGTACTGGATCTGTTGTTCTCTTGGCCATAAACGCATAGAATGTACTCTTTTTGCTCAGTGTGCTCAGCAACATGTGCCTTTTGTTGAGACCCTCCCTGCTTCTTTTGTTCAAAAGCCAAACAAACGCAACAGTCAACCTTCATGTGACCGTATTTATGGCAATAATTGCATTGAACGTTCTTTTTTTTCTTGTTGTCCTAAGAAGAACCAGAGTCTTTCGGCTAAGAAGATTGAGCCTTCCCTTTGTTCTTAACAAAGATTTGGCAAAGAATGCTTGCTTTGTGGAGGTGGAACTGGTACTGCTTCCAAACTGCTATCTCAAATGATCCTGTTGTAGAAGCTTGTTACACAAGTCTGGAAACTTCAAGTCAACATTTGTTGAAGTAATATTGAGCGTCAATGAAATGCTCGTAAGACTTTGGCAAACTTTTCAAAGTAATGACGACCATATCCTCTTCCTCCATCTTTTGACCAATAGCTTCCAGCTAGTTGCAAATGTCTTTTATCCTTGTCAGATGCTCTTAGAGAGTGGTGTTCTTCTCATCCATCATTATTGAAAGGAGCATGTTCTTAAGAAAGAACGCACGACTCTTATCTGACGTTTCATGGAGATCCTTCAAGTTCGTCCAAACCTCAGCAGCTGTTTTGGCTAACGGCACTTGTGGTAGCTGGTCGTCAATGACTGAAAGCTTGATGAGCATGACAGCTTCCCGGTTACGTTCATCCCATTTGTCCTGGTCTTTTCCAACAATAGTAGGTCAAGGTGATGTACCTAGAACAACCACATCAAGACACTGTTACTCAAAGATGGTCAGCATACGCTGCTTCCAGGGGTTATAATTCTTCCCATTGAACTTTTGGCTGCTTTTCAAGCATTATATTTATCAGAGATGCCATCACGTACACTAAAGTCAAACTAGTGAAGGCAAAACAAAAACAAAAACAACACAAATTCAAAGCAAAAACCCTAGCACGGATTTCAAGGCACTATGAAGACAAAATCCAAAAGATCTGAAGAGTACCCAGAAAATGATGTTGAAAACCCAAAAAAAATTCTGAATACCCAAAAAAATTCAACACCCACTTGCACAAATTTCGAGGCATGAACTTCAAGACACCCAGAAAAATCTAATGACAACCCAATTGAGATCTCGAAAAACCCACAAAGAATATGTAATCAAAATATTTTTCTGACTTCAGATGACTAGTCAAAACCCTAATCGAGTTCAGAAAAAACCCTAGGCGACCATTAATGTGCAGAAATTTGCAGAAAACTGTGCAAAATGTAGACCCAAATCGCGTTTTTTTTTTAAAACCAAGCAAAGACAACCTTCTTCAGGAAAAATCATGTCTGAAAACAAAGAAGTTGCGACCATACATAGAAGAAAAAATACACCAAACAAAGATAGAAAATTGTGTGCAAGGACAAAGAAAAACCTGCGGCCAGAAAACAGTAAAAAAATGCAGCTAGAGTGAGGAAAAAACACACGTCAAAAGGGCACAGAGAACTCCTTCAAATCGCGCCCAGGTACATGAACAAAGTGAGTTTAAAGGACTGTAAATCGCGACCCTAGCAGCAACAATAGACGTGTCCAAAGATCAGAAACAAAGACACGAAAAAAAAAAACACGCTCAGATCTAAAACGCGACCTTCAAGCAAAGAAAAAAAAAAGTGATTTCAAAGGCGCCTAGGAACGCGTGAGTAATGCAGGTCGCACGGACTAAACCTAGAAGTCGGCGTTCAGAAAGAGGAAAATCACAGCCAGAAGACTAAAAAACGCGTGCCCAGAAAAAAAAATTGTGATTTCTTGAGCAAACAAAAAAAACAGACGTGATTTTTGAGATTTCAGGAACCTAAGACCAGATTTGAAAATACACCATTTTTTTTCAAAAACAAAAGAAAATTTTCTCTCGTAAAAATTCTTTGAAAAAATTTCAAATTTTTAAGGGGGCTCTGATACCATGTTTAGGAAAATGAATTGGTAGATTTCATTGTATTAAGAAGAACAGAAGATTACATTATATAGCAGTGCCAGAGCATTGTAAGAATTAAAGAGCCTAGCTACTGACATTTAAGATGTCAACTACCTCTACCTACAGACATTAAATGTCCACCTACCAGAAACAATAGACAATAACAAGATATCTAACCTACTTAATTACATTCATAATTGACCATTAAATATAGAGAATATAATATTCTAACAGGTATGGATCCTGGTTTATCCAGTTTCCCATATTTACATACATCAGAATTCAAGGATTCACAGATCGCCCATACAGACTGCCAATCTATCCTACCAACAAAATGGTTTTGCTAGAAGTTCTGAGGCAATTGGAGACATACCAGAATATTCAAAGGACCAAGCAAAAGGCTTCCATTACTTTCCCTTTCTTCATCGGCAATATGGAAGAATCATGTCCATCGACGCAAGCGGCAAAAAGTGCTCGATTGGAGATACAAAGATACCCATTCATTTCCTACAAGTCCAGAACTGATTTCGATCCACTTCATCACATTGGAACTATGGATGAAAGGAAATATAGACACAGAATAGACTTAGAATATTTTGGGAAAATGCAACTGATGAATATGATGTGAGAAAAAGACTGTGGTCAAGGTTGCCGCTGGATATGATAAGGACGACATAACTCTTTCGAGTACCTGATCAACTAGAGGATGATGGAGTGTATGTGTAGTCGGGCTTTGATGAAAGGTAGTCGCTTCCTCCTGTTAGATGGTCTGAGCCTGAGCTTGACAACTTGACAACTTTCATGAGACCACTGATCAAATATTCCAAATGGTGGATGGACCAGCAAGTACAAGCTTTACGGCAGAGGAATGTGCAATTCACATATGACTTAATGGGTGAGGCAAAGTCCTATTCCTCAAATGCCGGTGCATCTCATGGAGGTGAACCAACTGATGCTGCCAACCTGAAAAAGAGAAAAGAAATTGATGACTCTGCAAAGCAAAACAAGAAGAAAATAACAGATAAAGGACCCGCTCAAAAGAAACAGAAGTCTAAGCCCCTTCATTCGGCTACATCCAGAAATGTAGATGAAATATTGATCATGGAAGAAGTCATGGGAGCAAGTCAGAATTCCCTCACCAGTTTTGGAAAGAGATATGGAGCCAATGCAATTGGAAGATGATGATCATCCCTCTCCTACAGGCACGGAGATTCTAGAGTCAGACAATGACATGGATATCATGGATGGAGAATTTGAAGAGGGAATGATTTCCACCCTCAAAGGAATTCAGGAAGCCCCATCCGTGCAAGAGATTCAGGATATGCAAGAAATTCAGGATATGCCAGAAGTTCAGGATATACAAAACGTCCAAGATCATCAGGAAGATGGAATTGAACAGTCAACCATCCCAGATTGGCTGAAAGAGAGACTAAAGATAAAGGCGCCAGTAGAGGTACCAAAAGAAGATGATACCACAAACTTCTTGGCGAGGCTAGAGCAGACTACCACAAGAAAGTCAACCAAGAAATTTTCTACCATACAAAGAGATGAAGCTGGTAACCGAACAGTGCATATTGCAGTACCTACAATAGAGAAATCAAGAGATGAGATTGCCCCAAATGAATATGCCATTACAACTATTGATATTGGTCCGACAACAAAAGGACAAGAAGTTGAGGACCTAGATAATTATGTTGCCACCATCAAGTCTAGGCTAGAGAAAGAAGTGGCAAAGAAAAGGGAATATAAAAGAGAGATTGAGTGTCTGAAAGAATATATCCAACATTTAACTAGGCCACTCAATCAAGGTGACCAATCAGCACCTCCACTTCCAAACTCTTCACAAGAACCGGTCAGAAATTTTGAAGAGGAATTGACTATAGCCAGAGAAACTAAAGAATGGATGGCGGGAAAGAAAGAAGAGGCAATGGCATTCGCAGAAAAGTTGGCATATGTTTATGAGCAAACTTCCTCTCTGCTATCACAAGTTGCAAACTTTGCAGAAGCATGGGATGGCCTCCAAGACATTTAAAATAAAATTATTCCATGTCTTCAAGAGATAAAGGGCATTCTGAAGCAGAGATTGATTCATGAGAAGATTATTGAAGCTGGAGCTGCATATGATTTCAACAGCTGGTACTATGCACTGATCTCACGAGGAGAAGTCCTAGAAAGAGTAAAGGAAGATGGCGCCAAAATTGAAGAGCAAGCAAAGGAGATTCGGAGTAAGATTTTCCAAATGGCTACAGATGTGCTTGACAAAGATATTGTCTAAAGAAAACACTTGCAGCCAGAAAATTTAAAGGATAAAGTTCAAAGAATTTTCTCTACCACTTTCGGGCCAATCATGAAGGAAAATTTGACCAAAGCATTCAGCTTCATGACCGTTCGAGACACTTTCTTGTTGCATGAATTAGAATGGACGATCACCTTTGCAGAATGTGCAAAAAGTCTAGACTTGCTGGAGTACAAAGTTAACACGCTGTCGGGCATCACCATGGAAGAAGTCAGCATGATCGTGTCCAGGTTCACCGAACGTAGTGCTTTGCAAGTGGATAAGGATGCAACTCCTAGTGAATGAGTTCTCTACAGTTAACTGATTGTTGTTTAGGCAACCCTAATTAGGGTTTAGTTATTTTGAATCTGAGCCGTTAATCTCATTTTGATCTTGGCCATTCATTGTACTCTGGAAACTCTATATAAATGCCGCCCCTCCGCTTCCGCCCCCCTCCCCCTCGCCCCCCCCCTCACTTTCTCATTGGGATAAGAGGATATAGAGGATTAGAGGAGATAGAAGAGATTATAGAGGAATAGAGCATAGATAATAAGAGAGAGAGTTTTATGAAATTATTGCTAAAGATTATCTTGATAATAAAGTTCATAATGCATGAGATGCTTTGAATCCTTTCATTGTCAAATAGTTGCATGGTTACATATTTCTCTACCTCGTAAAGTAGATTTGAGTTAGAATTTCATTTGAATGTATGTTAAGGGAATGATAGATTGATCATAAAGATTAGTGAAACTTTGCTCATACTTTCTTTGGATGGATGATTTCTATTCAATGTGTAAAGTTAGACTGAGCTTTTAATGTGGATGCTTCATTGTTTACTTCGAATGATATTGTTCTATTGATGGTGTTGTTCGTAGTGAAGAAATTTTAAGCATAGATCCCCAGAAGATTGCACTTGCTTTGTGTAGTTGTCGTATAGCGTGGTGAAACAAAGTATTGTTCATTGGTTTCACTCAATCCTTACTATCTCTTGATTTCATAGGAATAGTGTAGGATTCCTCAACCCTTACTCCCTTTTTCACTTTTTTTATCTAAAATAAAAAAATTCCAAAAAAAATATAACACTGCATTTAAGTCTTTGCTTTCTAAGTAACTTGCTAGAGTAAATCCCTTTGTGTTACCGGCAAAATCACATCATCCATAGAAATTATCCACACCCAATTTACGAAACATTCGAATTGTTGTATGATCTTTTTGGCAATCCTAGCATACGAGGCAGTTTTTCAAGAGAGGATAGAGTGTCTTTGGATTCTTTATTCTAGAGTGTTTGTTGTGTCATAAAACACACATCAACAGATCTCAAGTCCACTCCATCCCTCGGTCCACCTTGGAGGCGCTCCATCCTCCTTGATCAAGCCCAAAAGCACCCATTCACCTCCCAACCCACAAGCATGGCAAGAGCTCCATTCCATCCATCTCGAGATGGCATGCTCGATAAGATGCATGAAGGTTGTCTTCCCAATAATAATCTTGCTGAAAACAATATTTATTTCCAACAAACATCTTATGCTTCAATTTCTTATTTTCCTTTTTCCAATCTCATCCACTTGATTGATATGCTCAATTGATTCCTCTTTTATATCTTCCCCTCGGAGGGGTCACACCTTTTCATCAATCATTTTCTTTGCCAAGAGTTGGACCTATTTAATTAAGTGTTGCTATTTAAATGATATTTTATTTAACTTCAATCAACCCTTAGAGTCAGCAATATCATTTATTTCTTCCTCTCATAAAAATCGCGATCTGCTCCTTGTGATTTATATTAAATATTATATGTAATATTAATGGTCATCTTAGCTTTATTTAATCTTTAGTTAGTCGTAAGTCTACTGGTAGTTAACTTAGTCTGTTTTTAGCATCTTTGTAACTCTTAGTTACAAGTTTATAACTATTCGTAGTCTCCCTAATTAATCTATTTGTAAATACTTGTTGACTCCCTAATTTGTAGGGTTTGTAAGTTTTATAAGAGCAAGGCTCTTCTCTTAATAAGATCTATCTCATTATTCAGTAATATATCATTCGGAGATTTTATCAACATGGTATCAGAGCTCATGTTCAAGCCTAGTTAGCTGAGTTTCATCTGCTGAAATTTTCGAAGAGTATTTTTTTAAGGCACCATTTTTTGTGAAAGTTTTTGGTTCGTTTTTTTTTTTTCTAGTTCGTTTTTCGTGGGTTTATGCTATGAAAATTGCATCTATTTTGTGGGCAACTTTGAGACAACATCTGCAAGGAGCATCGGGGTTTTTTTTTCTGCTACAAATCGCGACCCTTTTTTTTTTTTGTGAAAACGCGGGTGTATCCTCTACATCCAAAATGACATGTCTAGTTTTTTAACATCATGCGATTTTCTCCTGTAACTGCACGCGGGTTTCCAAAAAATCACGTTTTTGTTCTCTGTTGTAGCGAAAAATCGCGTTTTTGAAAAAAGGCGTGAAGGTTTTGCGTTGGTTTTCCAGCACGCACATCTCTGTTTCTAGACACGCGATTTGCAATGAGTAGTCTTCTGGGCGTGCGATCTCTTTATTTTTAGCCACGATTTTGAATGCTTTTCTTTAGCTCGCGATGGAGTTCTTTTTATGCATGACTGGAAGATTTTCTGCTCGCAATTTGATCTTGACGCCTAAGTTCTTCCAACGACGGTGTATTTCTCATTACTGCGACTGGTTTGCTTACATCCCAACGCCTGTTCGTGGGATGTGTTTGTAGTGACAGGTGTTCGTAGCGGAATTTCTCTGAGAACGGCTGCCTTTGCCCTTTTTTTTATGCTGGGGTTGTTTCTATAGCGGCTAGGGTTACTGATTAAACCCTATGTGATTTGTTGGTGCTACCTAGGGTTTTCTTCTAGGTATTTTGATGTTCTCTACATTTTCTAGGCATTTTGAAGTTCGATTTTTTTGCCTAGGATTTTTGTCATGGTTTCCTTTCTGCTATGTTTGTCAGAGGTTCTTTTTGTGCAACCTAGAGTTTGTATCTGCTACTAGTGATTTTTTGAAGAAATCGTGATTCTAGTCTAAGTTTGTGGGTTTACAGTAATTTTCTAAGTTTTCATGGCAGTTTGAAGAAAAAGTATTATTTTGAGCCAGTTTTGATAGAAATTCTAGGAAAAATAAAATTTCTATATAGAATTTTCGAAATTTTTCTTAAAAAATTTACACAGAGTTTTGAAATTTTTCAAAGTTTTTGAGGGTTTTTTCTAAAAAAATCTTACAGCTTTTGAGCCTCTTTTTCAAATGATTTTTGACAAATCTAGTGTTTTGCTAGTTGATCACAAAGTTACCTTGTTTTTCGTGTTTTAGAAAACGGGAGGGATAGTGTCTTTGTCCAATAGTATGTTGGAAAGTTTGCAAAGGTTCAATGGAAAGAATTACAACACGTGGAAGCAGAGGATGCGTACCAGCTTTGAGTACCGGTGTCTAAATTCACTTGTTCTTGGTACAAAAGATCGTCCCACTGCTGCTGGGAAGGATCAAAACAAGTATGATGGAAGTAATAGGGAGGCAATCATGCTTCTTAAATTATCTATCGTCAATGACATGTTACCAGAAATACCATCTCGTAAATCTGTTGCGGAGATCTGGAAGCATCTGAAAGATCTTCATGAGACCTCAAACAAGGAAAGGGCTTTCTTTTTGAAGAATATGCTCTTTTCTATTATGATGGATGATCAAGTGTCTTTGCAAGAGCACTTGATGAAAATAAAAAATATTCATGATCAATTGGAGGCCATTGGTCGTAAGATGGAAGAGGAGGATGTGGTGGTGATCACTTTGAAGAGTTTGACACGTTCCTACGAGCACTTCATCGAAACGCTCAACATAATATCCACCAATGTTGACTTGAAGTTTGATGAGTTGTGCAACAAGCTTTTGCAGCAGGATCGGTTGAAGAAGCAATTTGGGACAACAATGAGTCTCCAAGTGTTAAACAAGCATTTACTGCCAAAGACATTGGCAAAGGCAAGTCCACTCAGCAGAAAGGACGAGGCGATTCGGAGGAGGGCTCCAAGAATTCTTTTACTTGCCATTACTATGGAAAGATTGGTCATATACAGAGGTATTGCAGAAAGCAATTGGCTGATGAGAAGTCCAACTAGGAAGCATCTTAGCAAAGTGCTCACGTAGCAGAGCAGATTGAGCTGAAGGAGTCTGCACAATATACATTTTGATGATCAGCACAATATGGGTAGACTTAGTTTTTGTTTGTACGATGACTATTAAGGGAGGGTATTAAATATTAAATGTAATATTAATGGTCATCTTAGCTTTATTTAATCTTTAGTTAGTCATAAGTCTACTAGTAGTTAACTTAGTCTATTTTTAGCATCTTTGTAACTATTCGTAGTCTCCCTAATTAATTTGTTTGCAACTATTTCTTGACTCCCTAATTTGTAGGGTTTGTAAGTTCTATAAGAGCAAGGCTCTTCTCTTAATAAGATCTATCTCATTATTTTGTAAAATATCATTCTGAAATTTTATCAACAATTTATTCGCTAGCAAGGGCATGACATTTATACTAGTTCCTTTTCTTATTCGACTAATAACAAACTTTACTATTTTATAAGCCTAGATGAAAGCCTTCCCATATCAATAGTATTTATTAAAAACATTTTACACCTTTTACTAGTTTGAAACACACTACCAGTCTTAATCGTCCAGTCTAACTCATAATATAACTTAAGTGTTTAAAATGATTTTGTTTAGTACAAACAAATGAATGAGATGAGAGAAGAGGTGTGTAGTCTAAATTGGAAATATTTTAAAGTTCAGTAATTAAATTACAATATGACTCTTGAGATGTGTCGAAATGAGAAATATTTGCACAAGCAATCTTCATGATAGCAAGCATTTGAGAAAGATGCACAAAAAGAACAAAATGATCATACTCTACTGCAAAATTATCAATTCGTTGTCTATTTCTCTAAGGTCATTCATTTAATTGATGAAGTTCATCTTCATGTACACCTTCCAAAGTGGAATTACCACTTAAACCTTCTGTGTGCTTAAGGCAAATGTTGCAAGGGCAAAGTCTCATATGGAAACTTAGGTAGAGTGAAAATATCTTCAATCCTACATCTCTAATAGACATGTCTATTTTCAACTTCCGGTTTGGGCTCCAAGATTCTTGGAGAGAGCATCTATTTATAGTATTCACCCGGTCGGCTCCGTTCATCTTTATTCTTCATTGAGATCACTCTTGTGTAGTTAGCTTTCAATTCCGATGCATTCTAGCAATTTCCACAAATTGAGTGTATTAATGTTATATGTCAATTAAATTACTAAGATTGCCAAATAATAATTAAAATATTTAAAATGGGCCTTAGTATTATAGCTCGTCGAAACCGGGAAGAAATGCTTTAAATCATGGATGCATTAAACAAGGACCTTGCATGTCAAAATATGATTAATTTAATAAAAAGGTATTAGTATTATAGCTTGTCGGAACCGAGATGAGATGCTTTAAATCATAGATGCATTAAATAGGGACCTTGTGTGTCAAAATATGATTAATTTGATGAAAAGGTCATTTTTAGAGTTTAAAAGGTGTTTTAATTAAAAAATGTATTTTAAATTAGAAGCCTTCGGAGAGTTTGGTGAGAAAAGTATAAAAGGAGGTTTTGAGAGCTCATTTGGTCATATTGGATTATTCTATTTCTCTTTTCAAAAACCTTTGTAGTTCAAGAGATCGAACCTGGTTCATCTCAGCCTACTTGAGGACGAAAACCCTCTTGGAGAAGATTAGCCTCGGTGGTGAAAGATCCTCTCTGGGTAATTCAATGTGGCTCATTTCAAAGTTACAATTTGAGTGGAAAAGATTTGTAGGTATGAATGGAGTTTAATTTATGAAGATTTTGCAGATTTTATGATTTTTTAAAGCATGCTACAGTACCATGCTATAGTATCATCGCTACAGTATCGTGCTACAATGTCACACTACAGTACCATTGCTATAGTGCTAGGGCTTTGTTATTGCCTTGTGGGTATCAGACAAATTAGTTTCAATGAGCTGAGTGATCATTATGCAAGACTTGTTGCAGCACAGATTTGGGCTTGGTCGTAGGGTTTTGAAGGAGATTTTGGAGCTAATATGCAAGTCGAGTTCTGTACCTGTGTTAGCCGAATGTTTTGAATGCCCTCAGCTATGTGTTGACAGCCAAAAGACCCCTGAGAAGGGAGCACATGAATCCTGGACGCCTTGGCATGAGTTTATGTTTCAGACGTGACCATATTCTGCCATTGTTAGACCTGCTGTACCCTCACATAAGGCTTTGGACAAGTTCTGAGCTGCATTTGGAGGTTGCACAAGGTTAGAGTTGCTGTTCATAGGTTTATATCAGAGATTTCTGTCATCTTTGAGCTGCTATTAACAACTTCCAGTCTAGCATGGATTACCAGGTTGGAGTTTCATATTTTAATAGCTGTTCTATGAATGCTCAGGTCTGATTAACATTAGAAAATAAGCTGGTTACTTCCATTTACAAATCTAGGTGTCATATTGTCATATACTTGTTCATTGTCTTGTCCAATCTGTGAGCTAAAAGGGACCATCAACTTGCCAGTGAACACCCCTGTAGTTCTGTTTTATTGTAATCTAGCATTTACCAGTTCTTAGACTGAAATATCTTTATATGCAAATCTGTAAGTGGATATTTGCTCATTTGGAACATACTTGTAATGTCCCTAATTAGAAATGCCTAAATCTTCCCTAATTTTCTTGCTTAAATAACAATGAGTTTAGAAAGTACCTTTCTTTTGAAGGTTGAGCCCTGCACATAGGTTAGAAATCATCACCATAATCATTCTGAGTAACAGATTATAATCACCTATCACAATATCAGTAATTAGCAATTAATCATATTTCAATTATTAGTAAACTCATGACAACATGATAGGGTAAGTGGAGTTGCAGTGGGTGTCCTGGTAGCCAACTCTTCTAGACCCAAGGGCAGCACCCGTTGAGGCAATGGCAAGTACCCCCTTGGCCCATGTGGGCTCATCTTATCCCCTCCCAGGTGGCATGTCTAGAAGATGCCCTCTCGTTGTACTCCCTCAGCAATCCTCGTAGGGTAAGTAAAGTTGCAGCGAGTGTCCTAGTAGCCAACTCTACTAAACCCAAGGGCAGCACCTGTTGAGGCAATGGCAAGTACCCCCTTGGCCAATGTGGGATCATCTTGTCCCCTCCCGGATGGCGTATCTAGAAGATGCCCTCATTGTACTCCCTCGGCAATCCTTGTAGGGTAAGTAAAGTTGCAGCGGGTGTCCTGGTAACCAACTCTTCTAGACCCAAGGGCAGCACCCATTGAGGCAACGGCAAGTACCCCCCTGGCCCATGTGGGCTCATCTTGTCCCCCCCCCCCCGGGTGGCATATCTAGAAGTGCCATCTCGCTGTACTCTCTCGGCAATCCTTCCTTCCTTTATCCATGGTGTGGGTATGTATTGGTTTTACTAACTTACATTTAAATTAAAGCATCTATCGAACTCATTACACCATGATGAGTGGTTAGGAGTTGCAAAAGGTATCTTGGTGGCTCAACTCCTCTAGACTCAAAGGCAATGCCCGTTGAGACAACGACAATACCCCTTTGGCCCATGTGGGCTCATCTTGTCCCCTCCTAGGTGGCATATCTAGAAGAGGGCCCCTTGATATACCTTCTTGGCAATTCCCCTTTTCCCTACCATGGTGAAGGCATAAACACAATGATAGAATTCTTAAATAAATATGTCAGCAAGTAAGGACTAATAATATCACACATGGATCATCCCCCGCCCTCCCCATCTCAAGTAATCATAAATGAATAATTGGCATCAACAAGAATATGTATATATATAACATAAAATTATCATTCCTAAATATCCATAAGTAATATAAATAAAATATCATCTATAAGCCATTACTTATAAACAACATTAATAAGAACATCAATATCATCAATATTATGATATTCTAAATAACATTATGCATCAACATTATTTAATACGTGTGGGTCCCTATCATCACATTGTAATCTTTACCAAATAGCAATCATCAATAATATCCTATACTACCTACAGCTATGCTATCAAAACATTATCCTATTCACAATAATTAATGATATTACCAGTAGTGTCTGATTTATGGTTCCCAACTGTTACCCAATGGAGGTTGCTGATTGTGCTTTGACCGATTTGCTCCTAATATCTCTGATGCTTTCTGCCTTGTCCTCTCCACACGATTCCCTGGCTGTGGTATTCTTTTCTATCTTTAGTCCCAACCATTCCCTGCTTCCTTAGTTGGGCTTGCTTGCCTTTTATATATTTGATTCTAAGAGACATGAATTTCCATGTCCCCCTTACCCGTTCCTCTCCAAGAATCATGCCTTTGGAAAGTTTATTAATCGCTGCTTGTTTGAATATTAGTCACTTCTTACTAATCACTTCCCTTAGACTTTGGTCTTAAACAAAATACTATTGCCTATGTGGATGCTAATCACTGCTTTAGTAATGCACTTGTTGCTGCCCATATATATGTTTATATATTTTATATAAATGCTATTTTAATATATTTATTCCTATATTAGTTTTCTTTATATATATTTATAATATTTATTATATTATAATAATTATAATGATAATACTTGACTGTAGCTTTCTTTGTCACTGCTTAATGTTGTATCACAATCATATGAATGGGAATGAAAGTATGAAATCTGTTACTTGTCAATGGTCATATTCACATTGAAGAATGAAGTTATTGCTATAAAGAAATCAGTTGAGTGGAGTTTGTGTGACAGCAAATTACTTCATCCTTGGAATGTTCAATTCATCTAAACAATGCTTACAATTGTATGTTATTACTGCTGTAATCTGAAACTCATTAATAGAGCAATGTATTAGTTGTAGTAAACACTCAGATAATGAAATTTTGAAGCTAGGACAACATTGTGCTCACCCAAAGAATCATCATCGTGATAGCATGGTGTCAAAACAAAAGTAGGCTCATTGAGCTCTCCAAGAATGGTTAACTCTTAACCAAATCTGAATCACAAATGTTTACTACAACAAATACATTACTCTCACCTATCACATGTTGCTACGCAGACAGATTACATGAAGGAGCAGAATTTCAGAGGTTGAGGGATGGAGCAGATTTGAGTTTGAGCGTGTATGGCTGGTATTGTTTCATCTTTGGCCACCGGAACTCACTTTGCATACTATTCTTCATATTCACTATGGGAGTAGTAGCCACAAGTTGAGGAGCAAGGTAATCATGGAGTACTTGACTAGTTGGAAAGAATTGCCACTTGAGGATGTTTTGCAGTATCCAGGCCTGCAATTGCTTGTGGGCAAGCAATTCTAGGAAGGGAGGACTGTATGTCCCCTTTTTCTTGCCCTAAATCCACCCTATTTTAATAGTGTTTTTCAACACTAGTACATATATTATATAATATTAAAATTTAAATAATATAATTAAAAAAATAAATAAAATAAAATAAAAATTCTTTTTTGAGGTTGGCCAAGACTGGAGGAAAAAAAAAAGCAAATAAAATAACAATATATTGCTTAAGGAGGTCGGCCTTGATAAGGTTATTTTGGAGGGCTATAAAAGAAAGTAAAGTGCAAGTGAATTGGGATCCATGCATATCTTATTTGCATTTTAGAGATTCTTGTCTTTGGCTGCAACTTTGGTTGGGTTTCATTCCAAGGACGAAAACCCTTGTGAATGTGGTGAGTTGGACGAAACCCTAGCTCATCTTGTGGAGAACCCATGACAGAGTTCTAATTGCACATCATTGGAAACATTTGGAGGCTTGGAGCATCATTGCATAATCAGATTTGGCGCAGCAGTGTTGTGGAATTTTGTGAGCATATTGCATTATGGTTTTGCACTAATTTGGAGCGCCACTTTGGAGCAGACTTGAGTGCCCATCTTTGGAGGAAAATTTTACATATTTGGAGCAGCAAACCCTAAGCGCTTGGCAAGGAGGAATTTTCCCATCTAGGGTTTGATATTTGAAGACTATTTTGCATATATTTGGTATGTACAATCATAGTTTTAGGTCTGATTTGTAGAGCAGAAATCTGGGCATATGTTTGGCATATTTGAGCCCATGAATTCATTGTAAAATCAGTCCAAAATATTCAATTTTGTAGCAGCAGACTTATTTAATCAGAAATCAGATTTATTGGACCTATGCTTGACACTTGGATGGTTGATTTTCATAGTTGTTATCATAGTTGAAGATATCTATATGTTTGGCATAGTTTTATGGATATTTAGCATATGTTTATTGGATGCCTATAAGTGTATCATTCTGAAAATAAAAATCAGAATTCAGTCCAAGGGTTTGAGCAGAAAACTAAATCAAAAAAATGCAGAAAAATAGATCAAAAATCTAGGGCAGAAATCGGAAATTTTAGGGCAGATCCCATTGAGAATATTACAGCCTGACTATGAGTGTGCTTATCAAAACATTTTCAGATCAGTAGATCACCTTTATGAGGAATTTTTTTATTTTTTTATTTTTTTTTTTGTGTTTATGAGGGTTTTCCAGTAGTTTTGAATTTTTTGCAAATAATACACAATACTGGAAAGGAAAGAAAGCAATAATAATAATTCTAGAACTAGTTTGCAACACTCCAAAATGCTGGTTTTATTGAATACTTGTAAGAAAAACAGATCACAATCATACCTAGAGAAGATAGACCAATAATCATGGCTGCCAGGGAAAATTACAGTCAAAAAGCACTTCTTAAATAATTCGATTCTCCTCCAATCAGCTGCCTTTTTCCTCCAAAATGGTACGGCTGGTATCCCAAGACCTAGTCGCTCCTCTTATGATTTATTTCAGATTTTTTTGACGCCTTCTAGTCACAAATCGCCCTCTCTAGAAGTGCCGCCCCTTGCTGATATGAAAGTCTTAAAAAATATAATAATCGCCCTCCAAAAATGAGATCAAAATGCTCTTGAAATCAGCTATGAATCATTGCCTAGTAATCCTCCAAGAAACTTTGTGAGTAATCCGCTGAAACCCTCTGAATAATTGCTCCAATATGCTCAAGTAGAATACATGTATGATGCCCTCCTATATGCCAAATTTAGTAGATATTTCACTACTTCAAAAGGCTGCAACAATGGAGAGTTAACATTCTCCAATGGCTAACTGATTCAAAAACCCTCGGATTCCTCTCTCAAACAAAAACTCATCAAAACCAATGCTCAATCAAATGCCTTCACTTTTCTTCCAGAGGCAAATATATAAACCCTCTCAAGAAGTCGATTTCTCCACAAAAGCACAATATTTTAATAACATTAAAATGTTATTACTTTATATCTTTAAATATTTTCACCTTTACCTTGGGATAGGCGCCCATTATTTAATTAATCAATTTGGCCCCCTTTTAATGATGAATTGACCCTTCCTTTATAAAGTTAAGTTATAACTTTATAATGACTCCTTTTAATAATTAAATATTATTTGAGCTAATTAAACTTTAATATCTCCTTCAATATTTGACATCTCATCAAACCGTCTGAAAGCGGGGTCAACTCTGGAGATACCCATACTACCAACTGCCTTACTAAAAATAGTAAGGGTCCCTCTCATCCGTCTCCTGACTTACTATAAATAGTAAGTATAGCACTGGATCCCCTATGAACGCCAAACAAAAGCCAAAACTGCTAGTTTCTGAACACTGGAGATGATACAATCCTCAGAAGACCCCCTAACCATCCCCATTAGCCTACAAGGGTCAAAATTATAGGCTAATCTCCTTTGACAATTGATGTCAGCTAGAAGGGGACATTACATTGAGACTTGCAACATAATTCTCATCACCTTTGATGTCCTGGCATAGGTTACATTAGTGAAAATTGGAATCTCAAAACCAACTCAGAAATCCTAATGGGCATTTGGCTTTTAACTCTTTCTATGATTTGTTGGTCAATTTGAAAGGGACAAATACAAAAGGATTTTTCAAGGTGTAAATCATTCCCCTAATGAATTTCTCCTCAGCATGATCAGAATTATCAAAGAGAAGAAAAAGTAAATCAAAATTATGAAATGACAGAAATGATTCCTTGGGCCCATTGGGATCCCTGGCTATGAGAGGAAATGAGAAGCAATGTACACTCAACCACGACTTGCCATAAGGTTGATAGAGACAAAATTCTTTGGAAGCTCCCTAGCGCTGGATGGAGCAATCTCAATCTGGTCAGTGCAGCAAAACACAACCCAGGTCCCTACAAGACCACTTTGATTATCAGAAATCATATAGCAGAGGTTGACGTGATTGCAGTTCATGACCTCAGCATGAAAACTAATAATGTAGCAGAAGGGAAAGTTTCAGTTAACAGTCTCAAGCTTACCTTAAAAATCAGAATTGGAAAGCTTAAGGTTGAATGAGATTCAAAAAATATTATCAAGGATATGAAAAAAGAGAGCTGCCATATTGGAAACTAATACTTACATGGAAGAAGCTTGACTTTGTCAAACAATTTTACAGAAATTTCTTTTGAGCAATGTTGTAAGGAATGCAATAAAACAGCATATTGGCTCCTTAATCTTGCTATAAAGTTTTTTTAAGAGCCTTCATTGAAAAATACCCAACACCTCAAAGCTTGTCTCCAATTTGTGCTCCCTTATGTTTTCTGCTCTCTTTTGTTGAGTTGCTTTGATTCGTAAATGATTTTTTGCTAGTTGTTGCAATCTTACATATCCTCCATACCCTTGCGCAGCTTCATCTTTTCTTGTAGCAGTTGGGGCGTTTAGCAAAATTTTGATGATAAAATTTACTTTATCGAAAGAAAGATGTTTGGAAATTTTTTGTACTCACTTGTAAGCAAATAAAACACTTGGGGATCATGTAAAGTCATTCAAAATTTGCAGCTTATCCTCTTGAGGTAGAAGATGGCTGCATAGTTGAGTGCAGTAGTCAAGTATGTTGGATAAGTACATAATCCACAGAAAAAACATGTAGTTAGAACATATTGTTCAAGTGCTAGAGAGAACCCACAATGACCCATAAGCATTGTAGAAAGTCCTAGAGAACATCCACAATAGAATTGAGAGGTCAGATTCAGTAATTGGCTTCTAAATCTTGCAAAATGGTAGTGGAAATCAGAAAATTGCTGCCCCATGCCTATTGAATTTTCCCATGTTGAGTTTCTCAAGGTTAAAACCTTGAGTTACTGTCTTTTGATGTGTGTCTGATTCATTTACTTGCTACTTGAGCTAGCATTCAAATGATTTTTTTAAAGATCAAGTAGGAAAAGAATTAACCCCCATACAATCTAAAGAGTCGATAAACTTTTCCATTTTCTTGCAAGTTGGAAGAGTCACATGTTGGTAAGTAGCATTAAAGGAGTGTGAAACCTCATAAATAAACCTTTTGGGCATGTATGTAAATAGCTGTAACAAACATAATTTGTAGGCTTTAGTATGTTGATTTTAGTAGTATAGGACATTGGACAGGCACATAAATAAACAGTAAATGATAAAACCGTGTTAGTGAATTACCCTACAAATATCCATCAGATATGGATCGTTGTGACCTGTACCACTTTAGATAATTAGATAAATGATACTATTGGCCACCAAAGGTGTTAATTCACTGACCATTGGATCTATTTACTTATACGCTAATGTAACCAAATGCTAACGTGGCTGTGGTGTAACAATTATGATGTAAATGTTTATAAATCTTAAGAATGTGCTCCCATGCATAACCCACACCATTGTTAAAGGTAGCACATAAGATTTACCAAGCAAGACATGCTTTCTGCTAGAAGAGGTCCTGTGGAAGGGCCAATCACTTCTATTTTTGTGCCTCAGGAGATTGCAGCCTACATGTTCGATCAAAAAACTGCAGCAAACAAAATCTTTTTCATAAAATTCTTACTGTTGACTACTTAAAGTTTTAAAGATGAAATTTACAGCAAGGTATAGTGTGTGGTGCCAAGATTTTGCAGCACCTGCTTGAAGCGTTTTAAGAAATGTTTTCATCAAATAGCAACTTCCTGTCACCCATATTTTTCCCTCAGTTTGTTTTAAAATGTTTAGTTGCAGACGTTAATGCATTATCTAGCACAAAAATCTGATATGCAATGGAAAAATTTCCACGCAAAATGCTACAATATTTTCTTAGTCACACCTACAGAAAAAATTAAAGTATTTACCTCCCACGAGTCCACCAGTTTACTTTGTTGCCTTACTCTTACCCATAGCTTATATTGTATTTTCCACATATATGATCCTCTCACACTCCAACAAGACATGTTTTTAATGAAACCTACCATTTCCTCAAATCAAATTAGCATACCTAATAATGTCCACAAATAACATCAGTGTAACAGGGAAGCTTATAGCAAAAATTCTAGACCACACAAACTTTAGAACAACAAAAACTCGGAAATCGAGATTATAATAAGACCCAATCAGTGAAGACATTTTATTGGAAAATATTTAGAACTAGAAAAAGGCTTCAGGAAAGAAATTAAGTACAACAAAAGACTAAATCAATGCATTGGATAACTTGCTATTAAATGGAACAGAGAGTAGCCCTAAACTTCAGCAAAGAATCTGCATGGAACAAAGGAATCCCCAAAAAAATTGCATGGAACAAAATATCGAATCACCCTTTCAGCCCGCTCAATGTTATAGGCCAAGGAGAGACCCAAAACATCTGCAAAAGAAATTGTGAAGAACAAAGAACTCGGCAAAAAATTTGCAAAGAACAAAAGTAAAATCACCATTGAGGCCACTATACATTACAAAACAGGTACTCCAAAATTTCAACGAATAATATGTATAGAACAAAGTTTAAACCACCTTTCAGGCCACTTAACATATAGAATAAAAAATTAGCCCAAAACTTTAGCAAAAGAATTTGAACAGAAGATTAAATCAATTTTCACTGCATAGAGTTAGCAGAAAGGTTAATTTAATTTATTGTTGCACACAACTTCTTTCTCCAAGTTTATTTTCATACAATGTTATGGATTGCACATAGAACAAGAGATTGAATCAATTTTCATTGCATAGAGTGGACCAAGCATTAGATTTAACCTTTTGTTTTACATAATTTCCTTAACCAAGCTTGATTTGATAACTATTGTTGATTAAGTGGAGAACAAAAGATTAAGTCAACTTTCATTGCATAGAGTGGATGGAAAGGAACTTATGATATTGCTATCAAAATTCAACTGTGTAGTTTTTCGAGTCAAACTCATTGACCCATGTTTCATGAGTAGTGGTACACAAGAAAAACTATGCGGTTGCATCTTGATAGCAATATCATAATTTGACACACTGTGGAAAATGCCTCCTTATCAAGGAACTTCTGTTTTTTAATGTAGTAAATTTCTTTCCCAAACTTGTTTTTATGACTACTAAAGATTGACTTTAGTACAAAAGATTAAATCAGCTATCATTGCAAAAAGGTGGACCGAAAGTTATATTTAATCTTCTGTTTTCTGCATTTTGTTTTCCCGGGCTAGTTTTCATGACTAATATGGACTGCGCATAGTCCAATAGATTAAATTAACTTTCAATGCAGAGTGGGGGCCAAACTGCAGATTTAGTTTTCATTTTTGTTATGGATTGCGTGCAGAAAAAAATATTAAATCGAATTACATTGCATGAAGTCCACCAAAGGTAGATTTGATCTTTTGTTTCTATACAAGATCCTTCCCCAAGCTTGTTTTCATAACTAGTATGGATTAAGGCAACTTGAAGTGTCTAATAATTAACCTAAAGAACATTAAAAATAATAATTTAAAAGGATTAGCTGTAGGAAAAACCAGAATTTGAATTCGGGAAGCCTTCGAACGAAGGGCCTGAACTCATCGGAACCCTTGGTTGGCAAAGATACCCCGTCCATCCCTTCGATTTCAGGATCAACTTGAGGAGACAGAAACCCTATCAGCAAATTGAGCACGTAAATACCCAATCCATAAGACACAATGTAAAAACCCTGCACGTAATAAACCCTCAAAATGTATATAATCGCAGCAACAGAAGTGCCGAGCCATCTGCGTAAAGGGTGCGGGGTTGATTTATCCAAATAGTGCTGAAATCTCCTTGAAAAGTTGCTCCTCCATCTCGCAAGCGGCACGGATTGCCCTCCGTCGCCTGTAAACCCTTCCATAACCCCGAATAAAGCTTTAATTTAACCTAATCGGGGATTTTAACCCTTTTTTACTTGTAATATTCGCGTTTTCATGCAGATTTATGAGGCCATACCGTACTAAACAGCTCTACAAGCGAAGAAGCTCTGCAATTGATAATTAGCTCAAAAACTAACAAATATTTTTCAAATTGAGCTCTGAAAACGTCGAGATCTTCACAGTAGAAAATGCTTAGGGTAAATCTGATACGACGATCTGAATTCAGATTGGCATTGTGACGTTTGAGTGTTTTAAGTTCAAGAGACTTGCCGCGTGAAAATGTCTTAAGCAGCAGCGTTTGCAAATGTTAAAAATATATTGAGAATTCACGTGGCCTTCTCAAACGGCTTTTGGATAACAGGTGGTTTGTAGAAACCACATATATAATTAGGGGAGAGGATCCACTAGTTGAGCATTCTTACTCTGCGCTTTTAATTATCCTACGTTTGAAATTTCAAATCACTCCCAATTTTTACAACAGCTTACTTCGCAAGTTCCTTGTTTATAGCTTTGGTTTCAGGCTCACATCATCAAATATGATGTCACATTAGCATGTTTTTTGTCAAGATGTAGTTGACCAATACTTGTGCATTCACATCATGAATAGTTGAGCGTTGATGTGGCATCACATGATTGGTTGCTTTTTAGATCAAAGGAATACATTTTGTTTAATTATGGGTAGTCATGTCATAACTATTAGTCCAATATTGATAAAAATATTGGGTATTATATAAACTACTATCACAACTATTGAAACATGCCATTGGTTCTCTCTTTTATTTTGTTTTGATATAAGTTATTTTATGTTTATTATGTAAGGCATTAACAACAGTTTAGAATGTGTTAGAATGATGCGAGATCATTAAAAAGATCTAGTCATAGATATAATAGCTAATATCAATAATAATAATTAAAAAAGAAAAAATAAATTAAAATTATATTTTTTTCTAATGAATCAAAGAGATAATATCACTACTTTAAAAAGCTAAAAAAAATTAGAAATCAAATCTCTACCTATTCTCCCATTTTTGAATTAGTCAATAGGCTACATATAGTGTGATATTTGAGTCTAAAACAAGTCTCACGCCTACAAAGCACTATTGAGTCATCGAAAAACAAGTTTCAACTACCGTTTAATGGTAAACCGGATGTCCTATAATGGTAAAAGCCTCCAAAATCTCACTTATCACATAAAAGTCAGATAAATATTGACTTGACAACTTGAATGAAACATTGTATTTCCCTTTGAAGTGTTTATTTGACAACTGGAATGAAACATACTATTTCCTTTGAAGTGTTTTTTTATCAATTTGATGGCAACTTCTTTTGTTCATTTGCATTGCTTTATGTTTTAAATTTGTATACAAATATTTCATAATCAGATAATACTTAATTTCTTTAAGGAAAAAATCTAGATTTATCTAATTTTATTCATTCCATTATTTGACACTTATTATTAATTGTTTAATCCAACCACATGCAACTAGAATTTATAGTGCATCCATGCACAAACACATACTCTTTAACATATTAACATACATATAGTTTTCTATCGGTGTAATCCTTGAACCTCCTTTAGGTGCAAGTGCTAGTTTATATTTTCCCTAATGAAACAAAAGATAAACATATAGCTTATTGTATAAATCATAGCTTATTTTCATTGCAAACCATTAATATTGTTTTAATTATTCAATTTTTAAGAATTTTCTCTCTCTAAAATTAATGTAATCATATATTTTAAATTATTAATAAATATATTATAGTTATTATATCTACTTGTAGACATAGAAAATATACAGATTGATATCGCACACTCGATCTTGATCTACTAACATCACTTCATCCTGAATTATCCCTTTGTCTAACCATTTAATCAAATAGCCTTATTTGATTAAAGTCATCATAATTCCCCTTTAAATTAAATAAATCCCTTAATTTAATTAAATCATTGTCTCTGTGTAATTAGCTAGGTCATTTCATCTTCCTATCTTTATTTAATTAAATAATCCATATTATTTGATCAAATCTTTAAAGTTTATCTAATTAAATTAAATAAATCAAACATTTATCTAATTTAATCTAACATCACCCCCTTTCGTTAAATAAATCAAAATATTTATTTAACTAGGTCTTAATCATTTTCATCTCTTTTTTATTTATTTCAACCCACAAATCTAAGTCAAAATGGTCAAATCAACTAACATCGTTTAAATTAATCAAATTATGATTAATGTTAATCCTAATCACTCAAATCCTCTAGATTTTGCAACTTGCATAATTAAATCATTTAGATGATTTAATAATTCCCTATTTACTTTCAAAATGGCATCAAAAAGGGAATATTCCTCCAAATTTGAAATCTCCCCCCAAAAGGACTTGTCCCTTCCAACAAAGCATTTAAAATATCTTACATGTCCTTTTCTTTAGCCATGTGCATTTGCTTCACCTTTCACCTCATCCTTAAGCCATATTTTGAATTTGAATCTCCCCCCTCTTTGCACATTCTTCAAAATGTGCTCATTCCTCAACCATTCACATGATGACATGTGGCTTCTTCTCATTGTTGAAGATTAGTCCCACATTCATCCATTTTGTCTCTTCTCTAATCAATCTCATTTATAAATGAAGAGTTCATCCTTCATTTTATCCATCCATAATTTGAGTAAACTTACTATGCTCAAATCATTAGCAAATTCTATCCATTACCATTGAGTTCATAGCTAGGTTATGCAGATTTTTCTATTGAAGCACTCATCAAGCATCAACAAAGTGGATCAAATCTCTTCATCAAATCAACATTGCATCATTGGAGTTGGGAAAGGGCCAATTTTCACATCAAATTGGCACCAATTCCCTCAAGAGATTAGGAGTTTGTTGGCTTTAGAATAGGATTTGATATGCTTTGAAATCTCATTGTGTTCTTCATTTCATATTCTATCTCTTTTGCTATTCAAATGAATTTCTTGAGGAATCATTGTTCTTGCTTGCATTTCATCTTCTAATGTGTTTGTTCATGTTGTTTTGCAAGTATTGGGAAAGGGGTTCGCACATTTGGCAGTAGAAGGAGGGCCTATCGGAAGATCAAATCATGTTTTTTGAGAAAATTTTGTGGTTTTTGATATTTTTGGTGTTTATAGCAATACATAACCGCTCACAGTCCAGCGTTGCCATACAGAACCACTCAAAACTGCAAACTGCGCTGCTGGAATCAAACTGCACCGCTCAAAAATTCAAATTGCCGCTGAATCTCCAGCATCGCCATATAGCGCCGCTACAAAATCAAACAGAGCCGCCATCACAAACAAAACCGCTTTATTTTCTTATTTTTTCATGCAAACTTAAAATGGTCATATCTTGGTCATTTTTTGGTCTTTTTTTAAGCTTTTTTTTTAAATGAGGTAGAATTTCATAAGTTATCCAATGGTGTAGGTTATTATTAACTTTGATAGAGTTAAAAATTTTAAATTTTCACTTGATGTCAAATCATAATGAAACTTGGTCTAACTTTTAGGGTTTTTATGCTTAATCATCTTTCTAACCCTCGTGTCTTTCTTGTTTCTTGATTTCATTTGACATTTGGAGTTTGTATTACAGGTTTTGAAGGATAAGGGAGCATGGAATTCAAAGAAAAAGTATTATCACATCATTATAACAAGTGTTTTTAAACACTTTGGGAAGAAATTATAATCCCTCTTCTAAAGATTTGCTATCTTTCAAGCTTTTAGAACCTACTAAATTTCTTTTGGGCTCTAAAAAAAACAAGACAAAGGGATTAAAATGAACTTTAGGACAAACTCACTAGATTTCGTTTGAGGCTAACAATTGAACAAGGCAAATTCCACATTTGATTTGGTGCTATAAAAAGAATTCACTTTTTCTTTGTGGACTTAAAATGAACAAATGCTTCTTTGTCTTGTAATTTCTTATTCAAAGTAATATCATCAAAAGACGTATGCGCTTCTCTCACGCCTCATGGCAATCTTGAGAATCAAAAGGCTTTTGGTGACATTAAGTTGCATAAATAATTGTCCATACACACTTCAATTTGGGTTTAAAATTGAACAAATTGTGCGAGTGTGAGTAAATCTATTGCATGTGTTCTCCCTTTGTTTTTAAATGAAGGTTGATCTAACTATGAATATATCTACTCGCTATTGTTTATCTTAGAGGCCCTGCCTTAGGGAAAAAGTACTCACTTAAAGGAACAACTCAACCGGTAACACTCTAAACCCAAGAGTATTTCCAGTCAGGATATAAATGTGGGTATTGGAGTAAACACCAGTATCACGCAGTTGACTCTGACGAAATGGATCTAAAAAGAGACTCTCGTCGTATGGGTCAATCTCCATGAACAGAAAGTCTGAATTAAAACCCTTGTTGTAGAAAAGCCAAAATCCTTAATCTATTTGTTGGTGCAAGAACAGTCGTTCTGAAGTTGTCCCACTTTTTACGGCTCTTAGTAGAAATGAAAAGCATGCCATGGGAGTTTCATGGGTGTTAATGCTTGGCTACCCCATATAAGTGAGTGTCATGGAGGGGAGCCAGTGGGATCAAGCATCTAATCATTCGCTAAGAGTAGGCATAGCTGGACTTGTCCAAGTGGGAACTCAACAAGTAAAGTCTTTCATATCCATAGGGTTGTGCATGTTCTTGGTATCAAAACACTTGCTTGTTTGAAAACATTGGGAAACACACATTCAACAGGAAAATCAAAATTTCAAACCCCTTAGTTAGAGCAAATACCTTTGACAAAACCCAAGAACTATTACTTACCTTGGGGATTATGTCCTTAGAGGTTTCTAAGTAATTGGGTTGACATCTTAATTTGCTTCTACCAAGGTCAACATTAGTTAACCATTGCCTTGATTTCCTTGAATTCCACATAGCACTAAGTTGTGGGATGAAAAGAAGTTAGGACATTGGACGTATAGTTTGAAAATCTAATCAAGAAAGTGTTTGTGGTAAAAGCAATTCACTAATCAAGATGAAATCAATTGAACCCCACACATGTGCTTGTGTATCTTTTGTCTTATGGTCTTTTGAGCAAACATTGATCTTTTGGTTTGAAGGGAAAAGCGTGTTCTTCAAAACCTTGGCCTTGTAAACAAGTCCTTCCTAGGTTCATTTAGATTCAAATCAAACACGTCATCTAAATTCCAAACATTTATCAAAATCCCATCCCACCAAACAACTTTAGAGTTTTGGAAACATCACTCTAGACTTGGGTAAATCATCAAAATCAAAATCACCTTGTTTAGTTAGGTGTATGGGAATACATCCTTTCTCGTACATTTAATTGAATTAGCAATCCTTTGAACAAGTTCATCATAAGATCACATCCAACATCTTAGGGTTTACAAGTTCATTATCCAATCAAACTAATCAAAATCAAACCCTAAGTCTAGCATTAATCTAAATCCCCTGAACATTCAACACTCATATCATTCACCCCTTTTATCCTTCATCTCATCATTGGTTCGAAACACCTTAGAGGTCACTTTTACAACAAGGTCAAAACACAAGAGGAATATGGAATATAAACTTGATCCATACATCATGAGTAATCCAATTCAACCAAACTATCAAAGCCTTACAATGCCAATTGATTTTCAAAACTCACATTTATACAATCCATACATGGGATCATTATCTCCTACAAACCTCAATGGTACAACAAATGTGAGTCTACCCAATCTAAATCTTGGAACACCTTTTTTGATAGTAGATTTAAATCTAAGTCCAACAGTGCAACCAAATACTCAATGCATGAGTCTTCAACAAAACAACATTATCTCACCAAATCCATACATGCCAAAAGCGAATATACCAAGTACAAGATTACCAAACACGAATCCACACTTGGAAAACTTTGGGATAGATATGTTTGTGAATCATACAAATGTTGTTCAAATTCCAAACAAGATGTTAACAACTCCATGTATTAATCCAAGTCAAGGTAACACCATGCAAAATCAAAGTTACCTAAATCAAGGCAATGTGATTCCCAACACCAACAATGTTCAATTTCAACCTATCATGCCAAGTCTGAACAGCATCCCAAATCAGAACATTGTCCAAAATCAATTTGTCCATGATCCCATTCAAAAACCACAAATATGCATCTCAAATCTGCTTGAACAAAAACCAAATCAACTATATCAAGGGAGTCAAGATCGAAATCAAGATCAAATTTGGCGAGATCAAATTGATACACTTACCAAAATAGTTGAGTCATTGCGCCAAGAGACATCTCCAACACCATTACCCATATCAACATCATTCCTTGGTTTAGGGCTTCCCCCTTTACCTAGCACCAATCACTCCATCCAATAAATCCACCTAACACCAATCAAGCCATCACATCAAATCCTTTGAATATACCATCGGCATCGCACCAACGGATGGTATCTAATCAAATGACAACATCAATCCTAACAAATCAAAATATGGTCTCCCAAGGATCTATTGCCTTAGTCATTCCAACCATTCCTATCACCTCAATCACTCCAACCACCCCTATCACACCCATCATATCTCAAACCCTCACGATCACTCCAAGCGTATCTCAACACCTTGTCACTACATCCAACATGATTCCAAAACCACCATTTCCATCATCATCCACACCACTCCTTGGCTTAGGGCTTCCCCCTTTACCAAGTATCAATCAAACCAACATCCCAAACATCAATCAAAACATCACGCCAAACTTTCAAAACTTGTCGTCGACATCACAACAACAGACGAAAAATGCACAAGGAATCACAATATCATCAACCACCCCCATAATATCTTAAAACATGGCCTCTCAAGGACCAATCACATAAATTACACCACCACCCCTCAAATACCAATCATTAATACGACGACAGCTCTTATTACCACAACAAGCACTATTCCAAAACCACCTCTACCACCACCACCACCCAAACCAATACAACATTGTGTTGCAAGCCGCTTATCAAAAGGCACTCCAACAAAACCAAAACCTACAAGCTGCACAACTAGCTACTCAGCAAGCTACATAAACTACTCAAGTTGCCCAAGCCGCACTACAAGCCCAACCTCAAGCGCAAGTGCAAGCTCAAGCCCAATACCAAACCCAACAAGCAAATGTTGTTCAAATTCCCAACAAAATGTTAACGACTCCATGTATTGATCTAAGTCAACAATCACATAATCAAGACCTATCCATCAACGAACACATGGAAGATGTTTTTACCTCATATGAAGATCAAATCAACATACATCAAGAGTCACTTTTTGATCATGATAAGAATCTCTCAACAATATCTAACCGTGATCTATTTCAAGGAGTGATAACATTATTTGATCCTGCAATCAACGATCCATCGACCAATGATCATGTTGAAAATATCTCTACATCACCTAATAAGTTAGAGGACATATCTCAAAAAATTATTCCAAAGCATGATCAACATCTCTCACCAAAGTCTAGCAATGGTCCTTTCCAAGACATATTGACATCCTTCGACCTCATGATTGTCGATATTGAAGGAATATTCAACTCAACACTTGATCCAAATTCACTCAAAGATCAAGAGGATATTGAGCCACTTCCCATCCAAGACCCCTTTATAAGCAATCCATCCTTTGAAATTGACCCATGTCAAGAACTTGATCCAAAACATGTTGAAAGCAATCTTGAAATCATTCAAGATCAAGAATTCATATCTCCAAGCTACTACAATGATCTAATGGACACTCTCCTATCTATACAAGATGTCACAAATGATGATCATATCCACATAGCACATACTCCATCTACCAATGAGATGCTTTCTTTGCATGGACACGTAGATGATCTTCATTCAAAATAGGATTCCTTTACTCCTAATATTATTACACAAAAAGAGTAGGTTATTGATTCCTACAGTCAAACTAAGTTGTCCACATTAGGATCAAATATATCCCACATTCAAACTGAGGACATCATGTATAAAGAAATCCAGCATTATCCACTCAAGGAAACATGTTAGACATAACAAGACATTCTAGAGATAGCAGAGCAGCAAATGGAAATAACATCATCTACAGTAGTCATTTATCAGAGCATGCTTACTGAACAAGACATCTCAAAACAAGCAGAATCAAAGAACAAAGGTGCTACTACCACCATACTAGGGGCAACTTCATCTCAAGCAAACGTCAACATAGGGAGCATGAAGAATCCTTATCATGAAACCATTGCCAATACTACAAGCGACCACGTCGTGAATCTTCATCCACCCATCACTCCATCCATGAATTGGGACCAATGTCAAAAGAAGGAATTGAATCAAAGTATGAAGAACGTTATCAAATAAAAAGAAGCTAAGAAGTATATCGAAAAAATCAGATACAAGTGGATACCAAAGAATACAAAGAAAGATTATCCCTATCAAACTCCATTAGTCAAAGAAACTATGGGGTAAAATAGAAAAGGGAAAAGTATCCATCAAAGATGTTTGTATAAGAAAAATTGGGCTTTTCAAGCGACGTATAAAGTGTATCAAAAATTTGGTCCTAATTCCACAAACATTGTCGTATCCACCCATTATTGCTCATCTTCCCAAGTTTGGAGAGTCAAAAATTCCAAGTTGTCAACCAATCCATATTTTATCCCTAAACACACTCCATCCACACCTCCACACATGATATCCAATTCTCACATTGACCATGTATTGGCAACGACCCTTCATCATAAGGATTTTGAAGGCACTCTATCGCAATGTGCGCACAAAGATAGAGTTAACCCTGGTATCAATAAAGCAGATCAAGAATCCCAAAAGTTGCATTCAAGTGCACATTTCTTAGCAAAACAACTTCTTCAAGTAGGCTATCAATGGCACATCATGACAGAAGCACCTACATCAGCAACACCTTGTGGTTTAGCATGAGCTTAAAATCTTTCAGAAAATCAAAAAAATTAAAAAATATGAAAATCCAAAAAACTCAGAAAAAGGATTGAAAACAGTAAAGAAAAAAATCATCCTCTAGTGAAAACCACTTCGGTGGCGCTTTGGGGAGGTACCATGATGAAAACCTGGCAAACAGGCATCATGTGTAGAATCGAGCATCTATGTGCACTGGTTTAGGTGAAAGCATCTTATCCCATCCATAATAAATCCAACATTTCATCCATCTCATCCATAATAAATCTATTTCATCCATGAACCATTTATCCAATCCATCTGCATCCATAGTCCAAATTATCTTGATCTTTGTAAAATTTTGGTGCACACTTTACACTTGCTTATGATAAACATCTTGACATGGGTCATTTTCATTAATCCTATCCTACCCAACATTATCTGAGCCATGAATCATTATATACAAATGAGCATTCTTTATCTAAACACCTTATCTTATCACAAGATAATCCATATCCCTCAATCCGTACACCTATCCGAGCATCCACACATCGCATTCCATACATTGCTAGACACTAGAGGTAGATATTTACATCTTGCTTCGGGAATACATCTTGATCTATATCCTCCAACTTATGTGGTGATATGAACATTGGCAAATGTGAAATAAAATTGGTCCACCACTTGTGAGCAAAAATCCAAATAACTAACCCATGGCACATTTTGATGAGCATATGTTCCTTATCAAGCTTCATCTTTCATTGAATATCAATCCAAACAATCACTATCAATTGCATCTAACGTGTGCTTCAACATCACATTGAATCATTCAAAATAATTTTGTTCCAAACCAAGCTACATCAATCCTGATCAATCAAATCCAATCAATCCTACATCATCTTGGGATATCCATCCTAAATCCTTGTGTTGGTTAACACTGTCTTTGCATTGTTGTGTATCCTCAACAAAGTTATCATCATCAATCCATTGATCTAATCAATCAACCTTAGCTTGGTTTTCAACAAAATCCCAAAACATATCATTGATATCGTCACACACATCCATATCCAAATCGTCAAAATCATGTGAAAAATCCAAAAACACTCAAAAATTCAAAAAAGCATAAAAAAACACTAGATCCGAACTACATCGTCTTTGAGCTTAAATGTAGGCAAGGATAATCTTTGATCAGCTCCCGAGACACAAAAATCCAAAAACATTCAAAAAACCAAGAAAATCCAAAAAATCCAAAATCACACAATCCAAAATCACACAAAATCCAAAAACATTCATAAAATCTCACAAAATCCAAAAACATTTGAAAAATCAAAAATCAAAACATTTGAAATATCTTGAAAATACCAAAAATAGCCTCAAAACATTCCAAAAGCGTCAAAAAATTCCATTTGTCTCATTTCGCTTTCACCTACAATAATCAATCATCCATAATAAACTAATCATCACCTTCATCCTTTGGCAAAACAAATAGAAACAACCACAACAATTAGCAAAAGCAAACTCCAAACACAAAATCAAAATCGAAACAACAAACTGTTAAACGCAAAACCAAACTCTTGACCATTTTCAAACATGTCAGTCAACCTTATATCAACAACCTATCAATCAACTTATCAACCCATCATCATCCTATACAATGCATGTCCTAGGATATATCGTTCTGGAAATGGGTAGCATTTTGGATATCACTTTGGATACTTATCCTAAACAAAACACATTCCTTCAGCTCAAGGTATGAAGAACATTG
The DNA here is from genome assembly GCA_007258455.2 of Sequoia sempervirens. Lineage (NCBI taxonomy): Eukaryota > Viridiplantae > Streptophyta > Pinopsida > Cupressales > Cupressaceae > Sequoia > Sequoia sempervirens. Next base: position 790,186,675 of record VDFB02270651.1, read on the forward strand.
GCTTTTTTGCATACTTGATCTTTTCTTTTGATTTATCTTATTGCGCTTATTCCAAGGACCTCTCGATGATATCCAAACGAGGGATTTAGAGAGATAGGAATGGGGCAACGATCATTATCTTTTGTTTGTTGTGCTTTTTGGATGTTCTTGTAATATAACTTGGCGAATACTTGCTTTGTTAGGTACGTCCTAGCAAGGTTTTCATATGTCAAGTGTGAAAAAGAATACTCCTATCTGTTTGTCGATTCAAAGTCCATCGCACTAGGTACAATGCCATCCTAGTTCTTTATACCTTGATGTATCGTGCCTACGTGTGTTATCAAACATAAGGTAATTGGCCATTTGAAAATCCTAACTCCTCGGCAAGTAATCATCATCATCATCTCATGTCTTGTTGGAATCTCTTGTTTTCTTCTATCTCTTACTTTTCGTGCTAACATGGTACCATGACAGTTAATCATAAATCATCACCATTGCATCTATCTGCATCCACAAATCGTTAGCATATTGCATAATGCATATCATATCATATAGAAAGCATTAACCATACCACATGCATTCATCCCCATCATTGCATAATATAGATTGGTTATTCTAAACATCTCATAAACCATACATTTATCATCTATTTTTATAATCATAAAAGCATCATCATGTCATATCACATGCATCCATATCATCCATGCATCATCATAATCATCTCATTTATGTCATCAATAATGTAACTGTCATGGTACAAATCAGGATCAAGTGGGTGTAATATATCAAAATAGGCATGAGGCTACCCATGGTTGATGAGTGTCTACATCATCAAATCTATCTACATCAAATATTTGAGTTGAACTGATCTTGAACCTCTTTGTCGAGAGATCAAACCTCTTCGCCTGATCTCTCGAGGGGGCAGTATACCAGCGTAATTCTTTTCGCTGGGGCAACAGTGGGGCATCCAAAAAAAATCAGAGAATTTTTGAATTTTAATCAAGACAGTTTATTCTTTGAACCAATGCAGCAAGTGCACTACTTCAAAAAGGGGCAAGATGTAGACAAAAAATATACAGATTGATATTGCACACTCAATCCTGATCTACTAACATCACTTCATCCTGAATTATCCCTTTGTCTAACCATTTAATCGAATAGCCTTATTTGATCAAAGTCATCATAATTCCCCTTTTAATTAAATAAATCCCTTAATTTAATTAAATCATCTTCCTATCTTTATTTAATTAAATAATCCATATTATTTGATTAAATCTCTTAAGTTCGTCTAATTAAATTAAATAAATTAAATATTTATCTAATTTAATCTAACATCACCCCCTTTGGTTAAATAAATCAAAATATTTATTTAACTAGATCTTAATCATTTTCATCTCTTTTTGATTTATTTCAACCCACAAATCTAAGTCAAAATGGTCAAATCAACTAACATCATTTAAATTAATCAAATCATGATTAATGCTAATCCTAATCACTCAAATCCTCTAGATTTTGCAACTCGCATAATCAAATCATTTAGTTGATTTAATAATTCCCTATTTACTTTCAAAATGGCATCAAAAAGGGAATATTCCTCCAAATTTGAAATCTCCCCCAAAAGGACTTGTCCCTTCCAACAAAGCATTTAAAATATCTTACATGTCCTTTTCTTGAGCCATGTGCATTTGCTTCACCTTTCACCTCATCCTTCAAGCCATATTTTGAATTTGAATCTCCCCCCTCTTTGCACATTCTTCAAAATGTGTTCATATCTCAACCATTCATTTGATGACATGTGGATTCTTCTCATTTGTTGAAGATTAGTCCCACATTCATCCCTTTTGCCTCTTCTCTAATCAATATCATCTATAAAAGAAGAGCTCATCCTTCATTTTATCCATCCACAATTTGAGTAAACTTACTATGCTCAAATCATTAGCAAATTCTATCCATTACCATTGAGTTCATAGCTAGGTTATGCAGATTTTTCTATTGGAGCACTCATCAAGCATCAACAAAGCGGATCAAATCTCTTCATCAAATCAACATTGCATCATTGGAGTTGGGAAAGGGCCAATTTTCACATCAAATTGGCACCAATTCCCTCAAGAGATTAGGAGTTTGATGGCTTTAGAATAGGATTTGATATGCTTTGAAATCTCATTGTGTTCTTCATTTCATATTCTATCTCTTTTGCTATTCAAATGAATTTCTTGAGGAATCATTGTTCTTGCTTGCATTTCATCTTCTAATGTGTTTGTTCATGTTGTTTTGCAAGTATTGGGAAAGGGGTTCGCACACTACTTTCTATTTAGATTGATTACAAACTAGCAATCACACCTTTGTGTCCAACGGGTAATGCCAAAAGTGTGGAAAATCAATTAAGAAAAAAATTGGTCTATTTTTTGCATACATTTGCACATAATGTGGGGTCACTTGGTAGGTCATTTAGCAAATGTTGTTTACGCAAAAAAGGTCTAAATGGAGAAGTGATAGCTTCTGTAAGGACAAGCTAAAATTGAAATAAGAAGGCAAAGATAAAGTAGCAACCACAACTACCTAAAATCTAAGCCCAAAATCCCAATCCCAGCAAGAAAGCACGAGATGATAAATGAAATCAAACAAATATCAAAGTAATATCAATCTTCCCATATCAAAGTTGGTTCATCTCCCTTGCATCTCCTCCATTTTGCTCAATGTGCAAGCTTGCCCTCAAATTTCAATGTGTTCAAATACCTGCAAGTGATAGTGATATGATAGCAAGAACTTTGGAGATATTGGTTGTAAGGTTGGAATGATGGAGACAACCTTCTTTTATAGAAAAATTTCTCAAACGAGTGGACAAGATTGAAAGCTAAAAAGATGTCAAGATCAACAGTTGAGGTTGCATGCACCATGAAGTGGTGGGGTTAGGGACGGCTAAGGATAGACGGTCAAGATTGAAAGAAGATTGAAGGCGATCAACAATTGAAATTTGAAAGCGAAAGTGGAGGCATTCAAATAATAATTTTTTATTTGAGAAAGGAATCTTGGCAGTTAAATAATCATATTATTTAATTTGGGAGAGAATGTGGAGAAATAAATAATCAAAAATGATTATTTATTTATGGAGAAAGAGGAAAATGGGATTTAATTAAAATGATTGTTATGCAACCATTAATTAAATGTGGAGGAAATAGAGATGAAAATATGAAATAATTAAATTAGATTAATTATTTAATAGTAGAGGAAGAGGTTAATGAATAGTTATTTAACTATAGACGAACAGTAAAAGGTGAATAATTAAATAAACAAGAATTTATTTAATCATAGAAAGAAGTAGGATATTAATTACATGATTAAATAAATATTTAATTAATCGAAGAAGAATAAAGAAAAGAAAATGAATTAATTAAAATTATTTAAATAATAGAGGAATGTGGCATTAGAATACAATCAAATAATTAAAATTATTCAAAGAAGGGGAATCGATGCAAATAAATGGTGTTCGCAAGCTCCAAACATTTTTCAGTGTCTATAGCTTCAAATCAATTATGTATCCACTTACACGGATCTAGACATAATTGAGAGATAAAACGAAAGATAAATATAAAAATAGGAAGTGATATATAGAGAGAAGTAGAGAGAGGGAGAGACATACTAGTAGGGAGAGATGGAGAGATAACAAGATAGGTGTAGATGGAAAGGTAGAGATAGAGAGGCAAAGAGATATAGATATAAAGGTCTCAGAAGAGGAAAAGGGGGAGAGGGGGAAAGAGAGAGGACACAAATAAATAATGAGACAAGGAGAGGTAGAGAGAGATATAGAGATGAAGAGATAGATATATATAGAGGGAGAGGAAAAGTGAGGGAGATATAGAGACATATAGATGGTGAGATAGAGTGATAGAGAGATATAAGGAGATATAAAGAGAGGGGAGAAGGAGAGAGATAGGAAAATAGAGAGAAGTAGAGGTAGAAAAATAGCGACAGAGAGAGGGAGAGAGAAATAGGGGGAGATAGAGAGAGGGAGAGAGATATATGGGAAGAGAAATAAAGATAGAGATATATGGGAAGAGAAATGGGAGAGAAGTAGATATAACGAGATATATAGGGGAGTAGGGAGGGAGTGAGGGAGAGAGAGATGGGCAGAGAAATAGAGAGAGGAGAGAGAAGTAGAGAGATATAGAAAGAGGGAGTGATAGGGAGAGAAGGAGAGAGAGGAAGAGATGGGGATAGAAAGAGGGAGAGATGGAATCTACAGGAATAGGGAGGAAGAAATAGGGAGTGTGTGTGTGTGTGTGTGTGTGTGTGTGTGTGTGTGTGTGTGAATGAGTGATAGATATACATATAAAGATAGGGAAGGGGAATAGGGTGTGTGTGAGAGAAAGATGCAAAGATAGAGATAAAGAGGGAAAGCGATATATATAAATAGATAGGAATGGAGAGAGAGAGAGAGAGAGGGAGAAAAATAGAGAGGATAGTGAAGTAGAGAGATATGGAAAGAGGGGGAGATGGGGGAGAGAGGGATAGGGAGATATAGATATAAAAAGAGGGAGAGATAGATACATATATTGAGAAAGATAGGGGAAGACAAAGATGCAAGAAGAGAGACATGGGAGGGAGAGAGAGAGAGAGAGAGAGAGAGAGAGAGAGAGAGAGAGAGAGAGAGAGAGAGAGATATGGAGACAAAGATAAGGATTACTATATAGAGAGGGATAGAGAGGGGGAGATGGAAGGAGACAAGAAGATGGAGAGAAAGAAATAAGGATAGAAAGAGGGAGAACAAAGAGAGAGAATGAGAGAGGGGGATATGAGATAGAAAAGTAGAGATGTGAATTCATAAAGAGGGAGAGAGATAAAGAGGGAGAGAGGGAGAGAGAGGAGGGAGTGAGGGGGGAGACAAATAGGTATAAAAAAAGAGATTAAGGGAGAGGGAAAGAGATAGATGGGGAAAGAAAGAAATATAGAAGGAAAGATAAATATAGAGAGAAATAGGGAAGAGAGGAAGAGAGATTGAAAGATAATGAGAAACATAGAGATAGAGAGGGAGACAAATACATAGAGCTATCTCTCCCCATTCCCATCTCTCTCTATATATATAGGCTCTAAGAAAATTCAGCATCAGCAATTCACCATTACGAAAATTCACCACCAAGTAAAATTCACCAACAGCAATTCACCGCGGTGAAAATTAATCGCATTAATATTTTTTTATATATATTTCAAAAAAATATATTTTTATTAAAAAATATTAATGCGATTAATTTTCTGCCATGGTAGGTAGATGGGAGCGTGGCCCTCCAAGCTAGCGGAGGGCATTTTTTGGTTTGCATTGGGTGATATCCACATAAGGGTGTTTGGTGCCAAGGTGGTAGAAGAAGTGAGGGGTTGGAGTTTGTGTTTTGGGTGAGGCACTCGCATTAATTGGGAAAGATTTAGCGAATTTTCTAAGGATTTCATCATACTCAGAGGCAGAGTTGCAAGACAAAAACATTGGCAGAAGGATAGCTCGCCATGCCAAGAAATGATGCCTCGTTCGTGTGGCGTCATAATTGCTTGGAGGCCATGGGAATTATTAATGTGAGGAGGAGTCGGTTGTACAACATAATAACATATTTTGGTTTTTTTGCTCTGCGTATGGTGGTGTGTTGGTCAACATTCTTTGTTGGTCTCTGGAATCGTTTGAGGTTTCCAATGGTCGGGTGCTCGAAGTCTATCGTTGAGGTTTCGGTTGAGGGTCTGGTTCGGTGTGGTGTGAATACCCCAATTTCTCTACTTGCTTTGTCGCAGCAAGCGGCTTTCTGTGAGATAATGGATCAATGACTAAAGCAAATTTTGCTTGATATTGATTTGCTCATAGTCGTCGCGGCCAAAATGGTTCTGGGCAAGGGGCACCTTGAGCGGAAGGAGTATAGGAGGGACAATGCGCACATTTCTTCGAGGTTTATGTCCTCCTTGCTTGACAGTTGAGTCCCCAAGGAGGAGGCAAATGAGTTGTTGGTTCAGTTGTTTAGGAAGGACTTGATTGGAGGTGTGGAGGTGGTTCTGAAGTCGACAATCATAGGCAATGGGATTTTGTAGCCTTCAGAATTGGAGCTCCTAATAAAGATGGATGAAGCTGTAAAGTTTTATCCTTTTCTTCTTGACTTGAGCAGGGCAGCGCTTATGCACCATCAGATGATCGTGGATGTGGCAATGGACTACCTAAAGAAAATGCTAGGGTTGGAGGCAATTGGCGGTGTTGAATGGGTTAAGGATTTTGAATATTTTGCAAAACTTAATGGGTTCATGTAGCTTGTGGTATGGATGGTTTCATGTTTGGTTTGGTAAATGCTTTCGTATGGTGGTGGTAGTTTTTTGTCTAGGGGTTTTTTGGTCAATCAATGGCACTATTAAATGGTTTTTGGTTATGTTCTCCTTTTTTGTGCTAATCATTTGTAGTTAATAGTTTTTGGGTCTTGTTCGAAAAATTTGAAAATTTCTGCCTAGTAGACATTTGTATACTTTTCTTTTTAATCTAATAAAAATAGCCTTACGTATCAAAAAAAAAAAACCGCCGCAGTGAATTTTACTTGGTGGTGAATTTTTTGTCGATGAATTTTCAATGGTGGTGAATTTTTCGTTGATGAATTGTTGGCGGTGAATTTGTCGTATGTATATATATATATTCCTTTCTTTTTTTTCTCCCTTTGCCTCTCTATATTTTATCATTATCTCCCTCTCCCTGCTCTCTTCCTTTATTTTATCTTTATCTATTTTCCTCCTTAAGTGTGTAATGGGTGGACTAAAGACCTATTTTAAAGGTGAATCATCATATCCTTAATCAAATGGCATGTTGCCCTAAGCATAACTCCCTAGGGATGCATATTATCCTTGGATTGTTGGCACAAAATGACTAATCAAAAGTTAGCTTCTCTCTCTCTAACTTTTAACTTAGATTTTAAGTTTTAAATTGATTTTATTATATTGAAATAAAAATTCAAAATATATATTCTACAATAATTAAAATTTTAATATGACAATTAATTATAAATAAAATTAATTCTAATAAATATAATATAAATATAACAAATACATATAATATAATATATTAAAAAATGGCAAAGAAGAAGGTGACACATGAAATCCCCTAGGTGAGTGATTTGCAATGTAGTCGAAACCCGAAGAAGCAACACTGTGAAGAAGGTGATGAATGGAATTTGGCCTCAGTGATCGATGTCGAGCTCAATTATTGGCTAGCCTTCCTTTAATTATTTTATGCTTTAATCATTTCTTCTACTAAGTTTCAAAGACATTACTAAGGCCTTACATACCTTTTATATGCCTTTTATATACTCTTAAGCAGTTTTAAGTATGTGGAATGAAAATATGTTATGTTGATATATGTTTGTAAGAATACATGAATGTCTATAGAATTTAGTATGATTATATATTTATTTTATGATTGTTAATAGTGTAGATGTCTTAGGAATGAAATTAACACCTTGCAACAAGAAGGACTGTTAACCTGCAACAATAGGTTTTCCAACCCACAACATAAAGACTGCGGATGGTTGTAGAGGAGAAGACAAATTGCCAAAGGCACAATACTTTCAGAAAGAAGCAAAGGTGATCATTTATTGATCAACAATGAGTCACCTCTTAGCACTCTTTCTCACCAAATAAGACCACCAAGAGGAGTCTACTCTTAGGAGGATTGATTCATGACACGACTGTTCTCAAGAACACATCTCTGTCATAGCAATTAAACCATTGGGCATAGAATTCTAAATTGGTTTCTCTACTCTTGCTTTATAGTTATTATTTTTTGTTTCAAACTAAGTCTACTTCCTATCTTTGAGGGAGAGTGGACAATTGCTTTATGAGTTTTTTTTCAATATGAGAAGAATAAAACTCCTCACAAAATCTATACAGTGGGATATGTTGTTGAGTAAATCTAGCTGGTCGAGTTGATAAGTTGATTATTGATAGCTAGTTGTTCATCTATTACTAGTTGCAATAATAAATATGTGTTATTGAATAAGAAATATTCAACAAATTAGAACTTATTGGATTATATGTAAGAGATCAGTGTTTATATGCAAGAAAGGGAATCAGTTTGATATCATGAATTGTTGAGTAAGTGAATGAGTGTTTGACAACTTCTGTGGAAGCATCAACTCAAGAAAGGGCCACTTGAGGTATTGCTAATCCACTTTATTTTCCAATATTATATTAATTGATGCATTATTGAATTTAGTTACTAATTTCTAGTTATATGTATGTATTGTAATTCATGAATGTCATTCTATAGTTTTGAATTAAATTAACCTTATATTTATTTCCCCTATTTTATGAATTAGCAATTCATTTCATTTTTTAGTTTTATGGTCTTTTGTACATGTGTAATTTCTTATACTCCATTAATGTAGGATGTGTCTGAGATCTATGAATGCATATATTGTGTTAGCACTATCTAAAGGTTACGAGTCTCTGGTTGATAAGTAGATGCAACATCTTGTGAAAGATCAATTGTTCAGTTAGGAATTCATTCTCTGAGCTATGTGTGTAGACCTAGTAAGCACCAAGTTGATTAGACATTAGAGAGGCTCTACTTTTTGTTGGAGTAATCAGGATAACCACTTAATAATTAATTATTAAGCCCCTTATTACTTTAGTTCACTTAAACTAAACTTAGGAGTGTTTTTTTATTATTAGTTTGAGTTAAATATGGGACAAGTTGTTTCATTGCATGAGATTAGAACACTCGTCACTATCTAGTAAATCCTCATCTAGGGTTTGCTTTCGCATGCTTTTATAAAGCTTGCATATTCATTGTAATAATTCAATTCAAAACCATTTAGGTTAATACATTGCACATATCAATGCTCTTCTAGATTCAATCTTTTCTATCTTGGTCGCATAGCAAATCAATTGCTTTGATCTTTCTTTTGTGATAGGATAATTATTTGTACGTGATTTATGGGTGTTGTGGAGTTCAATCATCAACTTCAACATGGTATTAGAGGTCCAGATCTACAACCTCCTATCTGGATTTTGAGAGATCCTATCTTGAGAAAAATCTTCTGGGTTTTTAATCTATTTTTCCAAAAAAAAAAACATCATCAATTTTGTAATTGGTCATAACTTGGGCATACGGTGTCAGAATTGGGCAAACAAGATATTTTCAAAAAGTTGGTTTTGAGATTTTTTCAGTGGTGCAAGTCTCATTATCAAATCTTGATGTTGGTTCTTATTATTCTCAATCAAATTCAAATCTTTATTTTGTGCTTCCAAGCTCACAACTTTTTACATGTATCTCTGATTTTTCGTGATTCAAGTAGCATTGGAAAGGTATTTCAAAGCTCTTCAAATCTACTCATGTAATTTTTCTAGAATATGTCCCACCTACACTTTATTCAAAATTTTGTGTTTTCAAATTCTTCTTAATTACTTGGATGTCTTAGCACTTGGAAAAAATCTATTTGCATAGGATGACATATTTTGATCTACTTTATTCGTACTGAGGAACTATTAGTCTCATATTTTTTTATTTGAGTGAGTATCATGAGTTTCTCTACTCATCATTTTATGATCAAATTGGAAACAAATAATTATGAGTCTTGGCGAAATGGCATCCTGACACATTTCAGGTGGCTCAATATTTTGCCTTATTTGTATGGACTCATACCTACACCAGACACACTAGGGATTTTATCAGCATGGGGCATCATCAATGATCATATTGTAGGGGTTATATGTTCTTGTTTTGATATTGATACTATGTGTGTTGTATCAAACATTGAATGTCCCCACACGCTTTGGACATGACTTTGGGAGATTCGTGGAGACCCTCATATCTCTCCATACCCAAAGGATCTTGTTGTAGATTGTATCATCCCTCTTGCAAATACAGATTCCATATGGTTTGATGATAATACTTTAGAGGAGCTTGAGTATATCATAAGTCTTGCATATTCTGATGGTTCAAAGACTTATCTTTATGTTCCCACTCTATAGATCAAGGCTACATCATCATCTCCTATTGTTCCTAATCAGTTTGACATTGCCACATCTTTGGCCCTTATTGGTTTAGTACAAGAGGACATCATATATCTTCTAGACACAACTGCTTTGGATTCATATCTTGTAAACATATCATCCTTTTTTGTAGAGTCTTATATTGCAGATTCAAAGGATTACTTTGAGGACATTCATCTCCTTTTTGTTAATAGCCACATCAATGTTGTTGGCCCACCATCTTCATCGCCTTTGCAATTTGTTTTGCATCAATCTTCATAAGATCTTGGATCAACATCATTACTTTCCAACATGTGGATACATGAGCAGTTTTCAGAGGCACGCATCATTTGGATTTGGATTATAGATTCACCCATTCTTTTCAATTGGATTCTCCAATCACCAATCGATATGTTTCTTCCTAAGGGAAGAAATGTTGTTTGTTGGCAGTGGATCATATTTTGTCTTTAGGTGTTCATCATTGGCATAAGAACTCTTTCTTTATGGGGGGATTCATATCCTCATTTTATCTCTCCTATCGAGGGGACAACTATTTTACTTGCATGACAGAAGCAGTCCTTGGGGGGTCACATTGAGTCCTCCTATCCTTCTTTCATAGTTAGTGCAATCATTTATTTTTCTCTCTTTTGGAAATGAGTTTTTTCCCATGTAGTTTTCTCTTGTTCTCCAATTATGAGAGTTTCATTTATTTTGTACATGGGTACCTCATTAGGACTTGTATCCAGGCCGCATCCATGCATCCATCATTGCATTCTACATCAAGGTTTATAACTTCTCCCTAAGTTGATCTTAAGGGGGTGATGAGTCCAATTAATGGCTCAATTTTGATAGGGTTTATTATGTATTTGTTGTTGTTACCATAGACTTTGGCACTTGGTTGTTGACATTTTCCATTTTATTCCTTAAAACCATAAACCTTGGGCATAAGTTTATCCTTATGACTTTTAATGACACTAACATGTTATGTGAATTATTTATGTTAATTTTACATGTGGTTGAATGGATGTTACTTTAAGGTAATTATGGATATGCAATTGTTTGTGCGTGCTAATTTCATTATGCAGGTTCACAATAAGATGTTGATGTAAACGAAGCTTGCAAAGTTGAAGAAACTCCTGCCAGCTAGTCAGTCGCCAAGAGAATAAAAAAGATGGTCATTAAGAGGTCAAAGGAGGGAAACTTCCAATGGAGGGAAATTCCTAGTTTGAATGAAATATTTCAACTACGTTTTTAACGGTCATGTTTGTTTGTTGAGCAAATCTAGGGAGCGTGTTGTGCTAGATTCTTGTTGGGGCAAGTCTAATTTGACCAAATCATGGTTTCAAGAAATAATATGATATTCTGATTTGTTGCAATGAGTTAGCTTAAGGAAGACTCACTCAAGGGTCCCACTTGGTGAGAATTCCACCCACTTAGTTTAAAAGTTATTTTTTGTTTAGTAACTAGTTTTAGTTTCAGTAGTTGTTTGTTCCTGGACTAGAATTTTGTTATGTGACTGTTCCTGCAGCCAAGGCAGACAGAGTCATGTTTGTTTGTTTCTAGGGAGCGTGTTGTGCTAGATTCTTGTTGGGGCAAGTCTAATTTGACCAAATCATGGTTTCAAGAAATAATATGATATTCTGATTTGTTGCAACTGAGTTAGCTTAAGGAAGACTCACTCAAGGGTCCCACTTGGTGAGAATTCCACCCACTTAGTTTAAAAGTTATTTTTTGTTTAGTAACTAGTTTTAGTTTCAGTAGTTGTTTGTTCCTGCAGCCACTAGAATTTTGTTATGTGACTGTTCCTGCAGCCAAGGCAGACAGAGTAGTTTCCTTCTATTTGTTGAGATTTCCATTTCTATCTTCCATTTCTAGTCCAATTGTTGATGCTTAGTGTAGTTGTTGATTCATGCTCAGTGTTTAAGTTGATTTCTTTCAGCATTTTATTTACAGTACTATTTCTTCTCTAGTTTATGGATGACTATAGTGGAGTCCTAGTGCACATACAGTGTTGACCCATTTCAAGTTTACATCCCTGGGTTGACAATGAAATGCACCTTCATGATGAGTAAGATAGATACTTAGTGCAGATGTCCAATATCTAAGTCACAACTCTAGGGCTTAGTTATTGAACCATTAGAGGAGGCCAATAGGGGGGTGTTGGAGTAATCAGGATAATCACTTGATAATTAATTATTCATTAATTAGGGTGGGGTGCCTAACTTGATTGGCTAAATCATCCTGTTGCAGGCAAGAGGTCAATTGGTCTACTCTCCCCCTAAACTCGTGGTACCAGAGGGCGTGTTGTGCCAACACCGTCGGTCACGTGAAAAATTTTTACCAAGCGCACTGCAATTTATAGGGGGACAGATACCCAACCGATTCCTGCAATATAAATAAATAAATTATTTATTAATTAATTATTTAGTCCCTTATTACTTTAGTTCACTTAAGCTAAACTTAGGAGTGTTTTTTATTATTAGTTTGAATTAAATATAGGACAAGTTGTCTCATTGCATGAGATTAGAACACTTGTTACTATCTAGTCAAATCCTCATCTAGGGTTTTCTTTTACATGCTTTTATAAAACTTACATATTTGTTGTAATAATTCAATTCAAAACCATTCAGGTTAATATATTGCACATATCAGTGCTCTTTTAGATTCTATCTTTTTTCTATTTATATCATAGCGAATAGTTGCTTTGATCTTTCATTTGTGATAGGATAATTGCTTGCAAGTGATTTCTGGGAGTTGTGGAGTTCAATCATCAACTTTAACACTGTTTTGGTATCGTTGTCGGGGATGGTGCTAAGTTTAGGATTCTCCTACATGTTTTCAATTCCTTTCAAGCTTACATAGTTTAGCAATTTTGTTTCCAACATTAGGGTAAATAGGTTTTATCCATCAACAACAACATGAATTACTAACAATGTGTGGGAATCACTGATCTAAAGAGTCACAACCATTAGATGTAGAGGTAGCAAGATGATCTGGGAATATTTCCCCCCTCATTACACAAAGCATTAGAAGATACTAGTGAACAAAGTGATCAAAACAAGGGAATAAAGAAGAATCATCCCTTACACCAGTACCTACACCAACCACAAAGGAGACATCTCGAATACATATAAGCATCATGGGTGATGTAGTAGTAGATGATCCACCATAGCATGTTTAACATTTGAATTCCCTATAACCTATTAGGAAAGGGTTGTTATTTTGAAGAACACACCTCCTTCAGCACTTCTATGGGTTGGCCAAAAAGCTAAGAAGGAAACATAAGGACTCTTAGACTATGCATGTTTCAAGACAACTTGTAGATATTATGTTAGGAAACATAGTTGTCCCCAAGTATGCAAAACTTGGGAGCCCTGTTATGGATGTCAAAATCAATGGAACTCTCATCAAGAATACCTTAATCACTTGGGGCAACCATTAATGTAATGACCAAGGAAACTATGAAGTTATTACAACTAATGGAGCTTAGACCTGCACCTATTGTGGTACAGTTAGTAGATAGGTCTACAATGAAACACAAGGGAATCATAGAAGACTCGGTTATAACATTAGACTCATGAGAATACCCTACAGACTTTATGGTGTTACAACCTAAAGCTAATCTTGCAGAATATCCCCTTGTCTTAGGGAGACTTTGGTTGGATACTATAGATGCCTTCATAGGTTGCAAGTTTGGTAACATGATCATTTCTAATCAAGATGTAACGAATAAACTAGTCCTTTATCCACCTACCCAGCCACATGCAAACTTGGAGAAAATTGTATGGCTTTCCCTAGATGAAGATGATCAATAATCATTACAAACATTAATGACTATTGAAATAATTCCTATGTTAGAAATCCAAGATGAAGATAAACTTCTTGCAAACATCATGCAAAATAATTATGGTAGGGACCCGTAGCAACATGACTATTTAACATGCTTGTAGGACCCTCTGCAAAACATATTAATCCCTGCCAACATATCTGAGTCCATTTATCAAAATTTCCATACTTTATTGCCACATAAATGTAGTCTTGATATATAAGGTCTTGATATAGCATTTGTTAAAGCATCATCCTTGACTTTGGAGATTATACCAGGGAAGACATTAAATGTAAACAGTCAATTGACTATTGCACAACAATCTTCACTATTGAATGTGTTGCAAGCACACACAACTACATTTGCATGGGATTACCATGATATGAAAGTAATAGACCCAAACCTATGCATGTATCGAATTTACATCAATGATGGCTACAAGCTGGTTGGGAAACCTCAAAGGAGAATGAATCCAACAGTTTGTGACATAGTCAAGGCAAAATTACAAAATTTGTTGGATAGGATTCATCTATCCAATCTTTGACAGTCAATGGGTGTCCCCACTAGTAATTGTACATAAGAAAGGAGGGACGTGGAGAGTGTGTGTTGATTACCATGAGTTGAACCCAACAACTAGAAAATGCCACTTTCCTCTTCCATTCATTGATCAGGTACTAGATTCATTAGCAAGAAAGCAATAATTTTCCTTCTTGGATGGATTTAATGGATATAACTAGATTAAGATAGCCAGAGAAGACCAAGACAAGACAACCTTTACATTCCCTTAGATAACATATGCATACTTTGTCTTGCCATTTGGGCTATGCAATTAACCTACCACCTTCTAGAGGGTAGTACTGAGCATATTCTCAGACTTTGCTATGATTCCATGGTAGTTTACATGGATGACTTTACAACTTATGGGAATACCTATGAAGAAGCACTTGACAATTTGAAGAAGGTATTACAAAGATGTCAAGATCACCACTTGTTCCTAAGTCATGAGAAATGCTTCGTGATAATGACTGGGGGAGTAATATTGGGACACTTTGTGTCCAATAAGGGAATCCAAGTAGAACCAAATAAAATAGAGGTAATATCAACACTTCATGCACCTCATAAATAGAAGGATTTTAGAAGCTTCCTTGGCCATGCTAGCTACTACAAGAGATTTATACAAGATTTTAGTAAGATTGTAGCATCATTGTTTGTCCTATTGTCTAAAGATGTACAGTTTGATTGGACACATTATTGTCAATATTTCCTTAAAGCTCTTAAAGGAACACTTACAAAGACCCCAATATCAAGAGAACCAAATTGGACATTTCCTTTTCATATCCACACTTATGCTTCTAATTTTGTAGTTGGAGCTATGTTAGGAAAAAGAGAAGAGAATCTAGAGTATGTCATATACTAACAATAAGAACCTTCAAGGGGTAGAGCTCAACTATATAGTTACTAAAAAGGAGGTGTTAGTAGTAGTCCATGCTATCAACAAATTTAGACACTACATCACAAGGTATTATGTATTCATCCACACAAACCATGCAACAATCAAGTACTCGTTGAACGAACCAGTAGTTGGGGTAGAATTGTGAGATGGTTGTTGCTACTTCAAGAGTTTGATATTACCATAGTAGACAAACCACGAAAATAAAATATGGTAGTAGAATTTCTCTCTAGATTTCCAACAAAGTTAGAAGAGGACATTATAGATGATTCATTTCCAAATGAGCACTCTTTTTCCCTATCTCTGCATACACCTTGGTATGCAAACATAGAGCTAATTTTCTAGTTGTAGGGAAAATACCGCCACATCTCTCACCAAGGGAGAAAAGACATTGAGTTCATAAAAGTTTTCCTTATTCATGGGTAGCTGGATATTTATTTTACACACGACCTGATAACATAATGAGAAGGTGCATTAAAGAAGATGAAGTCCATGATATTCTCAAGGCATGTCTTGATGAACCTTGTGGAGGACATTTTGCAACAAAGAGGACAACTCTTAAGATTTTGACTATACACTATTATTGGCCAACACTTCATAAAGATGTAGTCAAATATACAAGGAGTTGTGATAGATGTCGAAGGATGGGATGACCTACAAAAATAGATTAAATTTCATTACAACCACAACTAGTCATAGCACCATTTGATAAATAGGGGCTAGATTTTATTGGTCCTATATCTCCAACATCCAACAACGAGGAATATATACTAGTTTATATTGACTATCTTACAAAATGGGTGGAGGGAAAAGCTTTGCAATTTGAAAGGAATGGAAATGTTTCAAAATTTATCTATGAGGGTACCTTTACAATATATGGTGTTTCTAGAGAAATAGTGACTAACCAAGGGCCACAATTTACCTTAGACCTAAATACCAAGTTAGTGTAGGAATATGAAATCAAGCATAGAAAGTCTACACCTTATCGCCCTTGAGAAAATGGCCAAGTGGAAGTGAATAACAAGGAAATAGAAAACATTCTGACAAAAATAGTACAAATACATAAGAAGGATTGGGCAACCAAGTTACCTAAAGCAGTTTGGGCTTATAGGACAACTTGGAAAACAATAGGCTTTACACCATATGAATTGGTGCATGGCAAAAAGGTAGTCCTTCCAATAGAATTTGAATACAAAACTCTGAGGACAATAGTCAAATTGGGCATGAATATATCTAAGGCACAAAAGCAGAGGTTGCATAACCTCAATGCATTGGATGAGATCCGTATGGAAGCAATACACCACACTAAAATTGTGCAGAAATAGAGAATGCAATGGCATGATCATTTTATCAAAAGCAAGCAGTTTAATACAAGTGATTAGGCACTACTTTATGATTCAAGGTATGAGGATCACAAAGGAAAACTACAAACCAAATGGCTTGGGCCATATGAAATAAAAATAGTGTTCTCCAATAAAGCGGTCCAGTTGCAAACTATTAATGATGTTAGATTTTCACTGTTAGTTAATGGCCATCAGTTGAAACTCTATAAGAGGCTAATGTAGAAGGATGATTTCCTACTATCCTTACAACATCAATTTGAACTATAAAATATAAATTCCATCAACAATAATTGTATACACCTAAAAAGGGTCATCACATTCAATTAATTAAATACATCCTATTTGATTAATGCTTCAACTACATATAAATAAGGTCTTACTTTATTTATATTGTTCACTTTCCTTTTAATTCTCCAAAATCACATTCCTCTAAATAATTAAATAAACAAAATACCCTAAACGTGTTTATTTAATTAACCTTCCTTAATCCTGATTAAGAATTAGAGCACATTTCTACAACTTTTTGTGTGCCACCTCATAAAGGTCACATGAAAATAAATAAGCCTAATTATTAATTAGAATTATCCTCACATTTCCACCAATGAGAAAAAGCACATGGCTTTATTCCCCCACACTTCCAACAAATTTGGAGCACATGGGTCTTTGTTTCACACACTTGGGTCTCCCATCCCTTTGGCATGTTTCCAATTGGTCAAAGGATTCTCTCCACACACATGGCATGTTGTCTTTGGTCAAGGGGACAACATCCTGATTCCTTTCATCTCCATTGTCTATTATTTCTCCTTCGAATCTAGACCGTTGATAGGTGCCACCTCACAAAATGCTTGAGAAACCCTATAAATACACCCTCTTGCCTTAGCATTTATCATCCACAATTGAGTAAAGTTACTATGCAGGTTTATCTTAGGAGCTTGGAGCTTTCATGGAGTCTTATACTTAGTTTTCATATCATTTTTTACTTTGCATTCTCATTTAGATTAATTAATTGCTTCATAGTTACATTTTATCATCCCCATTGCATCATAGTTACATTTTAGGTTAGTTTGTTTTATGTTTGTATTTGATCATATGCATAATCATGGATAGTTCATTTTAGTTTCATATCATCTCACTCATCTCCACTTGTTAATTTATCATCAACATCATCCTTCGTTTATCATTGTATCCATTATCCTTTCCATCATTTTGTTTCATTTAGAAGCATACCACTAATCATTTCAACACACATTTGCACATAGAAATCATCTTAGCTTGCATATTAAGCATCAAATCTCATTTTCTAGGTAGTCATTTTAACAACCTTTGTGCCCATAGAAATCTGAGGGCCAAACGGTTTAATAAAACCCTAGAAATAGAGGACAATGATACGTATTTGAAAGATTTGATTGTATTACAAATAGAGTAGTTTTACTTGCTTCAAACTTTGAATGTAAACCGTCTCATTAAGGTTTGTGTTGACATTAAGATCTCTCCACATTCAACACATGCATAGTAACAAGCAGTTTATCAAAAATATCAGTAGACGAGCTACACAACTCACCTCCTGTTGTTCCACCGGTATAATATTCAACACAAAATTTGCATGTACATGTGACACTTGAAAGTCTTCAATTTTTTGGTAGACATCGACACTCAAGGGACCTACAATAACATGCCCCAAGGCACGCTATTCAAAAGGGACATGTGTCATTCATCAACCCGTATCACTTGCTCATTCATCCTTTCAGTCGTGCTCATAGCACCCATCATTCACTTTCATTACATGCAACTTCACTTTTCCATCACATGTAGCAATCAAATCACCTTTTTCACATAATTCGTAGCATGCATTAGCTTTCACCTTTCCCATCACGTACTTCATGCGGCCTTTTTATTCATCACTTCAAATTCATTTGCCACATGTTCACTTCATGTTGAATTACACTTCACACCATGACTACCCACAGTTCATATCCATCACTTCTATCATTTCAAATCATGTTGCAAGGTGACATTCAATAAATTCACACGTGCCATACTTCATCTCACAACATGTCAACATGTACTATGTGTATTAATTGTCATAGTTAACAATGAAGCTTAATAATTTTGTACATATTTATCATTTGTGCTTGCATTTCAACTTCACATTTAAATTTTCATTGCTTATTAATTATCCCTTCACTATTTGTACTTGTTAATTGAAGACACTTAATGTCTTTAGTTGGGGGAGGGGTATTCAAAGGCCATAATCCTTTGTTATTTCCAATTTTCTATCATT
This sequence comes from Sequoia sempervirens, assembly GCA_007258455.2. Taxonomy (NCBI): domain Eukaryota; kingdom Viridiplantae; phylum Streptophyta; class Pinopsida; order Cupressales; family Cupressaceae; genus Sequoia; species Sequoia sempervirens. The sequence continues at coordinate 790,205,535 of VDFB02270651.1, forward strand.
ATCAAGGGGAAAAAAAGAGTTCAAAAGATAGAAGAGGTGTTTAGTGCAAAATTGGGTAACATAGCATAATTGGGTGATACAGTAAAACAAAGCTAGTAAAAGTAACTACAGTTGGCATGTTACAATGGGAGGTGGCATAGTAAGGAGACAACTAATAGCCCTTTTTTTTTTGGAGGACATACAATGTGTGCCTATCTTCTAGTGGGCAAGTTGGCCGGATTACTTCCTTAGAATCATAGAATTTAATGAACTTATGACCCAATTGTTTGCTAGCACTTTGCAGAATGACAAGGTGATTGTCAGGGGATTAAGAGTGGACACATCAAAAGTTGCAATTACAGAAGTATCAAGGCTTCCAAGTAGTGGAGAAGATATTCCAGTAAGGGCAAATGTCATCACAACCATAAATGAGTTCTCCTTGCCAAGTGAGAATTTGGATTCCTCTTTTCAAGGTATAAAATGCTTATCTTTACCTTGGATTTGGGCCTCTATAGCCTCACATATCATTAGGTATTTAATTTGTGATGGGAGACAATCATTGTTATACATAGTACATTTTAAGTTGCTTAGTCACTTATGCCATGGGAGGCAAGTAAATGTTCCAAATTTTTATAATTTGTTGAAGAGAATGTCATCCAAATACTAGAGAAAAAAATCAATCAACTTTCTCACATTTATGTCTAGTTACTTTACTGGTTAAGAGAAGCCTTAGGGTTCAATTTCCCAATGTATCATGGGAAGATTTTCTAAATTGTAACATCAACAACATTATTCAAATACACAATGAAGGAGAAAGGGGTCAAGAACAAGAACGAAAAGAATCTGTTGAGGCTACAACTGAGGGGGAAATACCCTTTGGTTCCCCTTTTGCAACAACTACTCGCAACATAAAGGAACCAAAAAAATAGGGTCTACAAGAAACACAACTTGTAGCCTCTATTGAGTAGCTCGTAACTAAAGAAAATCTAAAAACCCCAACTTCCATTAAGAGACCACCAAAATCAAAGAAAAGAAAAAGTGGGGCTTCTACCTCTACACTTGCAAAGGGGCAGAGGAAGCCCACACCATCAAGAATGCAATCACATCATCTAAGAAAGAAGGGGCCCATGAGAGGAAAAGATAAAAAGCAAAAGGAAGATGTTGTAATAATTGAAACACACATATTTAGAGGGAAATGTTCCTGGTGATAATATAAAAACACTAATTGTACAACCTTTGTATTTTAATAGTACTTATAACTCCGATTCAAAAAAAAAAAATTGCTAAAAAGAAGAGAAGAAGATCTCCAAAGAGCCTTGTCTCAGAGGGGTTTATGCATACAAAGGAGGTAGGAGAATAATAATTTTTGGAGAAGGAAGAAGAATTATTATTAGAAGAAAGAACACACATTTAAGAACTACAAGAGGCTTTTTAGAGAATTAAACAGTTAGAAGACCTACTCAAAACATGCCAACAAAATAATAGTGAGAGAGATGCAAGGATTAGGGAGTTGGAAGAAATACTCTACAAATTTGACCATGGATCAAATTTGGAAATTTTAGCACAAATTGCCATGGTTGAAATAAATGGAAAAGATCTAATTCCTAAAAGCTCAATTGGACCTATAAAGACTCCAACTATACCTATTGTTTAGGTGAATATTTTGTAATCCCTTTACAAATTATAAAAATAGTGATTTCAGCCATAGCTATAATGAGAATGTTCCCTCCTCTTTGAAAGGGGAGGCTCCCTTCTTACTAATTATTGGAACAAAAGCAAACTATGCTAAAGTAAAAGTATTTACACTAGCTTAACCATGTGGGGTGTGTGTTACATTCATCATTTTCTCTTCTTTCAGAAAATACGTTTACAATGTTCCACGACAATATTTTGTAATGCTTTCCACTTCTAAATATATACCTAAGCAGTAACCACCAATATTCTTGATTAAACATAAGAGTAATCAAACAATACCAGTATAACTATATTAAAAGTAATTGGAAGACACACAAAATCCCAAAGTCTTCTTACTGCCTTCTATGATAATTTTGTAGTAACAAATGATGCATGTTGTAGTACAAAGTCTATCAACCCACGTTGCCAATGGATCCAAACACAAAGTGAATAACTACAAGCTCAAAGTATTGATAATCTTTCACCAAGAAACACTTACATCACACAATTCCAAGTAATTAATATAGCACAATGTTTATATAAACTATCTTGAATGTCCTTCCAATCATAAGAATGAATCGCCACTTATCCAATTAACAATAAGAGAAATCAACAAGAAAGACATAAGAACACTCTCACTCATACAAACTTGATTAAAAAAAAAGGTTGAAATAAAAATTTGCCTCCTTTTATTAACTAAATTTGACCTTGCAATTTCAACACAAAGTTTCAAAGTTGAGTCACAATTTGGGCAACACTTCGTTGCATAAGATTAAAGGTCCCTATTACAAATGAGCTTTGTCATATTTATAGATGCGAGCAAAAGAGATAATCTAGGAAAGAAATAACTACTTTGACTTATTCAACATTGGAGTCCAAAATTATTGGTGGACTTCACTATTTTTACATGTATTTACAATTTTGAAAAAGACATGTAAATTTTCTTGAACTAATTACAAAAAGCATGAAAGATACTGGAAAATAAACTAAGTGAAAATCAAGGCACGTTCAACTTTCTCCACCATTCTTCTCCAAGAAGTCTTCATATTTCTTTAGGATTGCTTGAAATTATTTATCATTGGAACCTGTGGTATGTCTGGAGATGGAAAGAACTCGTGTGATTGAGCCCTTGATAGTGTTGCACGCTTTCTGGTTCCTTTCAAGAACAACTTTCAAATTATCCAAATTCAGCTAAATATTCATCCTTTTGTCTACTGAAGCTATTGAGAAAGCTTCATCTTCAAATTCCTTCTAAACTATGGATGTATATTCGTGGACAATTGCTTTGGTGGGAAGAACTTTTTGGATGCATTTCATGGCTTTCTTGCTTGGTGATAGGCAAGAAATCAATCAAAACTACTCAAGATTCTAGACACAAAAGATTAGAATGGAATGCAAGAGTAGCTACAAAAATTTCATATTTTCTATTGTTAGAGAAAAAAATAGGGTGTTAAGCACTTGTGGGAAAATTTTGAGCGTCTACATATGTTTTGGTAATTCAAATGCAAAGGTGGAGAAATTTTGAGCTATTATGTGGGGTATTTCACTTTAGATGCAAGGGCGTTGAATTTTTGAGCTATTGCATGTGGGAAGGACACTTGGGTGCAAGGGTGTTGATTTCTAAGCTATTGCATGTGACAGTGGTTTGAGATACAAAGGTGCAGAAAAACCCTGACACTATAGTTACTTGAAAAAAGATAAGGCATAAAATGGAAAATATGTAATATCTCAAAAAAACTCTGACACTGTAGTTGCTTGAAAAAAGCTAACGCACAAAATGGAAAATATGTAATGTCTCAGAAAAACCTTGACACTGCAATTGCACTATCTCAAAATTTCCCCAACACTGCAGTTGAATTGCAAAGTCTCAAAAATTCCTCGACACTACAATTGAATTGTAGAGTCTCAAAAATTCCTCGACACTACATTTGAATTGCAGTCTCAAAAATTCCCCAACATTGTAGTTGAATTGTAGAGTCTCAAAAATTCCCTGACAATGCAGTTGCCAGAAAATGGCTAAGGTACAAGACAATATGCAAGGGCGCTAAATTTTTGAGATCTTACAACTTTTTATTTTTTTGCATTATGACTTGTAGGGGTGTTAAAATTCAACAAGAGCTAAAATATTTTTAACTCTCGACAACTAGATTTTCTATTTTGCACCAAAAGGCAAATTTCAACGAACTGACAAAGGAAAACACTCATAATGACTTTTCGAGGCTGGGGGACCACTCACGAGGACCAATGAAATTTTCCTCATTTTACGTGCTTAGAGTTCACGAGCTACAAAATAGACAATTTTCGTAGTGGTTATCCCACGAATTGAGCGTAGCTAAATTTGAGGATACCATTGTGTCATTGGGCATAGAGTTGTGGAAGAAGACACAAGTTTTCTCAAAAAGAGAAAAAGATTGGGAAAAGGACAAAATGGAAATGGTATCTACACATTCCACGATAATTGAAAAGAAAAAAAGAAAGGTAAAGAGATTAAAAGTAAAAATTAAGGATCTAGAAGATAAGATAGTGCTTTTGATGAGATGTAGACTGCCTGCCAAGGTATATACCTTATTTTTGCATGAATTTTTTTAATGCTTTCAGTTTATTCAAATAATTAGTGATTTATCTATTACAATGAACTCAAAATTTTCATTTTTAGAAACTCTCCAGAGGTCTACACTTGAAATGCAAGACCAATTGTGTGAGTTTTATTTTTACAATTTTGCTCTTTCATATGAAATTGTATGGAACCCATTAATGTTTGTGAGGGATCTCCAAATTAGGACCTTAGCTTCTTATGTCAAAAATGAGCATCAAATGGGGAAGCTTTTGCAGTAATATCATGAAAAAGAGAAATCTCTCCCCTATAGCTAAGAGAGGAGTTAGCAGACCCTAATGCAATTATGGACAAGTGGTTAGAACTTATACAACACATGGGAGTAAAAGCAAAGATTATGGAGTTTTTTTTTTTTTTTGGATCTTGATGGGTTTTGGGATGGAGTCTCTACTGTGCGAGCCGAGCTAGGGCGCCCGTGCCCTGGCTCTTTCTTCCGTTCTCCTGGCTGGTGCATTGAGGGGCGGTGTCTTCGCTGTTCAGGGTGTTTTGTTGAGCGTAGTTCCTTGGTTTTGCCTCTTCATGGGACCTGTGGGATCTCCGGTGGAGGACGTTTTGCAGCCTGATTAAGGACGACAATGACGGGAGTTTATTGGCTGGACGTCCTTTCGGGGCTGTGAGACTGGTGTAGGGTGTGTGTGGGGAGTATTGATGGTCGTCTAAGCTCAGCTAGGGTTGTAATATATTCTGGTGGCCTTCGTGTTGGAAGGTGTCGTGGTTGGGCCGGTGGGTTTAGAGTTTTGGGGTTTGTGTTTAGCGGAGCTGCAGTGATTTTTGTGTGCTTTTCCTTGAGGGTGGGGTGATGCAGAGGTGGCAGCAAATTAAAATGTATTCAAACTCCCAAAAACATAGTTTTCCTCAAGAGAAACTTACTCCAATTAGCCAAACCACAAAACCTCATTTTAAGCCAATTTGAGGAGGGTTTAATAAAAATATGGGTTCCAAGACAAATCACAACATTCCAGTGCCTCACACCTTCATAACATGACCTTAGAAAACTCAAAACACTATCACATATATAGTTCCAATCATATTTTTCCAAAACCTTACTTTAGTTCCTCAATTTCTCATGGAAACTCATGAAAACACCCTAGGGCATCACCCTAAAACCATAAAAGTTGTATTTCCTGTCTCCCAAACCATTGGTACATGTAAAATACCATGAAACAAGTCATTCCACCGAGTTACAGGGCTGGACAGTAGGTGGAATGGCTATAACATCACTTTTACACCAATCAAACCCTCAAATTAGTTAGAAATAGGCAGTCCCAGAAAAATGAAGAGATCTCCCTCAAAACTCAATATTAGAACCTCTAATTGGATTTAAATGAAATCTATTTCATGCCCCTACAATATTATATAAGTCTCAGAGCATATGGTGGTGGTACAGATCCGTACAATGCTTGCAAAGTTCAGGAAAACAGAAAAAACATGGCGTTTCAGACCACCCGACAGTAAAACGAGGATATCTCACTCGATTCTCAATGAAATAACACCATTCAAACGCCAAAAGAAATCTTATTCAATTATCTATCCATCCATTATAGGCTTGGAGTGTGGAACAATACGTACAGGTCGTACAATGCTCGTGATCAGCAATTTCTTAATGGAAAACACAAAAAACAACAAATTTCTTATTAGAAACTCATTCCCAACTTCTCCAACAGTCTCCCCTTCGAGATATTACTGTAGACATCTAAATTTAATCACTTCCATATGATTAAATTTGTTGTCTTTTTGTCTATCATGCTAATATTAATTTATTAAATTAATATTATACATTTGGCCTCATAACGGTAAAGTATTTAATTTAATAATTAATACTCTATCTTTCACCTTATTCTTCTCTAAATTAAATAAATACGCTAATTTATTTAATTTAGTCATTTTTCCCCTTTTTGATTTAAAATCAATTTAAAATCCCTCACTTTCTCTCTCCTTGTCACATCCTCCATAACTTTGCTCTAATCTGAATTAATTTAATTAATTCATGATTATGATGTGCATTCCCTTAATCAGAGATTAATGTCACATCCTCCTACATTTGCCACTTGCCTCTAATCTTCCATTAATTAGCCTAATCCAATGCTTGCACAACCTTAACCAAAATCATTAGCCAAATTTAGCACCACTTTTTGGTCAATTCTTCCATTTTTCCTTTTTGGATATTGACCCCCTTTCCCATGTGAATTTTTAATTCACATTTATTTGTCCTAGGTTCATCTCCTTTATATGTGAATTTTTAATTCACATTCCATTCTTCCAAGGCTTCTAGAACCTTGGACTTGTCACAATCTCCACATGTGACCAAGTCCCACCTTTTTGGAGCCCACCTTTTACCCTCTAGATCATCCTAAGAATGTGAATTTTTAATTCACATTTATATCCCCAACCACATTTCATTTTCCCATGTAGATTTTTGAGGAATTCCAAAATTCTTCAAATGTCTCTTTCACCCCCACTTGGGGACAAGAAATCCCTTTTTGTGGAAATCTCCTCACTCCCCAAAGTGCATGTCCTTTTCCACCTCATGTACCTTCTTGACAACTCATCTCACACCTCATATCCCCTTGTCCACTTCACCCTCCACATGTCAAGATGTGAGGGCTTGTGGGTTCTCAACCCCCCATAGCCCTTCATCTTGGCCTTGTTGGATGCATCTCAACCGTTGAATTCTCTAGAGAATTCAAATTCTCCTATAAATACCCCCTCCTCAAGGGCATTTCCAACACTTTGCATTCTCATAACTACATGCTGCCAATTTGAATCCTCAATCATTTACCATCATCTAGCTATCTTTTTAATCATTTTGCATCTCCAATCTTGCATTTAGACATTCAAGCAATCATCTAAGGAGCACACAACCAATCCAAGCAAGGGCCAATCAAAGAGGTATCAACACCAAGGGAGGTAAAACTGTTTGTGTTTCATTTTATTTACATTCATTTTCGTTGTACCACTCTTTTGGCTAATCTTGAGGTGTCCTTGGTATTTTGTTATTTCCATTTCTTAGTTATTTCACACTTTTAGAGCTCTAGTATCACATCTTGGGACCCACACACGGGTCTTGCATTTAAAGTCTCTTTGCAGGAAAAGTAGTACGCAGTAGAAACGCAGTTCACAAGGTATCACATAGAAATTTCGGTAGCACCCCACGCAGAAAGGCGGTAGCGCAGAAACGCGTAGTGGTAGCACCTATGCAGTGCCCCACACGGGTCGTGGTAGCGCACAGAAAGGCGGTATATAAAGTCTCTGGTAGCGCCCCAAAACAACACAGTTGGGAAGGTAAAATAGGTGTTTTGACTTCGTTTTTGCTCTAGTTTTTTGCTATATTCACGTGATAACTCTCTACCGTTGTTCTGGCAAGAATATTGCTATTTTTCGCTAACGTTTTTGTAGCATATTGTGGCGAAATTTGACCAAAGGCGAAAAAGAGGACAACTAACATTTGTTTGCAGGGTCATCTACATAATCAGACTTTCAAAAATTATCTTTGTTGTTTTCAAACATAGTCTAATTAGGGGGATTAAACCTCATTGTTTGCTGTGGTTGTTTACTTTTGTGTTACCCAAGGGGGCATTGATTTGTTTTCACTTTCCCCTTGCACTTCGTGTGAGCCTGGGGAGTAGTTGGAAACAGTTAGTGTCTTCCTTTAGTGGGACCTGCTTGGGGATTTCATCACCCCAAGGGACGATTCCAACCACGTGTACCGGCGGGGTATATAAAGGGGGGGAGAACGAAAGTTGTACCCCAATCCAGTTGCGTCGTAATTGGTGGAGCGTCGAAGCTAGGGTGATACCTAGATAGACGTGAAGAGTTGGTCCGAGCCCTTTAGTATCTCGCTGGGGTTCCCGACTCACACTTGTGACAGACTGGTGTTCACGGTTGTGCCTCACGTACCGAGAGTATATCGAGGACTCCTTAGAAGCCTTGTGCATCCTAGATTAAGACTTTGCCTTGCCATACCCGTAATATTAATCGTAGGATTGTGCTTGCTTGAGGTGTTATCTCGTGAAAAATATGTCAAATTTTTGATACTTTGGACTTGTTTTATCATTTTGTGTCCTTGCCATAGCCTTTTCCATCAAAAACCAAGCTTTGTCCCCGCAGAAACGCGGTAGCGCCCTGCGCAGAAACGCGGCAGCGCCCTCCGCAGAAACGCGGCAGCGCCATCCGCAGAAACGCGGTAGTGCCCCTGATTTACTGCAGAAAGGCAGTAGCGCCCCTGATTTACTGCAGAAAACTGTCTACATCCTTGATTTTGCTGTCAACGCCCTGATTTTTACTGTAGAGAGGCTGATTTCCCCTCCTGGACACTCGAAATTACCCCATTTGGATCCATTTAGCCTCTAAATCACCACTTAATCGTTCCCAACCATTATCCCATCAAACTAAGCCTTCATCTTTGTCACTCTAAGCCTCTTGAAGCCTCCATTTTGATCCATTCCAAATCTTCATTAACCCTTTTGAACCCACCATTCATTCTCCACAAATCATCTTTAATCCACCTTCTTCATTTTAATTCTCTATTTACAAGTCAATACCCTCACTTAACAAACATCACAACTTCACCATTCACACCTCCCAAACACCACCCATAGCCAAACCATCCTAACCTTGTATTACAAGGTGGTTACCTAAATTGACTATCGCGCTTGAAGTTGATTATTAGTCTTTAACTCCAACCCCAATCAATTCACTTCCATCTTGAGGTGAATTCGGTGTTGTAAGTTATCATTCACGGCCCAATCAATCCATTCCTAGCTTAAGGTGGATTCGGTGCCGTAATCATCCTATTAATCAATCGAAGCTCTAGGGTCACTAAGGGTAATCTCACGTGATCAAGCTTAAGGTCTCTCTCTTTTATCTTTCAATCCAAATCCAAATCTAATCAAATCCAATCCTAACCAAATCGAATCCAAATCCAATCCTAACCAAATCGAATCCAATCCAATCAAATCGAATCCAATCCAATCCAACCCAATCCAATCCAATCCAATCGTAATCTAATCCAATCCAACATATCCCAACAAAATCTGATCCAAAATCCAAACCCCATCTAAATCGCACCTTACCCAATCATAATCAGATCATTTGACAAGGTCATTAATCTGCTCATCCCACATTTTCATGCCCGTTCAGACTCGTTCATAAGCAAAGAAAATGGCCGACCGTCAAGCTCAAAATGCCCAATCCAACAATCCCCAAGATCCCAAGAACACCTCATCAAAACCTAACAAAGGTACCAACATCACTCATGATCCCCATAACGGTACTTCATCGCACTCCAACACTGAGAATCAGAATAACTCGCCACATGGAGAAGAGAGCATGGTTAATCAACCCGAACTCACACTTGAGGAACATTTTAGTAATCCTGCCAATGTGCAAATGACCGACCGTTTGCTTGAGAAACATGGGGAAGAAATCTTGGCCCACTTGATTGAGAAGGGTGTTAAACCTCCCTCCAATGTTGACTTGTCCAAATACAAGGGTGCCCCATCTCACGTACTCCAAGAGTCCCAAAATGCACCCGAAGGTTCATACTTTTCCAATGTTCCTCCAATTGAGGGTTGGCATCAACCTGAATTTGGCAATGTCATCCTTTATCAGGTTAATTATCCCCCACATGCTTCGACCTCAGTTATAGGTGGACCTCAGGTGCCCGATCCCAATAATCCTTTCGCTTATGGCATGCCACAAAATATTCTGCAACCTCCACCATTAACATTAACCGCACCCCTTCCTTTGAACCCACCTACAGTCAATATTGGGGGTACCTCCTTTGCTACATCACTTCCGCCTCCTGGGACCACCAACACACCACCTCAACAGGTTCACCAATCTACCATTCCACCTCAATTGCCTCCACAAGGCACACCCCAGCTGAACATTCCGAGCAGAACCCAACAACCTCTTTCACAAAATGTGCCCACACAACCTCCGCCACCTCATCTGCAGCAACTTATACCCAATGCTTTGGCCTCTTCACAACAACCATCTTACCAATCACAAGGCAATCCATCTCAACCTACTGCCCAAACCATATCTCCCTTTCTTGCATCCCTTTTGCGTCCAAAGGTCCAACCACAACATAATATCCCACCTCAGTCCATACAACACTCGATGCCACAACAACAACCTCCACAACACTACTACCACCATAATCAACAACAATTTCACCAACAACCGTTTTATGCGACCTCCCAACAATCACAACAATATCCTCAATACCAACAAGCCAACACGCAACGTCCCGTCCAAGTCCCTCAACAACCTACCCCACACCTTCACCAAACAAATTCATATTATGCCCCACAACAACAACCCCCATATCAACAAAACCCCCTACCTTACCATCAAGTCGTGTCATCATCCAATCATCCAAACCCACATTTCAACAATCTGACACCCTTTCAACAAGATCCCTCATCTTTCTATCATCTATATCCCCCCAACCCACCACCAACTAGCTCGGACTTGTTGGAAATCAAAGCTGCCCTTAAGGACCTTCAAGCAGGGGGCACAAAACAATCATTCAAATTTGAAGATATATGCCCATATCCGTTCGATCCATCCATCTCATTGATCCCATTCCCTAAACACTTCGAGATTCCAAAATTTGACAAATACAAGGGAGACAAAGACCCTAAGGCCCACTTGCAAGAGTTTTATGCACAGTGTCAAGAAGTCATGTATAGTGATAACTATCTCTTACGTCTGTTCCCAAGAAGTCTAGCAAGCCATGCCCTAGATTGGTTCATGACTCTCGAAAAGGGGTCTATAAAAACTTTTGCAGACTTATCAGAACAGTTTGTATCCTACTTCTCCTTCAATTTGCAGAAGGATACTGACACCTTAGATCTCTTGAAAGAGAAACAACGGGATGGAGAAACCTTTACCAGCTACCTCCAATGGTGGGGTGCATTAGCTAGTCGAATGAAAAATCCTTTGAAAGAAAAAGACATGGTCACTCTTTTTGTGGAAAATTCTCATCCCGACATGGCCCACAATTTTAGACTACACTGTGTCACCACTTTCGCTGAGATAGTGGAAAAGGGACCTATCCTTGAACGTGCCCTTATTGCCAAAGGACACATCAAAATACACAGTCATGATAAAGAACGGTCATTCGGCGATAAATCACGATTTTGGAACAAAAACAAAAATGCAATGAATGACGGAGTGACAGACACCAAACATGTCCAAGTGGCTAATGCATCCCAAGGGCAACAACAGTCTGTACCCAACGCCATATCAGTACCGCAGGGGGCACCTCGTCCCCCTCAACAGTCAAATCAAAGGAATCACGGGAACACCAAACGTCAATACGCCCAATTGGGTGAACCCTTAAGTGTCATTTTTAATAAATTGTTGCAAATCAATTACCCCATCACATACCCTGTCACCAAACCATTCGATGAGTCCAAACCCAAGCCGGCATGGTTTAAAGAAAATGAGTATTGTGACTTTCATAAAATCAAGGGACACTCCTTGAATAAGTGTCAGGGTTTAAAAAATTATGTCCAAGATCTCATTGATCGAGGAGATATCAAGGTTGACCCCAGTCAACCTTCGTCGTCCAATGCTCAACTGCAAATCTATCAAAACGCCTTCCCAAACCATAGTCAAGGTCCTAGCACCTCCACTAGTCATCCCCAAAATAACAGCACCAATAATGTAAATTACAAGAATGTGCCCTTCAATTATGAAGGTGTTATTCATTACATTGAGCAGGTGGAACCCCGAGTATCCATGATACACGTTAAAGCCAAAGACCCTCAATGTGCTGTGACTACGCGACGGGCCCACATCACCGTCCCTGCAGCCTCCACACCCATCCAACCCGCTCCTGTAAACTCTCAATATAACATCCTTGATCACCTAAGGAAGACCCTCGCTCATATATCTATTATGGATTTGCTTAAGTCTTCCCCGGTACATCAAGAGATCCTCAATAAAGCCTTGCAGGAAACCCATGTCCCAAATGACATCGACCCCACACAATTCCAAGCTTTGGTGGGAAACTTGGCTTTGTCTCACCACCTCCACTTCAGCCAAAATGATATGCCCAACATTGGCGTCAATCACAATCGCCCCCTACATATCGAAGTCATAATTGCCCGTCATAAAATAAAAAGGGTCTTGGTAGATAATGGCTCTGCCCTTAATCTATGTACTTTGAAATTCATAAACCAGATAGGGTATTCTCAAGCGGACCTAAGCAACCAGATAATTACAATCAAGGCTTATGACAATGCAGAAAGAAATTCAGAAGGAATCATCAGTCTCCCTATCCAACTGGGACTTGTGCTCCAGTATACTACCTGCCATGTCCTTGATCTGGACTTACTGTATAATCTCCTCCTTGGCCGCCCATGGCTCCATGCTATGCAAGCTGTTCCATCCACATACCATCAATGCCTCAAATTCCTAGTTAACGGACAGGAGGTCACCATCTATGCCGACCCCCAACCATTTGAGTATTGTCAAGCTTTAGAAGCATCTTTTCCCCATTTACATTATTGTCCTAGGGTCGAAATGGGGGCATCCCAGTCATTATCCTCCAATCCATCATCCTCCAATCCATCATCCACCGTAATCACCACTCCATCCTCTGCCACTAACCCTTTAGTCACTAGAGTCCAGATCATTGACAAAGGGTGCAGTGAGTATGAGATGCATACGGCTCTTAATGTAGCCACCATGCCACCGTCACCACATGAGTACGGTCAACCTTCACATGCTATACAAACGGAAGACAAGATCATCACCTTCAGCGGTAAAAACATTCCTACTACCACTTTTAGGTCCCCGAGTGTCAAGGTCGATGCGCCAGAGGAAGACATAAGTCAGTGGGTCTACCGCGAAGAGCCCGAACCAGAAACTCCTCTAAAGAAATATTTTCAGGAAAAGTATTCTTGGCCAACAAAGTTCGTGGAAAAACATAACTACCAAGGTAGAGGCCTAGGTAAAGAGGAACAAGGGCGATAGCAACCCATTGATACACAACAGTTACCAAAGAAGGTAGGAATTGGGTATGACAGCAAACAGAAAAGCCCTGCAACATCATCTAATTCTTCCAATAGTATCATCATGGACGATGGCTCATTGCAAGACATACCCGAGGAGGAAGCCATCATACATGCATACGATGATGTCGATCACACTGATTTATCCTCCATGTTTGAATGCCTATCTGTTTGCACCATCAGCCTATCCCTTCGTCACCCTGAACTCATTGACTGGGACCTACACAACACCACACCTGTCAGTATGTCTGCGGACACCTACGTCAACCTTATGGGATTGGGGGCGGATGAACACTCCAATCGCAAAAATAAAAATCAAAAAAATAAAAAGAGGTCATCTAGTGAAAACCTCCCTGAGGCGCTTCCTGACCTATAAAAAGTAAAAATAAAGGACGCATCTGATAGTGAAAACCTCGAAGAGGCACCAGAAGATGGAGATGTTCATCTTCCCCTTATGGGAACTCAGCTATCTGCCAGATCATCTATCCTGATTGAAGAGACACAAGAAGTTAATTTGGGAACTGTTGAAAGTCCGAAGATCACCTATGTAGCCAAGTCACTCTCCGAACAAGAGTATCCGATCTTTGTGCAGCTACTCTGAGAAGGAATCATCAACTTTGCCTGGTCATACTCAGACATGCCAGGCTTAGACCTTGCTTTAGTGGTCCATCACTTAGACATCCGCCCAGATGCCAAGCCTGTCAAGCAAAAACTCTGAAAGATGCACCCGCAAGTCGCATTGTTAGTTAAGAAAGAGTTGGAGAAGTTACTGGACGCGGGTTTTATCAGACCTATTGACTACTCTGAATGGATCTCCAACATAGTGTCGGTTGCTAAACCAAATGGTGACATTCAGGTCTGCACAAATTTTAGGGATCTCAACAAAGCCTGCCCAAAAGATGATTTCCCTCTTCCTAATATTGACATGTTGGTTGACTTAATAGCAGGACACGAGATGTTGTCCCTCATGGATGGCTTCTCTGGTTACAACTAGATCTGAATTGCACCTGAAGACCAACACAAAACCGCCTTCACAACTCCTTGGGGCACCTTCTGTTACAATGTTATGCCCTTCGGTCTCAAGAATGCGGGGGCAACATATCAAAGAGCTATGACGGTCATCTTCTATGACCTCATCCATATCATCATGGAAGACTATGTTGATGACCTATTAGGGAAATCTAGAACGCGAGAAGAACATCCAACCATCCTAAAGAAGATATTTGAGAGGTTAGAGCATTATAAGTTGCGGTTGAATCCAAAGAAGTGTGTCTTTGGGGTCATGTCAAGGAAATTGCTGGGTTTCATAGTCTCCCGCAGAGGTATTGAAGTTGATCCTGCCAAAGTAAAGGCTATTCTGGACATGCCGCCTCCACACAATCTAAAGCAGTTAAGGAGCCTCCAGGGAAAGATGCAGTCTATACATCGGTTCATAGCCCAGCTCGCAGATAAATGTCAGCCATTTACCCATCTTCTGAAGAAAGATTCTGCCTTCCGCTGGACCCCACAGTGTCAAATGGGTTTTGATAAAATTAAGAAATATTTAGCTCATCCGCCGATTTTGATGCCGCCTATTCCAGGAAAACCCCTCCTTCTCTATATCTCTGCTACCTCAGTCGCACTAGGGGCATTATTGGCGCAGCATGATGAGTCACTCAAGGAAAGGGCAATCTACTACATCAGCAGAACACTAGTCGGCTACGAGTTAAATTACTCTCCTATGGAAAAAGTGTGCCTTGCGCTAGTCTTTAGTACACAAAAGCTCTGCCATTACATGCTCAGTCACCCAGTCAAATTAATTGCTAAAATTGATCCTTTGAAATATTTGTTATCAAGAACCACTTTGACTGGCCACATGGCCAAATGGGTCATGCTACTAAGCGAATTTGACATCGAGTATGTAGAGCGCAAAGCTATTAAAGGACAGGTTATTGCTGATCAATTGGCTGAAGCACCACTAGTAGACGCCTACCCAATAGACACTGAATTCCCAGATGAAGGAATCTACACAGTAACAGAAGCACCAACTTCGACGTTATACTTTGATGGCTCATACACTCACAGTGGATCTGGGGCAGGAATTCTATTAGTCACCCCTCAAGGTGACTACATCCCAAAATCATTCAGGATAGCATTTCCCTGCACCAACAATATGGCGAAATATGAAGCCCTCCTCACTAGCCTTAGAATTGCAAAACAATGGCACATTACACATTTGAAAGTCTTTGGGGATTCCTTGTTGGTTATCAAACAAGTTAATGACGAGTTCCTCACAAAGGATGACAAACTGCTACCCTATAAACGCATGGTGGACGATTTCAAGAAATATTTCACCTCCATACAGTTTGACCAAATCCCTCATGTGCAGAATAAAACAGTAGACGCCATGGCCACTATTGGCTCTTTGATTGACATGCCCAAGGATCAGACAGACTGTGAGTTTCTGGTCGAACAACTGTTAATCCCTGCATATGATGTTCCTGACATTGACATGGTGTGCGATATCATAGGTCCCGCCTCCCCGTGTTACCAAGACATATATACTTACCTCAGTGACAACACCATACCCCCAGAACTTACACGCAACCAACGTAAATCCTTTATCCATCGTTCATCCCGATACATCATCATCGGTGATACACTTTATCGTCGTGGGTATGATGGAATCCTCCTGAGATGTCTGAATGAGACCGAAGCCCAAACGATACTAACAGAGGTACATGGTGGTATTTGTGGGGCCCACTCAAATGGTATGGCTCTGGCCAAAAGGGTTTTATGGGCCGGATATTACTGGCCTACATTGGAACATGATGCTTGTGAATTCGTGAAGAAGTGCCTTCCGTGCCAACATGCGGATTTGATCCATGCTCCAGCGCAAGACCTTCAGCCTCTCTTAGCACTGTGGCCGTTTTCTCAATGGGGTTTCGACTTGATTGCCAAGATTCACCCACCATCATCCGACGGCCATACATTTATCATCACCACAACTGAGTACTTCACCAAATGGGTGGAAACAATGCCACTCTCCCAAATCACCGGTACTCAGATTTCTAAATTCATCCTTTACCATATTCTCTGCAGATATGGTATCCCATCCACCATCATTTCCGACAACGGAAAATCATTCAAGAACCAAGCCATGAAACATCTCTGCGACACTTTCCATATTCAGCATCGTTGGTCTATGCCTTATTACCCCCAGGGCAGTGGTCAGGCAGAAGCAACCAACAAAACCCTCATCCGCATCCTAAAAAAGGTGGTCAATAACACTGGACGAGATTGACACCTTCACATTCATCCCGCCCTTTGGGCATACCGCACATCCATCTGTACCCCAACAGGCGCCACCCCATACTCTTTAGTATACGGAGCTGAAGCCGTCTTGCCAATCGAAGTTGAGCTCCCTTCATTAAGAATTTCTTTGAAGAACCTCATCAGCGAAGAAGATGCTCGTGTCGCTCGGCTTGCACAGCTAGAGTTACTGGATGAACGCAGAATACGGGCCTATGATCACCTACAAGTATACCAGAATCATCTCAAACGTCATTACAGTAAAAAGGTCTGCCCTAGACAACTCCAAGTTGGTGAGCTTGTCCTCAAAGAAAATCACCGCACTCAGCAAGATCGTGACAAGAAAGGCAAATTTGAGGCAAACTGGTTAGGACCATATATCATAACTGCCAAATATGGATTTGGAGCTTACAGGTTGACTACTCTGGAAGGGGATCCCCTTGACGAACCTGTCAATATCCTCCATTTGAAAAGGTTCTACGCTTAAGTTCGCTTGGTCTACCCTATCAAAAAACTGAAAAAATCAAAAAAATCAAAAAAGTGACAAATTTTTTTCAAAAATAGTAAAGAAAAATAAATCCCTCCTATGGTGAAAACCACCTCTTGGTGGCGCCTTGGATAAGTATGGATGGTGAAAACCTGGTAACAGGCGTCATCCATAGAGGGCTTAATCATTATCTACCTAGCATCCTAGTTACTTTATGCTGTCATCCGCACTTTCATCCCCACCCACATCAGCCTAGGCCGCTTGGTATTTGTTGATTGAGCATTGGACGACTCACCTTACCTATCCCTCATCCTGAGCTTCCTTATATCCCACTTTGAGCTTATGTCTTTCATCCGTCGGTCCATGTCATCATATAGGATCATCCATAGTGTTGGTCTCCATCTAGATCTCATCTTTTTGTCCCACTTCCATCTTTTTGTCGAACTACGTTGCCCCTGCCCTTTCACGTAGGCAAGGTTGGTCATTTGATCCTCCCCCGGGGCAGTTGTTGGCCGCGTCCTGTGTCCGTCATCATTGTCCTCTTTCTGCTTTATCCATGGTCCTTTTCCATGAACTACGAGGGCTCTGTGCTTTCACGTAGGCAAGGCCAATCTTTGATCGGCCCCCGAGCCCCTAGGTCTTTAGGTTGTGTCTTGTCTCCCCTGTGTTGTGTCATCA
>VDFB02270651.1:790223386-790277184 GCA_007258455.2 Sequoia sempervirens
TGGGATAAGGCTAAGGAGAAAAGGGGTGATCACTAGAAATTTGATAGACTCTGGCTACGTCAGTATCAAGTAGTCGAGATCTTGGGTGAGAACGCTTTTCGTTTGACCACCTTGACAGGAGAACCTATTATATTGCCAGTCAATGGGCAGTTTCTCAAGCATTACTTCTGATCGTAAAGGTTTGAGTTTCTGAATTATTTATATATATGTATTTTGTGTAATTACTGGTTCTTTGCTTCTGTTGGTTGTTTGTTTGTTGTTTCTTTCTTTCTCTTTGTTTCCTTTTTTGTTTTGTGTCTTTTTTGTTTTCTTCTTTGGGGATTCTCTTTTCTTTCCATCTTAAAATATTGGGGTCATTATTCAAAGAATGTTGTAGGCACTAGGAGAGAAATCAGTTTAGGAATTTTTAGGCATATGTGTCAAAAGATTTTGTTCTAAAGCTCATGTCTTATGGTAATTTTAGCATGATTCTGAAGGCTATTAAGAGTAAGGTATATTGTAGATAACCTCATGAACTATCATTGAAACCTATCACAAAATAGATAAAACATCTGACTATAAAGTGCCTATTCATCTCAGAGTAATTATATCTTCGATTCAAGTGAAAAATATGTTTCCCCCAAAACTGTCATAGGATCCACTGTGGTTCTCAACCCACATCTCAGACTATAAATTTCTTTGTATTGAGAAGGTTTTTTAAAATAATTTTCACAAGTAAGGCCTGTAAAAGAAATAAGAAAAGAGGATCACTAAAATAAAGGCAAACTAGATACTAAATGGGTAATTCAAGTATCTCTATCGGGGCTATGGACACCTGACTAGCAGTAGAGCAATTCTTTGAGAGAACTAGAGGTATCTCCATCGGGAATATGGACGCTCGACTGGTAGCTGAGAAATACCTAGGATTCCATTGCACGATATTTGAAGGACTCAACCCATGTAGCTTGGATCATAGATATAGTTGTTTAGGTGTGAAGAAAGCTCAAATAAAGAAGGATGCACCATAAGCATGCACACACTCAGATTTAAGCAGTAGTTTATGTTGGTTCTACATTTGAGATTCCACCTCAACTTTACTTAAATATTCTGATAACACTTAAGTTAACATGTCTCATAAATTATAAGTTTTGGGGTGACTGAATTCTTCAATATCTTAAAAATGGGTAAACCATTTTTTCTAGCCGAGTCGCCATTTGTTATTCCTTGCATAACCACCCCAATTTTTTTTATTTTGGAAAAAAATGGGTCCCCCTTTTCTTTCTTTTTTTTGCCTTTGGTTGTTTGGTTGGGTCCTAGGAGTTGTTTGTTTATCTCCTAAGTCTATCTTTTGCTCTGTCGGAGGTGGGTCTGGAACCAAATCTAAACATGGAACTCTTTCAAGGTTTCTAGTTCAAATATTGTTCTGACTCTGACTCCATCTTCTCTTTTGTTTCTCCTCCTTTTCTTCTATTGGTTGTTTTCAACAAACACTTGGGTTGGTCCATCCTCTTGTTTGTTGGTCATTTCCTTGTGTGTTTTTGTTTGTTTTCTCACGCAGAAGCTGAACCAAGATTGGAATGCAAGTATGAAATTTCAAGTTTCCATATTGTGTTCCCATTCTGACTTCGTCTTCGCTCGTTTCCTTTCTCCTCATTTTCTTTGTTGTTTGGGTCGGGCCCAGTGTTTGTTCTGGTCCTGATTCCCTTGTGCTTGTGTTTTTTTTCTTTTTTTTTTGGTCAGGACCAGATCTGAACCTAGAATCGAACTTCAAACTTTGTGAAGTTCCATTTCAGTTTTGTCTCCACCCCCATCTCTGGTGTTGTGTTTTTGGTTGGTTTGTTTTGTCGTGCTCTAGTTTTAACTAGGGTTTCATTTTTTTAGCAGTTTCTTTGCTTGGGTGATGAAAGTACGTCTTGAAGCCCTGTTTCTAGTCTTCCCACATCTATTTTGTGTTGTCCATGTGGGATTCTCATTATGCCCTAGTTTTCAAAAATAGTGTGTTGAGTGAACTAGGGTTTTGCTCAACAACCTTTGCAATATGACCTTTTCTAGGGTTTAAATGACCTTTTGTACGAAGGATTTGTTGGAGGATTAAACTATGTTATGTCTGGTTTACTTTAAGCCCATGTGACCCAGGGTTTAAAAATTCATATGACTATACCTTGTTTGAAATACTCTCCATTTCGTAAAATTTTTCCACTCCCATCTATGATGTATCTTTATACCTATTCATGGTCAGAACCGTATCCAGAGTGGAAGTTGAATTTGGGAACTAATAATTAGTTCTGGTCTAGCTCCCATTTTGATCCCACTTCCGACCCCGTTTTGGTTCTTATCCAGTTCTGATCCCGGCTCCGCCACATGATAAGAAATATATTTTATGCCCAATACTTCTACGGTTCTACCTCTAATAAAGGAAAAGTTTGACTAGGTAAATATTGAGGATGGAGAAGGGATTATATGACTAACCTTGATGTTTTGTTCATCTAATACATGAAGTTGCAGTAGAAATCAAGAAATGTTAGGGGCATCAAATGAGGCCTCTCAGAGAAGCCGACCAGGTGAAACTTCATGGCAAGGAGTTAGACCAAAGAAGATCAAGGTGGAATAGCTTATGTATACCTTGAGATGTAATCATAAGGAATTTTCCCTCACAACTAGCAAAATTGATTCTGACTAGGCTGATATTACTGACACCAATTTGGGCCCTTTTAACTTTGAAGAAATTATGCAAAAAAGAGATGATGGGGAGAATCTATTATTAGATCATTTTATGGATATCAGGGAGGAGGTAAGAACTGCTAGAAAGGAGTTAATCAAGTTAAAGTAGATGCAAAGGTTGGTTTTTGCAGAATTTGAAAGGATCAGATTTGAAGATGATAGGTTGGATGGACCTGATTCGGGTACTCTTCAACAAGTGTTCTCTAGTTATGATGAGTACATCCTTCAGCATTTAGTGCAAAATTGAACTTACTCTTTTCACCATACTCAATATCTTCTTTTCTCCTCTTTTTGTGGGTTTTGACATAAGCTCAACTCTGAGTTTGATCCATGGGTTTCACTTTCTTCTTAGAGTATCGGATTTCTTTTTTGTACAATAGAGTGATTAGCCTTGAAACAAGGGTTCATTAGTCTACTTCTATGTTCAGTTTCGGCTCCATTAATTGTGGATCTTGATTGATAATTGAGAAACTTGTGCATGTGGCACCATATATGTATTATTAGGTTCTACTTTGTAAAGGTTGGATAATTGAAGGAAGATCAGCCACCTAATGATAAAAAATAGAGATTAGATCTAGGATTTCTAAGTTTAGGAGAGATACTCTAAAGTTGATAAGAAACTTGGTTTTACAATTTTCATACATCTTTATGTTTTGGTTTTTTAAAATTTTTAGGATCACGGTGGATTGTTGATCCATCCACTCCTTCATTCCATTCCATTTCCTTATTCCATTGAATTATTTGAATGTTATTCCATTCCATTCCATTCATTTCAGATATTCCATTCATTCCATTGAATATTCCATTCCATTATGAATCTTATCCATTCTTTCAATTTATTCTATGGATTGCATCTTTCTATAGTTATGGTTAAGTGGAATAAACACTCATTACTGATATGCATGTCTGGATATGTAAGAATTTTACTCATGTTTCTTTGATTTGAAGCTCTGATTCATCTTTTTATTTTATTTAAACCTCCCCCCCAAACGTAGGATAATTGATGTTATGCAGTCATGTTCCTTGTTACCGGTAAAGGCCCCTTGAATATTATAGTTATATCAACATAATTGAGAACCAATTACCAGGACCTTGGGAGTTAGGTCACCATGTGTTATCTTTTTTTTTTCAGGAGAAGTAGAATAGTAATATTTTGTTTAATATTGTTGTGTTGCTTTGACCCTCAACAAGACTCATTCACCAAGCTAGGAAAATGGGTCCCACTTGGATGGGACTCATTCACCCAAAGTGGCGAATGGGTCCCACAGGGGCTATTTTGCTTTCTAGAATGTTGGGGAGTGAAGAAATTAAGTTTATTTGTTGATTTTTTTGGGTTTTTTATCAAAATATGCCTCAAGATGCATAATATAGGGTCATAGGGGCCTATTAATGATGATATAAAGGTCACAAATGCAAGGGGTCCCAAAATCCACTATGATAATGTAAATAAATACACTTTACAACATTAAATTAATGAAAAATTGGGTATATTTAGTTTAGAAGACCCTAAATCCCATGTGAATGTGTAAAACACATTACAACACTAGATTAGGTCCATTTGATTTACAAGCCTCCTAAATTTAATATAAAGGTGTGAATAAATACACTTTACAACAGTAAATTATGACAAATTTAAGTTAATTTGGCTTAAAAAGGGCCAAAGACCTAATGTGGAAGTGTAAAACATCTCATGTCAACACTAGGTCAAGGTGACATTAGGTCCAATTTATCATTAATTATTCCAAAATCAAATGTGAAAATGTACACAATGACAATTTTTGACACTATATTTAGCCCCCACTTTAGTGAGAGGATGAACTTGCTTCAAACTCACACTAAAGTAGGCATCCAAGAGGGGTCCAATCATACTAATGCAAACAGTCTAGGATAACAAAGATCAAGGAGGTAACCAAGCCCCCAAGATCCAAGATCCTACATCAAGTCAACATAAGCACAAAGGGACATGCACAAGGTATGCAACATCAAAATACATGATCATGCAATGTCAATAACTAAAAGAAATAAAAACAAGTAAAAATAAAAATGAGGTGGATCAAGCTTTGACAAAGATGTGCTCACTCTAGGGCCACGGAATATTAGGTCATTCACGGGGTGAGTTATCCCAAAGAATTTGTTTAGTGAGAAAGTCATGCCAGTATGCCACCTTCCTATCATACTAACCATACCAAAGTTATCCTCCTGATAACTTTGATAAGGCACCACAATGTAATGCTTTTTTTAAATGCTTTTGTGATGTAAAAATTTTGTTAAAGGGGATTTTTCTTTGTTCGTGTAATGGCCTTCCTCTTAGGGAGCATTGTGTCTAATGTCTCCAAGAGAGGACAAATTAAAAGTCTCAAATTTTCACCCATGGGATACCTAATTCGCATCATGCCATGACAATAGATCATACACTCTTAGATGACATCAAACCCAATGACACCACCAAGAAGAGGACACCACAAGAAAAAAGGAAAATCACGCCATGAAATTTTTCCAAAGGATGTCATCTATGTATGCCCCCACTTTAAAGCCGTTGCTACACCATCACTGTGAGAAATTTCTTTAAAGGAGCCAATGATAAATGCTAACATGAAATAAGACATGAGATCCAACTTGGAAAGCCCTATGCCAAGTCATATGTTTCCAAATTGAACTACATAATGGATAAGTATGTCACATGTGATTCAACTTAAGGCATGTCGTCCACATCCCAAGATTGCTCTTATATGTACATTGAAGGAATTCAATGAGCCTAAAGAAACAATGACAAGTTTCATATGAGAACAAGGCTTCCTAACATCTTTCCCCTACTCAGTGTAGGACAAGGGTGATCCAAGAATGGGTGATGATATGCTACTCCTTACAAAAGGGAGATTATTTGCAATGATTGTAAAACATGCAATTTTGAGTATACTATGATCCTACTATTGGCATATGACTTGAGGATATTGTGTATGACTTCTAGTGTTGTCATTGATGGAAACCTCAATCATCTATCAGGTTCGTAGATCTAGATTTTCCCTTCCGACAGAAAGAATGAAGAATGGCGCTTTACCGGATTAGCAGTTAATGAACAGGGTATCTGATCAATTTATTGATGTATTTGCTTCACCAGATGATAATTTTTTGTTATGGATCATGGAGAAAGTTTTTTTTCACCCTTATCATTGTGCTTAATAATTATGGTGATGTTTTATTATTCTATGTTCAAGCTTAGATATCCGACAGAGTTATTTTTCTGTCTATTTGTTCTTTAAGGTCAACTTGTGTGTATATCATGTTGCGGATATATGCAGATGTATAAGTTATAATTAATTTGGTGTCTCCATGTTTGTATATCATGTTTGGGTCCCAACTAAGTCTTAACTGACTTTTGGGAGGTGTGCATCAAATATTGTATGTGCTTGAGCCGACCATTGGAAAAATTTTCTTTATTTTGTTCAAGCCAGCATATGGATGAAATTTCTAAGTAGCATATATATATAATCATTTTGAATTTTGAATGTTGTACATGTTGAGTGTGTCATAGTTTTAGTATTTTTTTTTTTTGTTGTGTGTGTAAAATAGACAATATCAGAAAGACTTGTGCTCAATCTAGCACAATTAGTTGGAGATATTTTTGAAGTAGAGCAGAACAGAGCAGCAGAAGAGCAGAAAGTGTGAATCTGATAGGAGGTTAGAATATGATCATTGTACCTTAATGGAATTGTAACCAAGATTTGAAGAAGCTATCTTCTCAGTACATCATTTTTGTTGTAATTCAAACATTTTGTAAGGAAATGAGCCTTCTTTTCTTTTGAGCAGTGAGCTCTAGAAAGTGTGCTTGAATGCAAGTGCATTCCTATTTCTCTTATACTTTTAACAAGGTATAAATTTTGGATTAACATCCAAAGTGGTTTTTCCCCTAACAGGGTTTCCATGAAAAAATAGTGGTGTTATGGTGTTATCTATACTTTTCTTTATGGTTGCATGCTTATTTTTTATTATGTGATATGAATGGTTTCAAATCTGGTTTATAATTTTAAGTTCATGTTGAACACTGATTCACCCCCCCTCTCAGTTTTCCTTGATTCCAACAACTGGTATCAAGGTAGTTTCCTCCTTAAAATTTTAATAGCTTGAGGTGGATCTTGAAGCTATGGACTCTAGCAATCTTAAACAAAAGCTTATGGTGGCACTTGATGATCTTGATCATTTGAAAGCATAAGTCTTGGAGCTAAAAGAAAATCTTGCTGATTCTAAGAAATTTATTCAATCCTTGAAAGATAAAATCAGCGAATCAAGAGAAAAGAGAAAGGAACTATGTGACCAGATAAAATTGAAAGAAGAAAGCATGGATGACATTCATCTAAATTAGACACTGAAAGAGATTACTGAAGAATGTTGGTGTATGGTGAAACCAAAAGGTTGCTTGCACAATCTCCTAGAAGACCTTTCACTGTCTCCTTCCTAGAACCTACTACCAATGGGTTCTTGTTGAGCTTAGATGACTATCCTAGTCCTGCTCCAACTCTTCTCAAAGAGTTTTCCACT
The DNA here is from genome assembly GCA_007258455.2 of Sequoia sempervirens. Taxonomy (NCBI): domain Eukaryota; kingdom Viridiplantae; phylum Streptophyta; class Pinopsida; order Cupressales; family Cupressaceae; genus Sequoia; species Sequoia sempervirens. Next base: position 790,230,623 of record VDFB02270651.1, read on the forward strand.
TGTGCTTTACCTTTGGAAGACCAATACCTCCTTTGAAACCGGTTACTCTCTCTTGGACTTAGAAGAATCTAAGTGCCAACTTCATCATCTTGCTTGAACTTCTTGTAGGGGTGCTAGAGACACTGTTTCCTTGCATTTCACATTCAATTGAATTCATCTTGGAGGGTCTTCAGTCCTCAATATACCCGATCTCAATATTTTGCCTTGAAGAGGCCTATTTCCTTGTAGCCCTTACCAGTCACTTTTCTGCTTTTCTTGGTGAAACTTGTCAAACAACCTAACAACTAAATTTCACTTTTGGACACCCTTTTCAGTCCTCTAAATGTTTCATAGAGTTTCAAAACCCTGTCTCATCCATACAATGGATTCCTACTATTAAGGGAAAATAGGCTAATTAGGCCTAATTCCTAGGGTTACACTAGTTTCTTGCCTTGTTCTTACACTAATGGATTGGATAGACTTCAATCCTTTTCAACATGTCAAGATATGACTAAGACCTACCTAAAGCCGTACTGTTTCCATACTGTACCCTCTACCCCTGCCTATACTCTTCAATTTTCACTATCAAACTCCTAACCGGACTGTCCTAGCTCACCTAGGGTTTTATTTTTAAAATGCTTTCTTTTCTCCCCATGATTCCTATTACTAAATATTTACAATTGACTGGCTCCCCTTCCATATTCAACCAATCTTAGGAAGATCCTGTGGTCAGTGTTTATGGGGGAGCCATTCAAAGTCTGACTGCTCAGAAACGGCAACTATAACCCTCTAGACTCTAAACTATGATTTCAAAGCAACAAAACAATTCAAAACAACTTGAATACAAAATGGAAAATACTCAAGACTACTGTATAAACACAAATCTAAGAGCTAGTTAACAGATCTAATTCATCTACAAGCACTGTCACTTGAGAACATACGATATACATAGGGAAATGCAGATTTCTCTATTCACACCAAAACAAAAACTTGATTACAATGCATCTAACTACTATCTACGAGCCATTTCCTTTTTACATAGATGCCTCTACCACATTTCAAGGGAAGTTGATCGATCCCATGCTCCTAAATTTCAGGGATTCCAATCCAACTAAGTTGCATGCAACCTAACAATGTTGCCATGCAACTTTGCAACATCCTTGCAACTTTGCCATCATCCTCCTTTTTAGGACCTCAATCTCCTTGATCTCGAGCCAACAACTCCCTTAACTGTCTCTTGGAATCTTCTAACAATGACCATGTGTTTAGAACACATTAAAGGCTCAACATTCACATTAACCTACTAAACTAATTAAAGCAAAAGATGCTTAACAAATACTAAGCTATGATGACCTTAGTCCTAATGACTAAGTCATTTATTCCACACACAAACAAGACCTTCTAAGGTCCAATCCTAAACACTCTAATACCCTGACTTGGCTAAGGTCAAGTACAAGCCAAAATTGCAACATAACAAACTAGAGTTTAGCCTAGGTGCTCCTACACCATCCTCCCCAAAATAGAAAATTTCAATCCACCCTTGGATTGAGCAAGTTGAGATCAATGCCCAACTTCTTGAACTCTGATTCCTTGATCCACACTGCATCTGCATTAGATTGATCATGCCTCTTAATCAGAAGTTCTTTGTATTCTTTGGTTCTAGTCCTCTTATAGACCCTGGTATCCAATATCTTGTCAGCTTGTTTGACTGCAGTGGAGGGTAGTTTGAGTTCTTCCACATCTTGGATGACTTCATGAAGGGTCTGATCCATGTTTGGTGGTGGTCCTTTGTAAGGCACCAGATTTGCAACATTGAAAATAGGGGACAGTCCATTGTCATCTAGTAGCTGCACCTTAAATGCATTGTTTCCATATTTCTCCAAGATAGGACAGGGACCTATCCTCTTCATTTGCAACTTGTGAGGAACTCCTTTCTGTAGTCTAGACTTGTTCAAATGAACCATCACTAAGTCTCCAACATTGAATTGAACTTCTTTCCTATGCTCATCCACCTTATTCTTATGTTTCATGATGTTTTCTGCCAGTGTTTTTCTGACTGTCTCATGAATCTCCTGTATTGCATAAGCAAAATCATCAGCATATCCACTTCCCTTGACTCCATCCTTCAACTCTCTCAGCTCATAGACACCTCTAGGATGTAGTCCATAGACAATTTCAAAGGGAATCTTCCCTGTTGATCTATTTACAATATCATTATAAGCATATTCAGCTTGCCCAATCAATTGATCCCATTGTTGACCATACTCCTTGGTCAAGCATCTTAAAAGGTTTCCAAGTGTCCTATTTACAACTTCGGTCTGACCATCAGTTTGGGGATGGTATGCAAATCCAAAGGATAAATTAGTGCCCATTCTTTGCCAAAGAGTCTTCCAAAAATGACTCATAAACTTAGTGTCTCTGTCTGATACAATGTTGATTGGTAAGCCATGAATCCTCACTATCTCTTTGAAGAAAAGAGAGGCTATTTGATTGGCATCATTGGTTGTTTTGCATGGTACAAAGTGAGCCATTTTTCTGAATCTATCTACAACAACATAAACATTGTCCATGCCTTGCCTTGTCTTGGGTAATCCAACTACAAAGTCCATACTCAAGCATTCCCATGGTCTAATAGGGATAGGCAGTTGTTGGTATAGGCCTGCATTTGAAGAAGTACCCTTGGCCTTTTGACACAGCATACAACTCTCCACATACCTCTTGACATCTAGGTCCATCCTTGGCCAATAATAAAACCTTTGGACAAGTTCTTGAGTTTTGGTGATCCCAAAATGACCACTCAATGCACCATTATGCTTTTCTTGTATCAAGTTCTCCCTAATGGAGCCTCTAGGAACACATAGTTGATTCCCTTTAAACAAAAGATCACTTTGTAAAGTATATTCATCATATTTGCTATGAAAATGATTCTTGTATTCAGCACATACCTTATAAATATCTGCAAAATCTTCATCATCTGCATATAGATCCTTGAAATGATCTATCCCCATGCTCTTCAACTGAATCTCTTGAATGGTGAGGACTCATGCGCTTGAGGCATCGCTTTGTTGAGAGATCCTTTCTTGTGCTTGATATTGAAGGTGTAGCTTGCAAGTACTCCACCCATTTCATGTCGTGACTCCCTTCTCTTGTGGTCAGGGAAACTAAGTGCTTTGGTTGTTACGGAATACACTGTAATTCCTTGCTTGGGAAGCAAGTAGTGCCTCCATTTTCTTAAAGCCTAGACCAATGCATACATTTCAAGGTCATAAGAAGAATACTTCTTCTTGGCTTCACTTAACTTCTCTGAATGAAAAGCCACCGGTTAGCCCTCTTGACTGAGAACAGCTCCAATAGCTACATTGCTTGCATCACATTCAATGGTGATTAGCTTCTCAAAGCTTGGTAACACCAAAATAGGTTGGGTAGCTATCTTTTCCTTTAGCAACTCAAAACTTTTGTTAGCTTGCTCATTCCATACAAACTTGGTCTTCATTCCTCCTTTTATGGTATCCAACATAGGAGCACAAATAGCACTAAACTATCTTATGAATTTCCTATAGTATTGAGCAAGACCATGGAAGCTTCTTACCTATGTTGTTGTCTTTGGAGTAGGCCAATTGAGGATTGCTTCTACTTTGCTGATGTCCATCTTCAAGTTTCCATGTGATAACACAAATCCAAGGTACACTAGCTCTATTTTGATGAACTCACACTTTTCCAAATTGATCATCATCTTCTCCTCTTGCAGCCTCTTGAAAATCAACTCTATCTGTTGGAGGTTCTCTTCTCTTGTTTTGCTATAGATTAGTATATCATCAAGATACACCACTACAAATTTTCCAATGTAGTCTTTGAGGATTTCATTCATGAGTCTCATGAATGTGGAGGGGGCATTAGACAGTCCAAATGGCATAACTAGCCACTCATAGAGACCCTCATTTGTTTTGAAGGCTGTTTTCCACTCATCTCCCTCATGTATCCTAATTTGGTGATAGCCACTCTTTACATCTATCTTGGTATAGTACCTAGCTTCACCTAGACAATCCATGAGATCTTCAATCCTAGGGATAGGGAACCTATACCTAATGGTTATCTTGTTTATTGCCCTAGAATCAGTACAAAGACTCCATTTTCCTCCCTTTTTAGGTGCTAAGACAGTGGGTACTGCACATGGACTAATGCTTTTCCTAATAAGACCTTGGTTGAGAAGTTCTTGAATCTGCCTGGCTATTTCCTCATTTTGTTGAGGAGTCATCTTATAGGCTGCTTTGTTTGGTAGGGTAGCTCCTAGTATCAAGTCTATACTATGACTTATGGCTCTTTTAGGAGGTAACGTTGCTGGTTGACCACTACTTACAATGCCTTCATAGGTCTGCAACAATTTCTATATCTCCTTAGGTAACTCTTATTTTTCAGCTGCTTTCTCTTTGCTCACCTCTCTTGGCTTGATCATCACTGTATAACCAACTCCTTCTCCTTCTTCCAAGTCTTCTAGGAACTCTTTTTCACCAACCATGAGCAGTTTAGGACCTGTTGTCTGCACCTTTGTATCTTCTAGCAAAGACTAAATTTTGAAGGTTACCTTATCTTTCTTGAAAGTGTAGAAATTCTTTGCTCCATCATGCACAGCTTGGTGGTCAAATTTCCATGGTCTACCTAGGAGCAAGTGGCATGCATCCATAGGTAACACATCACACAAAACTTTGTCCTTGTACTTACCAATTGAGAACTCCACCCATGCTTGTTCATTCACCAAAACATGTTGACCTTTATTGAGCCATGTGACCTTGTAAGGATTGTTGTGGGGTATCCTTGTCAACTTCAGCTTGCTGACTACCTCCTCTAACACAATATTGTTAGTAGATCCTGAGTCAATGATGACTCTACACACTTTCCCCATCATCTTGCACTTTATCCCAAATAGGGACCTCCTTTGGCTTGGTTCTTCTTTCATCGGTTCCTTGATCAAAGTTCTCCTCATCATGAGGTTCTCACCTTCCTCTGAATTCAATGGCACTTCAAGATGTTTATCTATTGTAGTTGTCTCATCATGAACTAGGTTGGTTCTCTTGTCACCTCCATGAGAAGTACTACCTTTCTCTGGACATCTATAGGCTGGGTGTCCCAATTGACTGCAGTGGTAACATTTCATGTTGGTGAAATAGTTACCTCTTCCTTGCCCACCACTTCTTCCTCTGGAGCTGGAGCCTCTTCCTCTACCACCTCTACTAGAGCTTCCTTCTTTCTATTCAGAGTATCTGACTTCTCCTTGGGCCCTTGGTTCTGAACTCCTTCCACCATAACCACCTCTTTGTCCTCTGTTGTCTTTCCCTTTACCTCTACTTTTGGGGTTTTGCTCTTGCTTCTTTTTTCCTTTCTCCTCTATCTTCAAAGCCATTTGATAGCATTGGCAGACTTTTTTGAAGTTCACTAGGCTCATGTCTTCTTGAATAGACCATTTAAGCCCATTTAAGCACCTTGCTAGCTTGATGCATTCATCTTCAACCACCTTTGATCTGAGGCACAATTTTTGAAACTCCTCGGTGTATGTTTGGACATCCATATCTTTTTTCCTAAGATTGTGTCTTCTCCTATGCAATTGGACTTCATAATCATCAGGGAGATAGGTCTACCTTATCTTAGTTACCATTCCTCTATAGGAAACTATGGGACCTTTGCCTTCTTTCTCTCTTTCAGCTTGTACAAATTTCCACCATGTGAGAGCTGCTCCTCTCAACCTTGACTTGGCCACCTTTACCTTTTGGGCCTCTGTTATCCCATTACATTCAAAGTGATTTTCAATGCTCTCAATCTAGTCCACAACTGAATCAGGGTCCATTTGTCCACTAAATAGTGGCACACCTTCCAATGCTTTACCACTTAAGGCCTACAATGCCTTCAAGAAGGGTTCTTCAGCAAGAACAGGGTCCGGCTTTGGAGATTCCTCCTCCAAGTCCTCTTCTTTTTCCTTTGCTTCCTGCTCTTCCTTCTACTCTCTCTTATCTTTCACTTTGTCTGTTGTTTCATGGACCTCATCCAAGAGCTTCTCCATTCGAGATAACCTTTCTCTTAGTCTCTGGTTATCCTCCTCTTGCTCTTCTACCTTTTTAGCCAACTCAGCATTAGTCACCATGGTTCTTTCCTCTGGTGTGTTCTCTCCTACTGACTCAGTGGGCTGCAACATCAATCACAAGCCTTGATCAAACAAAGGCTCTGATACCAATATGGTGTATGGTGAAACCAAAAGGTTGCTTGCACAATCTCCTAGAAGACCTTTCACTATCTCCTTCCTAGAACCTGCTACCAATGGGTTCTTGTTGAGCTTAGATGACTATCCTAGTCCTGCTCCAACTCTTCTCAAAGAGTTTTCCACTTGTGCTTTACCTTTGGAAGACCAACACCTCCTTTGAAACTGGTTACTCTCTCTTGGACTTAGAAGAATCTAAGTGCCAACTTCATCATCTTGCTTGAAGCTTGCAGGGGTGTTAGAGACTATTTCTAATCTTGAGAGGTGGCAGCAAATTAAAATGTATTCAAACTCCCAAAAACATAGTTTTCCTCGAGAGAAACTTACTCCAACTAGCCAAACCACAAAACCTCATTTTAAGCCAATTTGAGGAGGGTTTAATGAAAATATGGGTTCCAAGACAAATCACAACATTCCAGTGCCTCACACCTTCATAAAATGACCTTAGAAAACTCAAAACACTATCACATATATAGTTCCAATCACATTTTTCCAAAACCTTACTTTAGTTCCTCAATTTCTCATGGAAACTCATGAAAACACCCTAGGGCATCACCCTAAAACCATAAAAGTTGCATTTCCTGTCTCCCAAACCATTGGTACATGTAAAATACCATGAAACAAGTCATTCCACCGAGTTACAGGGCTGGACAGTAGGTGGAATGGCTATAACATCACTTTTACACCAATCAAACCCTCAAATTAGTTAGAAACAGGCAGTCCCAGAAAAATGAAGAGATCTCCCTCAAAACTCAATATTAGAACCTCTAATTGGATTTAAATGAAAGATATTTCATGCCCCTACAATATTATATAAGTCTCAGAGCATATGGTGGTGGTACAGATCCGTACAATGCTTGCAAAGTTTAGGAAAACAGAAAAAACATGGGGTTTCAGACCACCCGGCAGTAAAATGAGGATATCTCACTCGATTCTCAATGAAATAACACCATTCAAATGCCAAAAGAAAGCTTATTCAATTATCTATCCATCCATTATATGCTTGGAGTGTGGAACAATACGTACAGGTCGTACAATGCTCATGATCAGCAATTTCTTAATGGAAAACACAAAAAACAGCAAATTTCTTATTAGAAACTCATTCCAAACTTCTTCAACAGCCTCCCCTTCGAGATATTACAACAATATATCATGCTACCACCTGAAAACTACCTCTTGGGGCGTTCAACTTCCATAACCACCCTTTAATTAGATTCTAAAATGACAATTTTGCCAATTTTGCCCTTAATCACTATCCCATTACAACTTGATCAACTTGATTTTTGCAAATACCACCTAACTGACCTATTAAGCCCTCCAATACATTGAAAATGGTCATTGAGACCTTATTTAACATGGAATAAGACCCTACTCCCCATGTCCCTTAAAACTCATGATTTCACATGGCTTTTGCATTATGAGTCAAACTGACAAATTCAACTAAATGACTCAAAACCCTTTCAAATTACATTATGACTGGTCCTTTAGACCTTATTAAGCATAAAATAACAAAAGACACACCTAGGTATCAACTTAGACTTCACAAGGTGTAGGTGCTCCTGCACCATACACCCCCCCATAAAAAGGACTCTTGCCCCAAGAGTGGAAACTTGTTCTTGGCCTTCTCATTGCTGCTTCAAGCATCTTCAGACCTGGTACTAATCTCTTTAGTCCTGGATGAAAATTTGGTGTTGTTCTAGGCCTTAGACCTGCAGACAAACAAACATTAGAATCATATAAACCTGCTCTCTTCCTTGCTCCACCCATACATGGGTAGCTCCTCACCATTCCTTGCACATTCTGCCTTACTATCTCTGTGATCAGACCTGCATGCCTCTGCTTAAATTTTTTTTTTTGTAATGCCCCTAGACCTGCCATGTCACCATCCTCTTGTACCCCTGCACTAACAACTTTATCCTCTTTTGCATTACCAAATTTCACTTGTCTTGCACTCACTACCTCATCAAGTTGTTTTGTCACTGTCAAATCAGACTTAGGCACTGTATTTCCTGCAAACTTTTTTTGTTTCTTAACCCTGCTCTTGACTACAGGGCATTCAATGGCTCCTACTAACACACTTTCATGCAAACTCACTGTCAACACTTCTTTTACCCCTACATCAAACCTTATATCTGCATTTTCAGTCTTAAAACAGTGAACAACATCAGAAAATTGGTTCTCCTTCATTACATTTATAGGTTCCTTCTTGCCACACATTATTACTTTTGCCTTACCTTTGATATCTTCTACAAGAGGAGTTAACACAAAAGAATGACCATCTTGAACTATGGTGTAAGTATTTTCCCTACCATCATACAATGCCCTCTTGTCATATTGCCAAGGTCTGCCTAATAAGAGATGACAACAGTCCATTGGAAGAACATCACACACAACACTATCATGATAACCACCAATTTGAAAATCCACTATAGCCTTTTCATTCACCAACAAAGATTGATCATCAGTTAACCATGAGATTTTATAGGGACATTCATGAGGAATCTTTTTCAATCCTAACTTATTGACCATTTCACATGACACCATGTTTTCAGTTGATCCAGAATCAATGACTACTCTACATACCTTGTCCTTGCACTTACAATTTGTCTTGAAGAGACTTTTCCTTTGCAAAGGTGCTTCCTCTTTTGCTGCCTTCAAGATTGTTTTTCTCACCATCAACATTTCCCCAACCTCAGGATCTGCATTCCTACTTGGAGAACAATTACTTTCACACTCCTCTTCTGTACCAATTGTGCTCTTCTATCAATCTTCTTGTCTCCACTAGAAGAACTACCAACCCTCTCAGGACACTTCCATGAAGGATGGCCAAACTCATTGCATGTGTAGCATCTTCCTGCAAAATCATTAGAACCTCTACCAATACCAAACCTTCCTCTACCTCTAAAACCAAAACCACCTCTAGAATCATTGTGATCTTTACCTTTGTTTGCTCCTTGATCTTCATTTGGCTGCTTTGATGTAGAAGGTATTCCTCTTCCTCTTGCACTAGGACCACCTCTTCCTCTTACTGCTTTCTCTTGTCTCCTTTTAAGCTTCTCCTCCACCCTGATTGCCATTTGATAACAATCCTCTACACTCCTAGGGTTAGCCAAAACCAATTCATCCTGTATATTAAGCCTCAAACCACCAATATATCTAGCAATTTTTTCATCTTCATTCTCATGATGACCAGACCTCAAACTTAATTTATAAAACTCCTCAGTATAGGACTTAATATCCATTTCCCTTTGCCTCAAACTTTGCAATTTTTTAAACATTTGAATTTGGTGATCTTTGGGTAAGAATTTACCTTTGAGTTTAGATATCATCTTGTCCCATGATGTGATTTTAGACTTTCCTTGTTTCCTCCTCTCAGACTGAAAGTAATTCCACCATACCAAAGCATGACCCTGCAACTTAGTCTTTGCAATCCTTATTCTTTGCTCCTCGGGAACTTCTTCACATTCAAAATGGTTATCTAATGCAGCAATCCAATCAAGTAGTTCTTCATCATTTAGACTACCACCATATTTAGAAACATCAAGTTTTACCTTAGGCTTGTCACCTTTCACTGCCTTCAACAACTTTGCCATTCTTTGGTCTTCTGGATCAAGTTCTTCTTCCATGTCTTCAAACTCCTCATCTTCCTCTTCTTCTGGCTCACTCTCTTCAGCATCTCTTCTCTTGTTTGTCTCCAGGGCTATGACTCTCTCTTCCAACTCTTTGAGTTCTCTTGCATGCCTTTCCTTCATCTCCCTCATCTCTTTAGCCATATCTTTGCTCTTTGGAGGCATCTTGTCAACCTTTCCTTTTCTTCAACCTAGAAAATGCAAACCAAAACCTACTCCCTGCTCTGATACCACTATGATGCAGAGGTGGCAGCAAATTAAAATGTATTCAAACTCCCAAAAACATAGTTTTCCTCAAGAGAAACTTACTCCAACTAGCCAAACCACAAAACCTCATTTTAAGCCAATTTGAGGAGGGTTTAATGAAAATATGGGTTCCAAGACAAATCACAACATTCCAGTGCCTCACACCTTCATAAAATGACCTTAGAAAACTCAAAACACTATCACATATATAGTTCCAATCATATTTTTCCAAAACCTTACTTTAGTTCCTCAATTTCTCATGGAAACTCATGAAAACACCCTAGGGCATCACCCTAAAACCATAAAAATTGCATTTCCTGTCTCCCAAACCATTGGTACATGTAAAATACCATGAAACAAGTCATTCCACCGAGTTACAGGGCTGGACAGTAGGTGGAATGGCTATAACATCACTTTTACACCAATCAAACCCTCAAATTAGTTAGAAATAGGCAGTCCCAGAAAAATGAAGAGATCTCCCTCAAAACTCAATATTAGAACCTCTAATTGGATTTAAATGAAATCTATTTCATGCCCCTACAATATTATATAAGTCTCAGAGCATATGGTGGTGGTACAGATCCGTACAATGCTTGCAAAGTTCAGGAAAACAGAAAAAACATGGGGTTTCAGACCACCCGGCAGTAAAACAAGGATATCTCACTCGATTCTCAATGAAATAACACCATTCAAATGCAAAAAGAAAGCTTATTCAATTATCTATCCATCCATTATAGGCTTGGAGTGTGGAACAATACGTATAGGTCGTACAATGCTGTGATCAGCAATTTCTTAATGGAAAACACAAAAAATAACAAATTTCTTATTAGAAACTCATTCCCAACTTCTCCAACAGCCTCCCCTTCGAGATATTACAACAATATATCATGCTACCACCTGAAAACTACCTCTTGGGGCGTTCAACTTCCATAACCACCCTTTAATTAGATTCTAAAATGACAATTTTGCCAATTTTGCCCTTAATCACTATCCCATTACAACTTGATCAACTTGATTTTTGCAAATACCACCTAACTGACCTATTAAGCCCTCCAATACATTGAAAATGGTCATTGAGACCTTATTTAACATGTAATAAGACCCTACTCCCCATGTCCCTTAAAACTCATGATTTCACATGGCTTTTGCATTATGAATCACACTGACAAATTCAACTAAATGACTCAAAATCCTTTCAAATTACATTATGACTGGTCCTTTAGACCTTATTAAGCATAAAATAACAAAAGACACACCTAGGTATCAACTTAGACTTCACAAGGTGTAGGTGCTCCTGCACCATGGGGGTTTGAGGGGTGCTTTCTCTGGTGTGGGCTTGTTGCTCTCAATTTCTTGAGGGTTTGCTTGTCTATTTGGAGATTTTCTTCTTCTATTCCATGGCGCATGGGGAGTTGTCGGGGGCTGGACCCAAAATGGACTTCTGCTCAGCTTTTGGTTCGAAACCCTTGCCACAGGGGTCTCAGCTTTATGATAATAATTTATTTGCTCAGAACTTGGAGAAGATCGAGATGGGTCCTTCTGGAGGGCTTCGGTTGCCAAAGATTAATGGCTGCTTAGAGAGGTGTAAAGAAAGGCCAAATGTCGTGATCCCGCTGGAGATGCTCGTCGAAGATATTGAATATTACTCATGACATTCCCTTTATTGCAAATTTTTGGGATTGAAACTCTCATTACAGTTTTTGGAGGCCTGGGCCTAGAGGACTTGGTTGCCGGAAGGTGAGATGGAGATTAGGCTCCTAGCTAATAACTATTTTATGGTTACCTTCGATTGCATGGTAGATAGGATCAAGGTTTTTGAAGGAGACCCTTATTTTTACAATCAGGTGGGTCTGTTTATCAAGCCATGGCATGCAGGCTTCGATCCAGCCGAGGAGATTCCAAGTCAGGTTCTTGTTTGGGTTAGATTGTCGAGGCTCTCGGTTGAGTGCTGACGAGAGGATGTTTTGCATCTTCTTGCTTCAATGCTTGGTAAACCTGTGGGCTCTTCGCAATAGATGCAATTCAAAAAGGTAATGACATTTGCCCAGTTTTGCGTGGAAATTGATTTAAGTAAACCATTGCCAGACTCTCTGGAAGTGTGCGTAGGATATTACACATGGATTCAACAGCTTGACTATGAGACTTTACCATTTAGATGTCGTTTATGTCATGAGTATGGACACTTACTGCGTAGATGCCCAAGGGCCAAGCCTTTGGAGACTAATTCTTCACCACCCTCCAGTAATTCGCCTAGGGCAGACAAGGGAAAGGGTCCTATTTTGGGTACTGGTAATGCGGAGGAAGGCTTTATCCCTTTTAGATCTCAGAACAGAAATAAGGGGCATAAAAGGACTATGAAAGAGAGGCAAGATGAGGATAATTTTAATAAATTTGAGGTTTTGGAGGATCTGAGCCAATTGGAAGTGAATCCAGGTTTGGTAGATTTGGATCAAGGAATTTTGGGTACTGATCAGCAGGGGCAGTTGGTTGAGCTGGAGTAGGCAAACCATCAGGTGGTGAGTTTGGGCTTATAGGATGTTAAGCTAGTTGGGAGAGGCTCTGGTCACAAGGGGATTAGTCTCAAGTTCTCTCCTGCTTGCAGGTTGTGTGACCTTGCATTTGGAATCTGACCTAATGATGGAGGCTCAGAAAGAATCAGGTAGTGTTGTGGTGAAGGACAGTGAGGCTTTGTCTCATCCCGCACGAAGGACAGACTTGGAGGCTAGAAAAAACAATAAGCTGTCCCCTCATTTGGGCATACTGCAAAAAGATCTTAAGAAAGGTGGGGTAGAGAAAGTCGCTAAACTAGGTAGGAAAAAGGATATGGAGAAGATCAAATTGATAGGGGAAAATTTGGTGGAATCAGGGTCAGTCAAAACTCAGGACTCATTTCTCAATCCCCTTGAAATGATTGTTCTATCATGGAATGTTAGGGGCTTAAACAGTGGCCCTCGACAAAAAGTTGTTCGGAACTTGATTAGATGTCAGTCTCTTGATATTCTCTTTTTGCAAGAGACCAAACTTTCTATGGAATGTATGATGGGTATTACACCCAAGCTTTGGATGAATGGGGAATGCCAGTGCATTGGTGCTCAGGGATCTTCTAGAGGAGTGGCTTGCTTATGGAACCCTCAGAAGATTTTCCCCCAGTGGTGGGTGTCCTTCAAGTCCTCTATCTCTATGGTGGCCTCTTGTTATGAATTTGGGGAGTTGGTTCTGTTTTCCAACATTTATGCGCCTCTAGATATGTAGGGCCAACAACTTTTGTGGTCAAACATTTGTTATGTACGAAGTTTGAATCCTTACCTTTCGTGGATCATTGGGGGTGACTTCAATGCTATCACTGAGATTGCTGAGAAACGAGGTGGTACTAGGAAGTTGGAGGCTTCTGCTTTACTGTTCCACGACAATATTTCTGCGTTGAATCTCGTTGATATCAAGCCCGGCAATGGTCAGTTTACCTGGAACAATCGGAGGCCTGGTGAAAGCTGCATTGCAGAGCGTCTGGATCGATTTATGGTTTCTTACTTTTGGGTTGGTGATAGGTGGTCTTCAAGCTTGAAGATTCTGGACTAGAGGGGCTCGGATCATTGGACTATAAAACTTATGGTCCTCTCGGTTGGGCGACCCCACAAGCCCTCCTTCAAATTCCAGCTTATGTGGTTGCGGGATCCTGACCTTCATGATTATGTTGCTCAGTGGTGGCGGGAGGGTAGACCTTCTTTCGGTATGGCTATGTATGTCTTTTCTAAGCTTCTTCAATTTGTTAAATATAAGCTTAAGCATTGGAATAGGCAATGTTTTGGAAATATTTTTAAGGCCAAGTCTGATGCTCAAGCTAAGTTGGATGGCATTATGAGGGTGATTAGGGAGAATGGGGTGTTTGTGAGTTTGTTGCAAGAGGATTCCAGGGCTTTGAAAGCTTTGGAAGAATGGGAATTGAGGGAGGAGATCTTTTGGAAACAAAAAGCTCAGATTGATTGGCTTCAGGAGGGGGATAAAAACTTTTCTTTCTTCTTTCATTCTGTTAAGGCACGGAGGCATGGTACTCTATTCCTATTTTGGTTACAGATAGGGGAGAGACTCTGACTTCTTTTCAGAGTATTTCAAATGAAGTTGTTCATTATTTTTCTTCCTTTTTCAATGAGGAGTTGCAAGGGAATTCGGTGGAGGAAGCTCAGGTCCTCTCTTGTATCCCTCAGCTGGTGTCTAGGGAGATGAGGGAGGATCTTATGGGTGAGATCACTCTAGAGGAATTGGAGGGGATAGTGTTTTAGATGAAGAAAGAAAAAGCCCCTAGTTTTCCTTTTACTATTTTATGCTTTAATCATTTCTTCTACTAAGTTTCAAAGACATTACCAAGACCTTACATACCTTTTATATGCCTTTTATATACTCTTAAGCAATTTTAAGTATGTGGAAATGAAAATGTTATGTTGATATATGCCTATATGAATGCATGAATGTCTATGGAATTTAGTATGATTTTATGTTTAATTTATGATTGTTAATAATGTGGATGCCTTAGGAATGAGACTAACACCTTGTAGCAAGAAGGATTATTAACTTGCAACAACAGATTTTCCAACCCATAGCATAAGGACTGTGAATGGTTGTAGAGGAGAAGTCAAATGGCTAAAGGCACAACACTTTTAGAAGGAAACGAAGGTGATCATTTATTGATCAACCATGAATCACTGCTTAACACTCTTGCTCACCGAATAAGACCACTAAGAGGAGAAGGAGTCTACTCTCATCAAGATTGGTTCATAACACAACTATTCTTAAGTACATGTCTCTATCATAGTAGTTAAATTGTTGGGCATAGAGTTATAAATTGGTTTCTTTGCTCTTGCTTTATAGTTATTATTTTCTATTTTAAACTAAGTCCTCTTCCTATCTTTGAGGGAGAGTGGACAATTGCTTTATGAGTTTGTTTTTGGTCTCAAAAGAATAAAACTCCTCACAAACCCTATATAGTGGTATCTATTATCAAAGAGTAAATCTAGTTGATAAGTTGATTATTGATAGAACTTGGGTATGTGCAAGATCATCATGGAAAAAATAGGCCCTTAAGTGGCAAAAAATTCAGAAAAATTAGAGTTAGGCAACTTGACATAAAAAATTGAATAAGTTATCTATATTATTTCAAAAATATGTACAAAATTGAATATAGTTTCTAAACTACTAGGTTTATTTTTATTTTTTAAAATCTATTTGGTGAAAATTGAAATTTCAATGTAGTAGTACTTAAATTTCAAGGAAAAAATAAGAAGTAGGTGTTTGTCTGACCACCCTAACCACTATAAAATGATAATATTTTTTTATAATATTTTAGATATAAGTAGAGGACTCATGTCTGGATGTGATGCATATTTTTTTGTAATTTTTTCCAAGTAAATAATTAATTATGAATTTTTATTACAACTTTTTAAAATATAAAAACTCGTATGTCCGACCACCTTAACTTGGTCAAAATTTCATGAATTTTTTTATCCTATAGTATACAAAACATAGAATGTGACACATGTTTTGATTCAAAAATGTGATACCATTTGAAAGCTATAGATGTTTTTCAATTAGCACAATTAGGACTTTAGTCATAATTCAAATAGAAAATGAATAATAATTATTAATTAAATTCAAAATAAAATATAATTTATATTGGTGGAAAGTTGAGAATCTTCTTTTTTTCTTTTTTTGAAAGAGGGGTAAAAACTTTATTGAAACTCAAAAAAGAAGATTACAAGAAAATCTCAGAACAATAGCTCCGAGAGAAAAGCACAAGAACAACAGAAAAACTAGAGCACTAGTCAACCAACTCCACAACCATCCATATCCTCGGTCAAGATCCTCCTCAAATCCAGACAAAAATCCTAGGGAAGATGTCTCCATTCCTCAACCCTCCAAACATCAACATGATCAGAAGCCCACTTCACCAAACAATCAACAGCCTTATTCCACTCACGTGGAATGTGGAGAAAGGACACAATCTCCATCCTAAAACTAATTTGCAAAATCTGTTGAACAACCAAAGCCAACTGCCAATTAACATCCTTCACCTTACATTCAATCAACAAATTCACAATAACCTGAGAGTCAGATTCACAAATAACCTTACGCCAACCTAGAGTATAAGCACTCTCCAGAGCATAGACAATCGCTAATCCCTCCATAAAATTATTAGCCTGCCAACCTTTATAAATAGAAAAGAAGAACACAACTTCACCTAAATAGTCTCTACCCACGCCGCTAATCCCAGCTAGTCCAGGATTACCTCGGGAAGAGCCATATGTGTTAATCTTTAAGATATCCTCAGGAGGAGGCATCCATCTACCCATCCTTTAAACTTTCTTTTTGGCACGTCTACCCCTTCTGACATAAGCAGAGGCAGGAGAAAAACCTTAAAAACCCATTTTGTCAGTAATTTCAGCATCCCCTCTATCAAGTGGGAACATCACCTCACATTTAGCTTCCATAGTCTCCTAGATCATTCCCAAAATTCTATGCCAAACTTGTTGGATTCTTAACCTTTCCCCATGGAAAATCCTACGATTTCGTTCTAGCCAAATCTGCCAGAGAATAAAGGTAGGTCCAATGCACCAAACAATCTGAAGAAAAGGAGTCAAAGTAGGGGGCTTACCCAAACTTCTCCAGAATTCCACCAGGGATGAAGCATGAACACAAAGGTGTTTCCAAACACCCCACCAAAGGTGTCATAGCTGTAAGGAGAAAGTACATATGAAGAATAAATGTGAAGAGTCCTCACTAGCACCACACAAAACACATAAGGAAGGTCCATGAAATCCATGCTTCTGAATATTGTCCCAAGTCAAACACCTATTCCAGGCCAAAGTCCACACAAAGCAATTACATTTTGGCCAAGAGAACTTATTCCACACATACTTCCACCAATGGACCTCTTCTCCATTCAACCTGCTAGCCATCAATTCTTGATATCCACTAGCCATAGAAAAAATGCCTTTAGGATTTGGATGCCAAGCAAGAACATCCTTATCCTTGAGGGAACTACAGTGTCTAACTGATAAAATACTATGAAGCTCGGCACAATCTTCCTCCAAACCATCCACCGGCCACTCACGCGGGGACTTCTAGCTAGCAACCTCCAGCTGACCACAAGGGTGAAAAGATTTAAAATCACTCACCCTTGACCAACCAGCCTCAAATAAGCACTAGCAGAGAGCCAATAAATTAAGAAATTGAGAGATAATGGGAGGAGAACCATCCCAAGAGTCTGACCAAAAGAGAGCATCAGTTCCCTTCTTACATATCCAAAATAATCCCTCCTTAATCAAAGAAGCCCCTTTCTTGAGAGTCCCCCAAATTACTGATCCACTTCCCACCAGAGGATAATGAGGAACCTCCTCCTTTGGGATCCCAGGAAGATACTTATGAAGTAGAATTCTAGCCCATGGCTGATCTTGCTCCACACACCATCTCCAATAAAGTTCTACAGCCAAAGCCATCCCAGATAAAGTCGATTGCCTCAAACCTAGACCACCCAACTGTTTAGGAGAGCACACAATATCCCATCTGACAAGGCTCCATTTAGAAGAAGACAAGTTTCCGGCCCATCAAAATTGCCTTGCCAAGGAATCCAATTCCTTAACAAAGCCCATCAGAGCCACCTGAAGCATACATCTATACAAGGGAAGAGCCTAAACCACAGATTTAAGCAACTGAACACACCCAGCAAAGGAAACCCATCTATGAGTCCAGTGATTAACCTTCGCTCGAAATTTATCAAGAATATGCTGCCAAGAATCTCTAGGGAGCTTACCAGAAGAGATTGGAATACCCAAATAAGTCAAAGGAAGAGAGCCTATCTGAAACCTCATAATAAAAGAAATTCTCTATTGAATAGGTCCAGGTGTATTAAAAAAGAAGATGGATGACTTATCTTCATTAATTAATTGACCAGAAGCAGTGAGATAAACATCCAAAGCCTTACGTAGATTAGTAGCCTCCCTGATTGTGGCCATACCCATCAAGGTAGTATCATCCACAAATTGTAGGTGTGATTGAGGAGGTAGCTCATTGCCCCACCTCCACCCATGGATAACCCCTGACTCAACGTTACTTTTCAGCAATCTCCCCAGCCCTTCAGCAATAAGAAGAAAGAGATAAGGGGAAAGAGGGTCCCCTTGCCGAAGACCACGAGAAGCTCCAAAAAGCTCAGTGTGCTCCCCATTGATTAAAACAGAGAAGGAGGTAGAAGTTACACAACACATAACCCACTGAATCCAGTCCTCAGCAAATCCAAAGGCCCCAAGAATATTCTGAAGAAATGACCACCAAACTCTATCATAAGCCTTAGCCATATCAAGCTTGATAAACATTGCCTTAGCTTTTGATGTAGCCATAGAGTGGATAGTCTCTGTAGCAATAACAACTCCATCCAGAATTTTTCGGTCAGCCACAAAGCCTCCCTGCTCCTTAGAGATAAGCCATTTAAGCCATTTCTTCAACCTTTCAGCAATCACCTTAGAGATAATCTTATAAATCACATTACAAAGGGTAATGGGACGAAATTGGCTTAACCAATTTGCCCCATCATGTTTTGGGATGAGGGCAAGAAAAGTGGAGTTCAATGCACAAAGCATCTGTTTATTCCTCTGAGATTCCTAGACCACCTCTAATAAATCAGCCTTAATAATATCCCAAAATTCTTGAAAGAATTCAATCGGAAACCCATCAGGATCCGAAGCTTTCCCTTTCTTCATATGGAAAACAATCTCCTCCAACTCCTCCAAAGAAATATAACACATAATATTATCATTCATTTCTCTAGTAACAAGTTGGGGAATGCAAGAAAGAACCTTAACTTCCTCAATAGAACCCTCTTGAGTGTCCTCCCTAAGAAGAGAAGTAAAATACTATATTGCCTCTCTAGATATCTCCTATAAGGAGGAAAGTTGTTCTCCCCTATCATTCACAAGCACTGGAATAGAATTAACATGCCTCCTTGCCTTCACTGAATTGAAGAAGAAGGCGGTATTTTTATCCCCCTCTTGAAGCCACTCCACACGAGTTTTTTGTTTCTAGTAAATTTCTTCACACATTTCACATTCTTCCAAGAATTTTAAGGCCATAGCCTCTTCCTGAAGCAATGCTTCTGACAAACCATTCTCCCTAATTTCCCTGGTTATATTATCTAACTTAGATTGAGCAATAGCTTTTTCATGAAAAATGTTCCCAAAACATTGGCGATTCCAATACTTAAGCTGGTATTTAACATATTACAATAGCTTGGCAAAAGTATACATAGTTGTGCCATAGGCGGGCCTACCAATCCTCCACCAGTGAGCAACATAGTCTTATAAAGAGGGATCACACAACCACATAAGTTGGAACTTGAAAGAAGGAGATCGATCCACCTGAGCAGAGGACACCACTAACTTAATAGGCTAGTGATATGAACCCCGCCAATCCAAAATCTCCGAACAAGTAGACCAACCACCACCAACCCAAAAATAAGAAACTAGAAAGTGATCAAGTCTTTCCGCAATGCACTTCTCCCGATTCTCTGGTTGTTCCAGGTAAACTGTCCATTTCTAGGCTTGATATCCACCAGGTTCAAAGTCGATATGTTATCATGAAGCAAGAAAGCAAAAGGTTCCAATCTTGCTATATCACCCTGTTTCTCAGCCAACTCAGTAATTGCATTGAAATATCCAGCCATAATCCAAGGGTGATAAGGCACCATACTTCGGATAAACCTTAAATGGGACCATAAATATTGCTTACCCAAAAGGTCAGTAGGAGCATAAATGTTGGAGAGGAGGATAGTTTCCCCAGTCTCAATGCTTGTAGCGACCAAAGACATGGAAGATTTAGAAGACATCCACCAGAGAGGGCGAATCCTCAAAGGATTCCAAAGGCAAGCCACACCCCCAGCAGTACCATGAGCACCAATACACTGGAAATCACCTCTACTCCACAACTTAGATGATAAACTAGTCATGCTTTCAATAGATAACTTTGTCTCCTGTAAAAAAAGAAAATCAGGAGAGTGAATTCGCACCAAGTCTCGAACAGCTTTTTGTCTAGTGCCACTGTTCAAGCCTCGTACATTCCAAGAGAGAATGATCATTTTGGAGGATTAGAAAAGTGGGAGTCAAGAGTTTTGACAGAACCTGACTCCATTAAAGTCTCCCCCATTAGCTTGATTTTCTCAAAATCTTTCTTTCTTCCAGTCTTGGAAGGCTTCTCAATAGTCCCTTTCTTCAAGTCTTTCTGAAGAATACCCAATGCAGGAGAAGCCTTGCTTCCTTTTGCTGCATCAGAAACTATTTTCGAAGGAGGACTAGTTGTTTCTCCCACCATCAATGGCGCAATAATCATAGACTCAGGTTCCCTAGAATTCCCCAAACTCTGATCTGTGTCCATTTGCAAGGCCCTCTCTATCTGTGGAATTTGAATTTCCTCTGTGACAATGTCTTCCTGAACCTCTTCCATAACACTCTGGCCCATTCCCAACATACCAGGGTTCACCTCCTGTAGACTGAGATCATCCATAACCTCAAACCGGTTAAAGGTATCTCCCTCTTGTCTTTCCTTAAATGTTCTCTTCTGACCCCGATTCTTATTGTGAACTTTAGCTAGAATAAAACCCTCACCACCTACAACCTCACTAGACATAGGCGCTTTTCCTTTGTCACCCCTTAGAGGGTTACGAGGGAGTTGAGATGACTGAGTCTCTGGTGGCTTAGATCTTGGGCATCTTCTCTGAAGATGGCCATATTCATGGCACAGACGACAACGAAATGGCAATGTTTCATAGTCTAACTGTTGAACCCAAGAATATGAACCCGCCCAAATTTCTAAGGAATTAGGAAGAAGGTTACTTAAATCTAATTCAACACAAATGCGAGCAAAAGTCATTACCTTTCTTTCCCTCATTTGTTGAGAGTCACCCACAGGTTTACCCAATAGCGCAGCCACATTGTGCAAGATATCATTATGCCAGCACTCAGGAAATCTGGGGAGACGCACCCAAACAGGAACAAGATTCGGTAGTTCCTCTGAAGGATTGAAACCCGCATGCCAAGGTTTCATAAAAAGACCAACCTGATTATGAAAATAAGGTCCACCCTCAAAA
The DNA here is from genome assembly GCA_007258455.2 of Sequoia sempervirens. NCBI lineage: Eukaryota > Viridiplantae > Streptophyta > Pinopsida > Cupressales > Cupressaceae > Sequoia > Sequoia sempervirens. Next base: position 790,251,846 of record VDFB02270651.1, read on the forward strand.
ACTTTGTTCTGATCTGTCATGCAATTGAAAACCACCATGAAGTAGTTGTTTGCCAACAACATAATGTCCATTTCCCCCTCAAGAGACCAAGTCCGCTGCGACCATGACTCCAAAAATTGAAGTGAAACCCTCATGCCCATGAATTTGCAAAGCAAGGCATGCTTCGAAAAATATTCAATGTCCTCAGCAATGGATTCTGGCTGAATCTCCAAAATGGGTCTCTCCTTAGAGCGTTCTAGGCAACCGTTCACCTTCAGAATTCGAGATCCTCATGTAGGCACAAAACCTCCATCTCCAGCATCATTGGCAAATAAACTATTATCAAACATTTTTGTCTTTTGCTTTGGGGAAGAAACCCCAATGGCAGCACAAAAGTTCAAAGGGGATTTTTCCCCAGAAATCTTGCCTGGAGCCATAACCATAGGCGAAAGCACACTCTACAAAAACCAAAGAAGAAGAAAACCAACAAAAGAAAAGTTGAAACTACAAACACTAAGAGATAGAAAGCCAGCCCCAACCCCGTCTGGCAGCCACAAAACACAACCCAAACACCTGAAAAATCCCAACCCCACATCCAACTCGAAAACAAGAAGCAAATAATCCCAAGATCGAGCACATGCAAGAATGAAAGGCCCCTCATGCAGGCCGCAACCTGCACAGACCAATGCTCTCCATCGCCCTTTTTTTCCCCGTTGAGAATCTTCTTTAAAAACCCTTTTTGTTTCATCAATTTTGGGTAATTAAAAAGTCGTTAGCCACATATCCTATAGATACCCATCATATCGCCACTTTTTGGCCCATCATGATCCTGACATACTAAGTTAGTTGTTCATCTATTAATAGTTGCATCAATAGATATGCGTTATTGAATAAGAAATCTTCAATAGATTCTTGTTGGATTGTAAGAGTTCAATATTTACATGCAATAAAGGGAATTAGTTTGATATCATGAATTGTTGAATAAGTGAGTGTTTGACAGCTTCTATGGAAGCAACAACTTAAGCAAGGGCCACTTGAGGTACTACTAATCCACTTCATTTTTCAATGTTAGATTAATTGATGCATTGTTGAATTTAGTTAGCAATTTCTAGTTATATGCATGTGTTGTAATTCATGAAAGTCATTATGTAGTTTTGAATTAAATTATGTAGCTTCATGTTGGTTTCATACTCCAGAGGAATTACCTAGGTTAGGACACTATAGTTTTAATAAGTTGATAGTTATAATCTTAAGCATTAGGTACCCATAGCATAAGGTAACAACTTATATTTATTTCCCTTGTTTTGTGAATAAGCAATTCATTTTATTTTATAGATTTTATAGTCTTTTGTACATGTGTAATTGTCTATAATTTATTGATGTAGGATGCATTTAAAATCTATGAACACATATATTGTGCTAGCACTATCTAAATTTTATGAGCCCCTAGTTGATAATTAAATGCAACCTTTTGTGAAAGATGAACTGGTTAATTAGGAATTCATCCTATGAGTTGTGTGTATAGACCTAGTAAGAACCAATTTGATTAGACATTAGAGAGGCTCTATAATCAACATCTCTAAGGAGATAATGGAATATTATGAATTGCTAACAAACTCCGCCACCATTCATAGACCTTGATTGAGCCAAGTCTTAGTAGGGACCAAATAACTTGAACTTGAATTGGAAAGGACAACACGTCAAAATTTTGCCCAACTAATTCTTCATTGTCGCTTTCCTTTTGAAAGAAGAGCTCAAATATGTTCTACAAGGTGGACTCTGGAAAATCAACAATTACCCCCTATATATGCAGAAGTGGGTTCCAAGATTCAAGCCGAGGGAATATGATCCATGTAAGGAGCCGATTTGGATAAGACTATACAACCTCACCTTGGAATTTTGGTTAGAAGAATGCCTAGAAAATATTGAGAGATCTCGAGAAACCCTAGAATTGACATAGATTTTAATCTATTAGAAAACAACTCTTATCTGTATGCATGCATGCAAATTGCAACTATCAAGCCAATCCCTTCGAATATTATCCTATTAGAGTGGGGCGACTGGTTAAAAATGCTAGAAGTTGAAGACAAAAAGGCTTACTACCTTAACTTCAATAGAAGGAATCATGCCACGACTCAATGCCTCAAGAAAGATCAAAGAAAGTGTTCAAGAGATAAGAATGTGACCTCTCCAAAGAGGCCAAAGATTGAATTTCTAACTCAGATGGTGATTTTGCTATTACTAAAAGGGGTACATAATGGCTTGAAGTTTCTATCAAGGAAAGAAAAGTTGTTGGATAATAATAAGCAAACCCCTAAGGAATCTACGAAGGACAAAGAAAAGCCCACAAGTGAAAGGATTTCTAACAACACAACAACAAATGTTTTTCTAGTCAAAGAAAATAGTGTTGACTCATAGGAGGGAGCTGAATTTGATGAATTTGGAATAATAGACCCAAGGAATATCTCACAATCCACCTCATGCATTCTAAATTGCAATATTGGGATGGACAAAAGGAGAGGCAGGAAATTGTCATCCATCTACAATAATTCAATAACTAAGCCTTTACAACCATGATTCAGAGATTGGACATCTAACCTAAATAGTTATCTCAATCATCGTGAAGGTGAATTTAACTTGCAACCCAGGGATGTAAACTTGAAATGGGTCAACACTGTATGTGCACTAGGAACTCAATGTAGCCATATCTACACTACAACTAAGAAAAATGTAATACAGGAAAGTAAACTGCTTGGAAAGAAATAAAACAAGACTAAGAATCAATTAACAACTATGCTAAGTTGAAATGCACAACAAGAATAAAGATCTGGGTGAACAGACAAGGAACTACACTATCTACTTTGGTTGTAGGAACAGTTGATGCTAGATTTTGAACTCAGTATAGAACATGAAATAATAACTAAACTAATTACTCTAAAGAATAGATTACTCACCAAGTGGGCCCCCTTGGATGAGTATCCACTAAGACTAATACAAACTCAAATGCTTAAACTCAGACTATCATCTCATTCATGGAAAAAGCGTAAATAGAGTAGCAACATGGTTGTATTGGAAAAAATGGAGAATGCTTAATACATCATCAATATCATTTTGAGAACAACAATCAAGAACTAAGAACCTCCAAAAAGAAGATTCAAATCCTTATTTATTCTACCAGCTAAACAAGGCGGTCAAATCCCACTAACTAAGAGGTCACCATTTAGGGGAAATGAGGAAAAGAGTGGCAAAGCAGTTACGTCTACAGGGAATCCAATCAAACATGCATGCCCAAACATGGACTAAACGTTGCAGTAACACCCGCGATTTCTCAATGCCATAAATACAAGGTGATTACAATTGACTATCATGGGGAATCCGCTGTTGTTGTCCTTCAGTTGACTCTTTTGAATGATTCCCTTGTATGACCATCTGGTGATTTCCTTTCTCAACTTAGCATTCACAAATTGTGTCCTGCATAGCAATGTCAATACGCATAATAATTGCACATCTATAATCACCTTAAAGAACATTTATCAACCATACACAAAATCAATATAGATAATCCACATAATATGTCAATGTCATTAAAACTTTGCAAAGATAGGGTTAAACCCAATGTCAATGATTTGAGGGAAACATTATGCAAATATTAACATTTAACTACTAAAGTTCATGACACCACCAACAAATGGACTATAGATCTACCCAAAATTTGACCAAAAAATAGGCTCGTCATTCCCCCCCAACCTAACATCTTGCTAGTCCTCCAGCAGTGGAAGGGTTGTTCTTTTGTTTGGTCAAAGCTCTAAAGTTTACAACTGCAAGTTGGCCAACATCTGTCTCAGTAGAGCGTGAGTTTGGATCCCAATAAAATCCCCCCAATCTGTCAAATTTGTTCCATATTTGCCTTTTTGTAGCAATATCGTATTGGTAGAATTTGTAGTTTGGTACTAGCTGCATGAGAATGGGTGGTTGGAAAGTCAGAGGAAGCCAAAATCTCCCCTTTGTTCTACCAATCTGGATATACCTATCAATTCGTTTCAATGCTGTAACATAATTATGAATAGAATGGGGCTCTGCTTGCTTTAGCTCATCTGTCAAACTATTCCATCGTCAGGCTAGGTATCCTCTTACAAGCTCCTCTTTTTGTCGTTGCTTTGACCTCATACTCAGTGTAGGAAACTTCAATCTAGGGCATGATTCTGTCAGCATAGCTTGGTCTGAGAAGTATCTTGAGCCATTCTTTGTGAATATCCCTTGGGTAGTTTGACTCAGCCTTAATGGCTAATGGGATGTTAGATTCCATTTTCTTATAAGCATTATTCTGCTCACCCCAATTAATCTCATTTGTACCCAAGACATAAATGCTCTCAGCTAAATATCCCCAACATATAGCAACGGGTTCCAATCATGATCTTGCATGACAACATAATTGTGCAAATAGAATTCACATAACAAAATTTTCATCTTAGGGAAAGCAATCCTGTAGGCATTGAAGAATTTGGTAGGAGTTTCAATGGAGGGGTTTAAATCTGAAAAAAAAATTGACAACTTGAAAGAGAGATATTTCTTTCTAAAGTGGAGGGCATAAACCCTTGGAGGAGCTCTGCATTCTAGAATTTGTGGCACCAAGATCACAATGTCATTTACTTTCTTCTTCAAAGTAGCAGTCTCCTCATTTTTCTCCTCCATAACCTCATCCCTCTCTTGGATTTCCTTTTTCAATCTCTTCCTCTCCTATTTCCATTCTTCCTCCCTCCTTTCTATTTCTTTCCATAAATTTAAAATTGTTGCATGAACCGTAAAATCAGGAGGGTTATGAATTCTTACTGATTTTTTTGTTGATGGTTGCTCCCCATATGGTACTATCTACATGAACTTAGGTTGTCCAGTTGTCTTTGGTTGTGGGGGTACTATTTCTTCACCCCCTTCTTACTGCAGGACCTCTTGTTCCTGTTCTTGGTTTTGCTCTAGTTCTTGCTGTACTTCTTGTTGTGGCTGCAAGAACTCCTGCTCTTGTTCTTGGTTTTGCTACAGGAACCCCTACTCATCCTCAAACTCCTCTGTGATATTAGCAAGGTTTGCTAGTGTTATTTTTGCTACTCTCTCAAATATATCCTCTTCTTTTTCTTCAACATGCTCTCATTCCATTGGAGCTTTAGTGTCCCCATGTGATGTCTCACCATGCCTAGGGATTTCTTGTGAAGGCATACAAAAAGCCGACCTAGCCGATTTTGACTTCCTAGGGGTGCTCTTACATTTTCCTTTGGTTACAAGATGAATAGGGTCAACCTTTCTCTTCCTAGCACTCAACACCTCTTTCTCCATAGGCCGTGTTTGGGCTTTTTCTTTTTCTTTTCTTGCTTCAACCTCTTTCCTTTGTGCCCTGGTTCTTATTAGGGTTTGTAGGGGGACATCATCATCAAAATTAGATAAAGAGCTTGCTTTTTTCTGAATGCTTTTTCTCAGAGGAACTAATGCTTATGGCTTCTTTTGCTGTTACAAGAGGATTTATACTAGAACTAGCACCAGAAGTTGAATTACCGGGAGTGGCTTTAGCTATGCTTAATCTTCTGCTAACCCTACGGGGTTGGGGTAAAACCCTAGGTTGTAGTTGATGACATATTATGTAATCACCTATAGTAACGTGCTATGGTTAAATAAATGCACTTTAAAAGGTAATTAAGAGATGATAATTACCACGTACATACCTGAGCGTGCGAAGGATGTGTTACAAAGATTGTGGAGAGAAAGTATTGTTTCACCTTTTTAGAAATAATTGAGCAATTAATGAAAGTGAAGTGAGGCAGAATGAAATGATGGAAGAGAGAGAAAAGGTGATACAGATGGATGGATGGGTGAAGAAATGGATTTCCACTAAAGTGAAAATCTTTATTATGAAAAGTATGTACCTTAATTTAGCCAAAAGGTGGGACACTAGGTCCACCACTTTCGTCTGTAGGAAGCTTGTGTGCTGAACGTTGGGTGAATTACTGCAGGAACTCTTCCTTGGAGGATGGCTTATGATATAATCTGAGATGATGACCATTGACAAGTAACTTGAATCTGACAAGGTCAATGGTGGTGAGCTGAACAACTCCACTAGGAAAGACCTCAACAACTTCGTATGGTCCTAACCACCTTATTTGCAGTTTTCTTGCAAGTGAGTCCAAAACTTGATCAATGAAGGGTAAAGGAAAGTGATCCTCCTTGGTGGCAGCATTAAGTTCCCTATAATCAACACAAACTCGTCATCTTCCTCCCTTCTTTGGCATGATAACTAACAGAGACACCCACTCGTTGTCTGAAATAGGATAGATAAATCCATCATCTAACAATTTTTGCAGTTTTGCTTTAACAATTTCTCTCAATGTCGGGTGGATTCTTTGTTGAGGTTGCCCTATTGGTTGACAATAGTCTTTGATGTAGATCCTATGAGTGAAAAGCTTAGGATCTAGTCCCTTCATAACATGATAGTCCCATGCAAATACATGCAGATGAGACTTCGGTAAGTTTGTTGTAGGAAGTATGTCTGTAGGAACAACATTTGCAGGAAGAATGTCTGCAGGAGGAACATCTGTAGGAAGAATGTCTGCAGGAATAGTGGCTGCAAGATGAACAGACAAAAGTGTTCTGACTGAAGTAGAAGATGATACTTTCCTCACTTCATAACAGTTTTGAATTATACTAGATAACACTTCATCTTTGTCTTGAAATTGCAGGAAAGGACATCTACCCAACATCATGAGCTGCACCACTAAGTTAACTTCTTCAACCTCTTCACCAACTTGTGGCCATACAAAATCATCTTGATTATGGGTCGGCTGAGCAAGAGGATAAAGAACAAGCATTTTAGTATTCCTTCCATCAGAAATAGTCATATCACCTGACCAACACCCAATATAAGTGTCTATTGTTGCTAACCATGGCCTTCCAAGAATGACATGATATCCTTCTAGGGTGTCCTTAAGAGAGGGAATCATGAAATCTGTTGGATATTCCTAGGAGTCTAGAACTACCACAAGATCCTCCACTACACCATCAGGCTTAACAATAGAGTTATTAGCAAGCTACATGACAGTAGGAGTAGATCTCATATGTGCAATATTTAGTTGCTACAGGATGTCCTTAGTCATCGCATTGATTGTTGCCCCTAAATCAATCAGGGCATTCTTGACTTGAATCCCATTTATGACAGCTGCTACCACATAACTGCCTGGGTCATTATACTTGGGAATAGTCACTTTTCCCAACATGATATCAGCTAGTTGGCCCACCATATGAACTGTACTTGTGTCTCTCTTCTTCCTTCATGGCTTCTTATGACAAGCTTCCTTGATAGCTTTGCCATATGTAGGAACATCTTTTATGGCTTGAAATAGGGGTATCTAGACACGGATGTGCTTCAACTGCTCCAAGATATCAAAAGTTATATCTTCCTTGTCTTCCTGATGCTTCGCAACTTCCAATCCCCAAGGAAATGGTGGCTCTTGTGCAGTCTTCCTGGCTATAATTGGTTCATGATTTTTAGGCACAGTTGGTTGAATAGGATCATTTAGAGGTTCCTCTTCCTCTTCCACAGATAGCTCAACGATGATGGGTGTGGAAGGAGTTGGTAAAGTAGTTCCTGAATGTAGGTAAATGTCACTCATACTCACAACACATGTAGGAAATTGATTTGGATCAGCAAAATATATTGGCTGCTGTTGTGGTTTGTTATTTGGGTTTGGTGTGGATTGAGTTGGTAGTTGGGTAGGTTTGGGTGCATTGGAGCTTGAATTAGTAGGTGGAAGCATTATAGTAGGCTACTGGGATTAAGAATATGGCATACCTTGTCTTGGAACCTAGGGCTTCCTTTGTGCAACAAGGTAGACTTGATCTTCCTCAGTCTGAATTGGTTTGAACTTAGGTGGAATCTTGCTGTCAATGTTAGCTACCATCTTGCATCTGCAGTCCTTCTTCTTTTGTCTGAAATGAGGGCAGTATTTTGTCAATGTTGCCTCTGCCTCCTCATGTTTGTGTTTGGCCTAAAGTGTATCCATTTGAGTCACTAGATTGTTTGTAATATCCTGCTTGAAGTCTTCCAACAAATTAGTAATATCCATCCCTAAAACTCCACTGGTAGATGACTTACCCACAGAAGATTGGTAAGCTTTCCCTTCATTTGAAGCTGCTCTAGAATAGCTCTGACATATTTTCTTGATATCCTCCCAAGGAACTTGGGAGATATTTCCTCTTGCCATCAGGTCCAAAGCATCATTGCAACTCTCATTGACTCCTCTCAAGAAAAGTAGCTTTTGTGATTTTTCGTTGAGTGTATGGTGTGGAAATTTCTGCATGCAAAACATAAACCTTGAAATTTAATCTTCCAAGCTCTCATCTTCCTTCTGTTGCATCCTAAATACATCACCTCCTCTCGTATCACTGCCCCTGTAATATTCCTTGTATCTTCCAAGGAACTTTGTCTTCATTTCCTCCCAAGTCTCCATGGTGTCTCTACCTAGACTCATAAACCATCTTAGTGCAACTTCTTTTAAAGTGATAGGAAATAGCTTAAGCCTATGAGCATCAGTGGTATAGTCATAACTTTTGTAGAGCATGTCAAACTCAAACAAGAAGGTATCAACCATATCTTCTTGATGGAGGGGGTTATCAATCTAGTGGAGGCTTCAAAACTAGTCAGATAAGGATATGTGTCAATAGAGGGAAATGGTTTTTCTTCTTCTATGCATGTAGTGTCAACTCAACATAAGCTAACTCACACAAAGAATGGGCAAAAGAATAGCAGATCATTACTCATCTAAGCAAATGGGGTAATCTAAGAACAACTCAAGAGAAGTGTTATGGAAGAGAGACTATCAATGACTCCAAAGAACTTCCTAGCTTGACACTAGCCCTGACAACGTTGCCAAAAATGTCAGCCTTCTACAATGATTCAATAACTAAGCCTTTACAACCATGATTTAGAGATTGGACATCTAACTCAAATAGCTATCTCAATCATCATGAAGGTGCATTTAACTTGTCAACCTAGGGACGTAAACTTGAAATGGGTCAACACTGTATGTGCACTAGGAACTCAAAGTAGCCATATCTACACTACAACTGAGAAAAATGTAATGTTGGAAAGTAAACTACTTAGAAAGAAATAAAACAAGATTGAGCATCAATTAACAACTATGCTAATTGAAATGCACAAAAAAAATAAAGATCTGGGAGAATAGTCAGGGAACTACACTTTCTGCTTTGGTTGCAGGAACAGTCACAAAATAAAATTCTAGTGGCTACAGGAACAGTCGATGCCAGATTTTGAACTAAGTATAGAACAGGAAATAATAACTAAACTAATTACTCTAAAGAATGGATTACTCACCAAGTGGGCACCCTTATATGAGTATCCACTAAGACTAATACAAACTCAAATGCTTAAACTCAAACTATCATCTCATTCATGGAAAAACGTGTAAACAAAGTAGCAACATGGTTGTATTGGAAAAAATGGAGAAAGCTTAATACATCATTAATATCATTTTAACAACAATCAAGAACTAAGAACCTCCAAGAAGAAGATTCAAATCCTTATTTATTCTACCAGCTAAACAAGGTGGTCAAATCCCACTAACTAAGAGGTCGCCATTTAGGGAAAACGAGGAAAAGAGTGGTAGAGCGGTTACGTCTGCAGGGAATCCAGTCAGACATGCATGCCCAAACATGGACTTAGCGCTACAGTAACGCCCGCGATTGCTCAATGCCATAAATATAGGGTGATTACAATTGACTGCCGTGGGGAATCCGTTGTCGTCATCCTTCAATTGACTCCTTTGAATGATTCCCCTGTATGACCATCTGGCGGTTTCCTTTCTCAACTTAGCATCCAAATTGTGTCTTGCATAGTAGTGTCAGTACACATAATAATTGTACATCTATAATCACCTTAAAGAACATTCATCAACAATATGCAAAATCAATATACATAATCCACATAATATGTCAATGTCATTAAAACTTCGTAGAGATAGGGTTAAACCCAATGTCAATGGTTTGAGGGAAACATTATGCAAATATTAACATTTAACTAATAAAGTTCGTGACATTGCCATCAAATGAACTATAGATCTACCCAAAATTTGACCAAAAACTAGGCTCATTAGAAATGACACATGCAATTAAGAGAGGATTTGGATAAAGAGAAGGGCATTACTAGTGTCAAATATTTTTTGATGAGTAATAAGAGAGGAAGCCCTCCCTTAGGAAGCCATAAAGATAACAACACCAAATGTTAGGGGCTTAAACACTCCTAATAAGCGACACTTAAATCAACGCTAGATAGAAAATGGAGTTGCTGACATAGTGATTATGCAAGAAACTAAATTAGGATATGAGGATAACCAAATTTTCTTCACATCTAACCTTCACTGGGGGTCACTAGTTGTCAAAGCTACAGGTGTTGCTGGTGGACTTGGTATTGCTTGGTGGTGAATTGAAGCTATCATGAAAATAAAAGCGAGCAATTCCAATTGGATGCTTCTCCATGTAAGTAGTCTAAAAACAAATATAAAATTTCTACTTCTCAATGATTATGGGACAATTAAGAACCAAGAAAAGATATAGTTGATGGGAAATCTACAAACAATTGTGGAAAGTCATCAAAATGAAAAGTTAATTATTGAGGGTGATTTCAATGCCATCCTAAGACTAGAGGAAAAAGGTGGTGGCAACAAAAACAAATCCTAGGCGATGAGGGGATTTTGTGATTTCATTGAGTCCATAGGGTTAAATGAAGTCCCAATTAAAAACGGTTCCTTTACATGGACCAATTGCCGCAGTGGTTTCACCAGTATCACAAAAAAGTTGGATAGATTCTTCTACAATGACATTTGGCTCTTAGAATCAACGGTGCTATCTGTAGGTATTTTACCAATCTTAGGCTCTGACCATTACTCTATGGAGCTCAATGTAAGTTCAAATGGTGGGCCACTAAGAAGCCTATTTAAATTCAAAAAATGTGGTGGCAAAGGGTGGACTTGGTGCCACTAATGGAAAATTGGTGGGCTTGTGCGCCAAGAAGGATTGGAACAAAGAGTTATAAATTCATGTGCAAGCTACTACATATGAAGGAGAAACTGAAATATTGGAATAAACACTCCTTTGGAAATATTATTTAGAGAAAACACGGATTGAAGCGGAGTTGACCAAATTGAATGAGCATGTAATATGAAATGGTATGTTGTAATTTGATTTTGCAAAGGAAAAGATATTGACAACTAAATTAACAAAGGTATTAGTGAGCTCGAAGAATATTTTTGGAGGGTCAAATCAAGAGAATTCTGGCTAGAGGAAGGAGACTTGAACACTAATTTTTTCATAATTCAACAAGAATAAGGAAGCAAAGGAATAAGATCATGACAATTGAGGACATGGAAGGTAATATCTATTCAGACCCATTGGAAATTCAAAGAGCAGCCACAAATTATTTTTAGAATTTGCTCGCATTTGTAGAGCCAAATAAGCTAGACTCGAGGGAGGTGGTTGAATGCATCCCTAAGCTAATAATCGAGGAATAAAATTGTGCCCTTCATTGAGGAAGAGCTAAAGAAAGCAACATTTGAGATGCATCTGGATAAAGCCCTAGGGCCATATGGGTTCTTGACTCTATTCTATCAAAAGTGTTGGCATTTCTTGGGGAAATATATTATGGGCATTGTAGAAGATTTTAGAAAGAGTAGAAGATTTGCGAAAGAAATGAATAATATGGTAATTTCCTTGATCTTAAAGGAGGAATGCAAAACGTTTGAAGAATTTCATCCTATCTCACTCTACAACATAGTATTTAAATTTATGGTCGAAGAATTAGCATCTAGACTAAAGATGGTACTCTGACATATCATAATTAATGCAATTCATTCACATTGTATACAAAATTGGAAACTCTGGCTACCTAGAGCAGGTGTTGGATAAGTTGGACACCTTCAATAAAATGGTTGCAAATCATGTTTATAAAGAGGCTAACTCAGAGGCTGTCAGGCTTGCCAACTTGGCAGCCAATGGTGTCTATTCGATTACCCGCAGAGTCTAACTCTCACATGCGTAAGCTATTATGCAATGACATTGGAGTCAAGAATTAGGGGAAAGGACCCAGTAGTTGTGCACCCTAATTTCGTGCTTCTAATTATCCTACGTGGAAATTTCAAATCACTCCCAATTTTTTACAGCAGCTTACTTGGCAAGTCCCCTGCTTATAACTAAGGTTTCAGGGCCACATCATCAAATATGATGCCACATTAGCATGCTTTTTGTCAAGTTGTCCAAAAAGGCCCAAAAAAAAAGTGAGACCAATACTTGTGAATTCACAACATGTTTTATTGAGCGCTGATGTGGAATCACATGATTGGTTGCTTTTTAGATCAAAGGAATACATTTTGTTTAATTATGGGTAGTCATCATCAACACTAACAACTTTAAAGTCACAATTATTGGTCCAATATTGATAAAAATATTGGGCATTATATAAACAACTACTATCACAACTATTGAAACATGCTCAGGGACGGACTGGGTCCTCTCCCCTACACCTTCCTCATAAGATGAAATGATATTGTGATGTCCTCGAAAGGTGTAATGTGACAGGGGGTCCTTTCACTCATGCGAAATTCTGGCAAAAATAATAGGTGTAAGTGGCATATCCCAGAAAATCTAAGTGTGATCCTATTTTCTGGCAGGATGAGTTAATATGCGTACACCACCAATAATAATGCTTGGGGTGACATGCGTCTATTTAAGGAAATAGTTTTCTGGCTGTTATAAACATAGCTCTTCTAGATTTATCTAATAACAATGCGATGCATATGTCAATTAGATTGGTGTGCTCGAAGCACAAAATGTCTTTCCTAAGAGAGGTGTTTGATCATAGACTCAAGAGGGTCTTTAAAACCTACAAAGGCTTGGAGCTCATGGACATAAAATGGGTTTTGGGGGCCGATTTCCTAATGGCAGACAATCCTTATCGAGTGAACACAGATGTTTTGTCCAAGTTTGTGGCTGCATTGTTGGACTTGGGGGAACCAAAGGAAATTGTTCTTGGTTTGGCTAGGGAGTTGGTGCGGCAGGACTTTCTCGGCGGGTTGGAGGAAGTTGTTGTAATGACGTTCCTGAGGTTTGGAATCCCACGCTACAAAGACTACAAGCAGTTGCGAGGGGGAGATGAAGATGTTTTGTGGCTTTCGTTCTTGGCCAAATTCGTTGGCACTACGCTTGTGGAGCACCATCCAAAGGTCGTAAAATCTTGTTCTTTCCTACGAAAGCAAATTTGGAGCCAATTTTTGGCATTGAATAGATGTATGCTTTTCTGAACCAAGTCATGGCCGAGGAGGGAGAGGAGCTAGAATAGACTTGGGTTAGGTTTGGGTTATTGCTTTTTATATAAATCTATATTGTTGCTTCAATATATATCTTTGGGATGAGATATGGAGGCATTTTGGGGTTTTGATGCATTTTGGGCTGGGTTATAGATAAATCTTTGGATTTTATTGTATAGACCATAGTCTAGTAACAATATTCGGGATGGGTCTTTTGCTTCGAAATGTAAAATACTTTTGAAAATTAATACAAGCAACTATGCTACAAGCTTACCTATCAAAAGAATAAAAATAACATAAATGAAATGCAAAATCAAAATATATCAAAATACAAATATTAATAAAAATAATAATTTAAAGATATTAATAATAAATAATAAACTTATTAAGTTAATAAACAATTAAATAAAAAAGTAAAACTAATTTTAAATTTATTAGAATTGAAATATTAATAAAATATAATTTTATTTTTCATTTCAATCTTATTCGCTTCTTTTCTTTTCCTTATTTTTAAAACAAAAACTAACTTTTAAATTATTAAAACATTTTAAAAAAATTAAAAAAAAGAGAGAATGTTATTAGAATTGAAATATTAATAATATATTTCTATTTTTCATTTTAATCTTACCAACTTCTTTTCTTTTCTTTGTTTTTAAAATAAAAAAGCCTACTTTTAAATTGTTAAATCAATTTAAAAATAAAAATACAAAATGATGGTTGAGATTAATTCCACAGTCTTGCATCCTTCACAATTCTCAACCATTGATTTCAAAAAGCAAGTTGTCTATTTCATATAGGGAATGCCTTTTGTGTAATTATTCAACTTCAAATTATTGCTAAATTTTTTCTTGATAGTGCACACAACCTCCTAGGATATCTATCCTTTGGAACAAACCCAAAATAGTCTCTTACAAATCATATCAATTTCAACTAAACATCTATGTTAACTTGTGAACACTCTTTTGCTAAATCACAAAAAAAAAGACATCCAAATAATCTCAAACTTAATCATAAGATCAATAAACCACACATAAAACTCTATTGAAACTACAACACCTAATTACTTAATTTGGTGAAATGTGACTATTTTTTCCATCTTAGACTATCAATTATCAGTCAAATTCATGATTTTGCCTTAGTTTCCTATCTTTCCCAACACAATGTAGATTCTCCATGATGTCCTCAGGATGCCCCTGCCTCAAGATGAGTATATATGTTTTCTTGCTCAACCTCCCCCTTTGCTTTGTGGCTGTAAAAAAAACCTCTTCCTATAAGCTTCTATAAAAGTATATGCTCTCACATTTGTTGATAGGCTTGGTCCATAACAACATATATAGTCTAACATACCGTTTTCCTTATGTCAATGTCATGATGCCACAGTGGAAGTGGCCCTCTCATTAACATGATGTTTGATTGGCTAAAGATTCTCCCTAGTCAAATACACCTTAATATTGTGTCTCCCAAAACTCTTTCTACAACTAAAAATCCTCATTCTGAATCAACTTAACACGTAAGAAGTCTTTATATGTCATAAATATGAGAACAATAAATATAACACTATAGTCTATATTAAATTGGTTGAAAATAAATATATTTGATTACTCCACACTTATACATGAAAAGAGAGAGTATGTGACTTCTGCACAATTGAAGAAGTTGAATACAAAAACACTTTATTTTTGAGTGTGGTGCCTACAAGGACATCAAGATCAAATATGCCAATATCTTAACAACTATTACATTAACCAATTTATTTATCGAAGGGACAATTGATAAAGTAGAACTCATTAACACTTTGAAAAAAAATAAAAATTTAAAAAATAAAAATAAAAAATAAAAAAACAAAACAAAACAAAACAAAACAATAATGATAAAGATTGATTGCCAAATAAACTATTTTTAACTTCCTTGAACATTAAAAATGATTCTATTCTTATATCTTACTATAAAATTCTTAGGCACCCTTGCCTACCCCATGTGACCGTGGTTCTATGGCCAACAGCCTTTCAACAACTTAACAACCTCCCTTTGACCAGATATACAAATATTGAAGCGGAAAAACAACAGCGCATAATATAGTTGAAGAGATTGTAGAAAGCTCGGCCAATTTTTGCAGCTTCACGATCTTGGTACGTTATTTAGAGGCTCTGCATTAATTTATCTGCCTTTTGTCTTGCTTAATATCGAGCTCCTTTCTAGCTGTTTCTGTAGGGTTTTAACCAGCAAAACTACCTTCATATTTATATATTTTTTCAATAGCGAGATCAAATTCTGGCGGTTACTCTATCATTTACTCTAATTTAAAAGCAATCTTAAATCGCAGTATTTGAAGCATTGGCTTCAATATATGTAGAGGTTGGACAAGGTCCAAAGGAAAGATTAAGGGGTGAAACTATGGCAATTTGAGTCGCATTTGAAAAACAAGTTAAAATTTTTAAACAATAAAATGGAAAAAACTTAAAAAACACCAAGCAGTGTATCATAATGTTTTTGATTGCATATTTTTTTATAAATATAAGCAGGACTATTTTTACCTGTCAACTTAAAATGTGCTAGAATTTGATGCTACCTCCTTAACTGGATGTCTCCCTTTCAATCTGTTAAGAGTGATATGCATCAGAATATACCACGTTACAATGAGCACTTTAACTGAGTGTTCCCTCTTTTATTTCCTTTCACCATCTGAGAACAAGTTTCAAACCCCTTAGGGTTTGAACCGGGGATTTCACCATTATTGGGCCAATGTGTTATATGCAGCAGCTATCGGGTAAATTTGCTACTCCTGCTCACCAGGCCTGAACCCCTACGAAATTCGTTTATGTATTATTTACAAGAAATTTATTCTTATACTACATCAGTTTAGCGATAGTTTTGGAATGAAAATCACTGGCGACGTAAACACGGATAGTAAGATCTCGAGATTTAGTGCTAGTTTGTAATTAATTAATATTATTATGATTTTTATTAAATAAATTCATTTTACATTAATCTAAAGAAGAATAAAGTTACACCAGAGAAAATCTCTCCCTGTATAAGCAAGAAAAGAGGTAGGATTTGTTAATATAGTTGAGGTTTTGCTTTCAGTGCTGGATTTTGATAGTGCTTTTTTAGAAACGACTGCATAGGTTCTTTAAGTGTGATATTTAGAGTGACACTACTGGACTCATTGCCAGGAAATGAAGCTTATGTTTTAAATGAGAATTATTAACCTTTTACACAGTTAAGGAAACAATATCTTGAAGATTTGAGGTTTTGTATGTACTGCTGTATATTTGGTAGATACTTTTGGAAACAATTTCGTAGGTGATTCAAATCTGATACCTTGAGTACCACCAGTGAACTCATTATTAGAGAAAGCAGTTTATGCTTTGAACGGTATCCTTGCACCTTATGCCTGAAAAGGCTTTAGTTTTCTCAGGCTGATCGGGGAAATGTCCACTGAAAAGTTGCCTAACAAACAGTTTCTCTTAGAAAGACTAAAGCCAATAAGACTTCAATTTTATTTTTTGCCTATATACTATCCTCAAAGGTGATCAATTAGTGGAATTTAATATTGGTTACATCTTTTGGTTATTCCTCTTTTAAAGTGAGCTAAGTTTGTATGCAGTAAAATGATTTTGAGTTGTTCAGACTCTTTAGAGGGTTAGGTGAGTGCTTATTTTTTCTTAAAAATGTGACTTTAACATCCTTAAGGCTAGCTGCTAAATTACTATTAGAGTTTATTTACCAGTTCAAGATTTTTGTAAGTAGGATTCCAGATTTAAAACAGAACTCTTTGGCCTTGATTCAAGATTCAATGTAGAAATTTATGATTATCCATGTGATCGTATCTAAATTTTTTCTGTTTTGTAAATTTCCCTGCAATTGAGTATAAGGGGCATCTCTTTTTTTGTCAAATCATTTTTGGAACTTATGCTTTGTTTTGTCTGTTGGGTACGGCAAAGGGTTTAATGAGAGTTGGATGTTGTATTTTGCTCCAATTTCAACTCTTATCAAATTTCTTGGGGATTTGAACACAGAGTTGGATGTCATATTTTGTATCCCCTGTTTTCCAGAAATCAATTTTATCCTTTATTACTTTAAGAACATAGTTTTCCATTTGAGTGTTCCAAATTATTAGATTTTCATGTTTGCACAAATTTGAATGGTAGAATAGTACATTTAAATGTAGCGTTCCGTTGTTTATGTTTACAAAGAACACCATCTTTGTATTCCATTTTGATGACTAACTTAGAACCGACACCTTTGAAATGCCCCTAAAAATCATAAGATAGTTATTTGCATATTATTTTGGGCCCTGTGGTTGTGATGGCATAAGATAGGTATTTGTATGTTAAATCAATCCCTGTGATTATATTTTCTCTCTTGGTTTTTTAGTATGTAAAAGGGCTTCTATTAAAGGGCCCCTGTTCTAATATAAACTAGCCCATTCAAAAGTATGAAGAGTGATAGTTATAGTTTCTTCCAAATTAAATGATCTTGACAGAGCAGACTAGAAACTAGAAACTGTAATTGGCATGGCAGGTTAAATCAGGCTCCTGAAGGTCATATCTAGTGAAATGAGTAAACCGATTAAAACATGAATTTGTCATAAATAATCATTAAAGTTGCTATAACAACAAGGGGGTCCATATTTGAAGGTTTACAACTGCTTACACTCATTGAATATCCAAATTGTCCATTACAGTGTTATTCCACATGATTCTATGATTACAACTTTTAGGTAAACATTGTGGTGTATCTTAGAGAAACATTTTTGATGTATCTTCTGATGAATCTAATGGCAAAAGCGTTAAGGCTGGTCGGGTTCTGAAGAAAGATACTTGCAGCTTCATCAAACAAGCTAAATGGGTTTGACAGAGCAGGCTAAAAGCTGTGATTGGCTTTGACAGATAAAGGGCGCTGAATATCAAACCTAATGAGAAAGTAAACTGATTACAATATAATTCTCTTATATATAATTAGTAAAGTTGCTGTAATTACAAGGTGGCCCATGGTTGAAAGTCAACAACTGCTTACAATCATGGAATGCCATAATTGCCTGTAAGAATGCTATATTACACAATTCTATGATTACTTTTAAGGTGAATATTGTGATATATTTTAAGATGAATCTTCAGGTGATCTTCCTGGCCAAAGCCCAAAGGCTAGTTGCTGGAAACTCCATAATTAATTAAAGAAATCTAAGGACTTAATCATAGTAAAGGATACATATAGGTGACCATGCAGTCTGCCCTAGAGTTCCCCATGTTGTCATGGAAAGCACTGTCAAAATTGATCTTCAGATAACTCCTTGGGTGGTGGGTATCCAGATGGCGTCCTTTCTTTTGTTCCTTGGGAGGGTCAACAATTATGGCCTCCTAAACGGGGGAAATTCGGATTATTATGTTAGATATTGCATGCAAAGTAATACATTATGTTAATTATGGGCTAATTTTATTCATCTTATGTTTTAGATCAGTCTTTGGTAGGTATGATTTAAATTAGTGATTTATGCTTGGTACAAACCATGAAATTTATCAATATTTCTGAACCTTTATGTTGGCTATCAAGCAGTTACTGGATACGATTCATTAAAGGTTGTTCCGAGACCTTTTATCTTGTTCAGCTATGTCTGCCCCAAATGGAGATGGGGTTTCAAGCTCTGGATTTCCTCAAGTTAAGTTGAATGAGCGCATTCTTTCATCGATGACTCGACGATCTGTTGCAGCGCATCCATGGCATGACCTTGAAATTGGTGAGTACTAAATTAAAATAGTATGATTCAAGAGGGCAGTATGATATGAAAGGTCTGGATGCTGGTGATTCTGTTCATAAAATATTCATTATATTTTAATTTTTATGAAGCTTGAAGTTACATGGATTTTTGTGGAGAGAAGACATTAAATCTAACTCTTCTGTACAGCATTTGGTAATTTAACTCTGAGGTCCTCTTTAATGAGCTTGACTGTCTCTTGATTTAACTTCAAGAGTCTGAGTTTGTTTTCAGGAGTGGCCTTTAGCAGTAATGTTTTTCTAGTTAGATGCATGACAAAAATTATTCAACTTGGTTGAAATGAATTTCTATAATAATCAAACTAGCTATGTCATTGTCCTAAGATATGGCTGGATATATAATATTTTCAAAATTCTCATATCAGTATGCACTCAAGTGCTCCTGCATATACCAATAATTGAATGAGAAATTAACATGCATTCTACTTACTATTTGATATGTTAAAAACTGGATCACAAATGAACCTTATTCACTTGAAGGAAACAATTCTGTGGCTTCCCAGGAAGAAGGCAGGATTGGTTTACAGAGATCTTACCATGTTAGATTAGACTATGAGAAATCGCAGTTGAAATTTTTATGATTTTTTCTGGGGAGATTGAATATTAATGACATTCTGGTGCCACAATGGTCTCTATAGTGGTATGCCAAGAATGCAAAAACATTTTTTTTGTTTGCTTTTGACATTTGTTCGTAATGCCTTGCTTAAGCTGGTTTTGTTTTAAAGCGAGAACAGGCCTTGGCCTTATCAAGACACAAAAAATGTGAATAATGTATCTTAGGACTCATTTGGAAAGTATGCAAGGATGAGATGTTCCTGAAAAAGTTAATTTTGACCACTGGCATAGGATGATTTGATATATATATATATATATAAAATCCTTTGAAGGTGGGTGATTATGGTATCCAGTTTAAAGTTGTTATTATGTGAATGGAGTAACTGTTTCCCTCTAAAATAGCTCTGTGAAAAATGGCAATCAAATCTTACAAGTGTCTTCACAAAATGTCTAAGGGATACCTTTTCAAATTGTTCAACATGCCTAGTAGCTATAGATCTGATAATCGGGGAAATCAATGAAAATCAGCAAGATGGTTTATGAAGACATTTTCGAAACTCAGATCATCTGAGTTATTTCTTGCAGCTGCCTGATGTGTTAGGTTGCCCTTTACCAGGTGGTCCCTTTTTTTGAATTTTGTTGTGGTTCATTATTAGAGATATTTTTGTCATGTGGATTTCTGGGCAGGAGTTTTTGGGTAGGAATGATGTGGAATAGAATATGACTTTTATGATTTGGGCTGTGGGTTCTGTGCCTTTTCCTTGTGGGGTATGTTTCCATGCTGCCCCGTTATTGAACTGAAGATTTTCTGTAGTTTATTTTGTATATTTGTCATTAAAATGTACTTAAGGTGATTTCTACCCATAAAAAAGGTGAATTAACAGTCATGGTCAGGAGTTTTTGATTTGGAAGTATTGACAAAATTTGCTTGGGAATATCTATTAGAGTTTCAGGCAGTATTCTTTACTGTTGTACACATTGTGGAGTGGTCATACTTTTGTTATTCTGTCAAATAAACCCATTCAGAGTTTTTTTGTTCCAACTGATGAATCATAATATACTTTCTTTGTTCTGATAAAGTAGTGTTCTTCTGATATTTCTTTTGACATGTGAGATTGTGTGGTTCACTTGCAGGACCAGGAGCTCCTTCAGTTTTCAATTGTGTGAGTCCATTTCTACCAAAAGTCATTCTTATCTCAATATCATCATTCATGTAAATTGGTGGTAGAGTAAAATCATTTGCCTTTGCCGAAGGACTTGTAAAGGACATGGGTACACAACAGTCCAGAGGATCTTTGAGTTCCTTCATGTTTCCTCAGGCTATGGAATTCCTTATATCCGAATTCAATGCATGGTATCAAATTGCTATGAAATCAAATAATCTGTTTTTAGGTATAAAGATTAGCTGAGAATTCCAACTTTAGTTTTAATTTACCTTGATTTTCTTTGTGGTCTGGTGTTAAATTGTATTTTTCATTGTCGCAATTCTGGAAGTTTAGGTTAAAAGAGGAATTCTATTTATTTTACACATTCTAATTGAGTATTCATTAAGAAAACTTTAGGAGCAAGCTAAGCAGCACATATAATCTGGAGTGTGATATCAAGGGGTTGGTGTGTCGTGTTATACTTATAATCCCCTCGTCAACATTTAGTATGCATCTCACTTGAATTTAGCCTTTACTTAGGAATTCTTCTTAAGGACAATCTTATCCATACTAAAGTATCAGCCTAACATATAAAACCTTGATGCTTACATAAAGGAATGCATAAAATATTTTTCCAGTTATATCGGGATTGATGGTTATGTGACTGTCTTTTGTTTTTTGGCTTTGTACTCTGAAATTCTGATTTAAAAAAAAAAAACTAGCTGTCACTTAGCTGTTACTTTTTTGTGTTTAAGACTTTACTATTAGTCGTGCAGCTGCAATGGTGTATTAAGGTGTTGAAGGTGCTCTTTGTGCAGGTTGTGGAGATTTCAAAGGGCAGCAAGGTCAAGTATGAGCTTGACAAGAAAACTGGACTCATAAAGGTAAAAGTTAACAGATTAAGAAAGGCTTTCCATTGCACTTGTAAGGCATTTAAAAAACACCTTATGGAATGATCTCTTCAACAATTGACATCTTTATAAATTTATAATAGTTAAAGACATCAGATTTCCAAAGTCCATAGTGTTCAATTATGAATTATATTGTTTCCGGATTCACTGTGTATAATTGTTTTGCATCAACGTTTCGGATCACACTCTGTGATCCATCATCAGGACGATAGAGAGCAGCTGAAGGAGAAAAGTGAATCCAGAAACTATATACATTGATCTTAATAATAGGTTAAGCAAAATAACATGAAGCCTGTCATTGGCTACTTTAAAAGCATCTTTTTGATTTTGTGAAGCAGTTATTGCAAGTTCTGTTTGCTCTTTTGGTTAATATATTTGTTGGAATCCAGATTGACCGTGTTTTGTACTCATCGGTTGTGTATCCTCACAACTATGGTTTTATCCCTCGCACTATATGTGAAGATAGTGATCCCATGGATGTGCTAGTCTTGATGCAGGTAGATTAATCTAGGCATGATGTTTGTTGGCAGTATTTTTGAATAGTAGTTTGCTTAACTGTTGCATTGTATCTGATTGCAAATCTTCATGTGTAGGAACCAGTGCTACCAGGTTGTTTTCTTAGAGCCAGGGCTATTGGGCTGATGCCTATGATTGATCAGGTATTATTTTGTTATCAGCTGTACATAAATGGTACTGCATAGATTGCATTAAAGAGGAAGATATGCTTGGCCCTCTTTCAGGAACTCTAGATCTATTAATAAAGTATTTTCGCTTTATGCATTATTTGATCTATTGTTTTGATGCTCCATCTGATCTATTAGTCTCCATTCTGTTGGTGAGGTTCCTCAAAGATTAAGTTGGTTTTGACATCAGTTCTGTATATGTAATTGACAATTTAGGGATAGACATGCCATTTCTTTCTTACTTTTTGAAACATTCTACTAAACTTATCTTGAACCTTGGAAACATTTTCTTTCCATAAGAGCTGTACATGTACTAGAAATACTTTATTGTGAACACATTTATCCATTTTTCCTGCAGGTCATAGCTAATTTGATTTAAGGGAGTTAAAAATGTTCTGTACATTGGTTCAACATTTTCCCAGAGCAAAGTATATTATAACAAAAAGAAATAGACAGAGTCACATGTGTTCCACTCTAAGTTACTGGTACGCCCATATATGGCCTTGGGTATGAGAAACGGTACGGAAACGAAGAAAACACATCCAGGATACATTTTTTTGACTGTGGAAACGACCAGGAAACGATTCTTATTTCTGAAGATATTTAATCCTTAGTTTTGTGCTCATTCCTGCTTCAAAAGATCTTTATTACTTGCTGAAATACCATCACATGATTGACAGAAAGATTCAATTGTGAAAATGGAAATCAGTTTCTTGTGCAACTTGTTAAACTTTCTGGGAACGACTGGTTATGATGTTCCTTTCAAGTCAAGGAAAGTTTATGTTTTCTTAAACACTTTGATAGCAAATTGTAATTCTTAGCAGATGAATCTGTATCCTATGAAACTTAAGAATATGTATACATTCTTGACAAACCTAAACATTACTCAAGGAAGAAAAATATCTAGATATTTGTTAGATTTTCTCACAACACATGGTCAGGTTGTAACAAAGCGTATGGGTGTTTTAGCTATCAAGCCACAAAATATATTTAAGTTTGACCATCCATCACCAATCATAGACCAGGATAAGATCATACCTACCGCATAAACATATGCTCTTCGTAACAAAAGGAAGTGTCCCCTAACCCAAGGGAAGATTTTTTGAGGAAGGATGTGAATGTGAAACTTTTGGAAGGCACATCACTAATCCCCAATATGTACTTAAAAAAGAGAGACTTTAGGGGACAGCGTCCGCTATCCTCCGAGATGCAACTCCTAAAACAGGACTCTCAAGAGACTTCTGGCATCCCCATTTCAGCAAAGATTCTTCTCCAGTATTAAGGTTACATCTGCCTTCCATATTTTTTTCATAGTATGCTTCAAAATATTAGTTTCTCTATGAAACACCTCTCAACTGGTGCTTCCATGCAAACCTTCTGAACAATTCCACATTAGTATAGTGTTGTCTATGGCTACACAACCAGTGGCACAAATTTCAGGCAGTACAACAATGTATTGGCTAAGAAATATGCCTTTAGAGATTAATGGGGCCTCTTTCCCTATCTAACTTCTCATCAAAGATTTTGAACACCAAACTGAATGTATTGGCTAAGAAATATGCCTTTAGAGATTTTGATCTTTTTTTGTACAATTACTTCAGTTATAACCTACTACTCAAGTAACCCATTCATAGATTAATTGTTATAAGTTTATAACTACTCATTATGTTTGAACTTTAATTTATAATTTTATTTCATGACATTTGAGTATCACTAATATTTTAATATTTGACTATGAAAGTGGTGGTGTATTTTGAACTTAATTACTACTGCAAACTTGTATATATTTCTGATTTTTATATGGTGGTGTATTAACGTACCCAAAACGTACCCAAACCTCCAAAATCTTTTTGACCGAATCCGCGTACTGGAATCTCGTACCCGTACCTGAACCCAAAAACGAACCGGTAACTTAGTTTCCACTCTTGCAGATTTACAATTTTCAGAAGGTACGACTCTGTGAAGACCATGGTATAGTTAGATAGCCCAAAGGAGAAATCTAACCATGGTAGCCACTTGGTCCAAGAAATAGAAGAATTAATGACAACAAAGTTTAAGTTTAAGAGAGCTGTTACCAACCGGACAATAGTGCCATTTCACAGATGCTAGATTAATTTAGTGATCCTCGAAGGCATTTACTCTCATGTACAGAGATTGCTGAAAAAGCACATAACAGAAAATGGAAAACTAGCTTTGCCCATGAATGTCCAGCCCAGGGGGATATATCTCATCATATTGAAGGTCGAGGGTGATAAGGCGCTGTTCTCCAGTTTAAATGGGTAGCCATGGATCC
Organism: Sequoia sempervirens; assembly: GCA_007258455.2. Classification (NCBI taxonomy): domain Eukaryota; kingdom Viridiplantae; phylum Streptophyta; class Pinopsida; order Cupressales; family Cupressaceae; genus Sequoia; species Sequoia sempervirens. Next base: position 790,276,542 of record VDFB02270651.1, read on the forward strand.
ACAGTCTAAAACTCTCCTCCAATTATTTATTGATGTTAAGCCTAAGGTAGAGGCTGAAATAGTTTCCTTACTGTGTGTTCCTCTACTGCTAGTGTCATATAGACAGCAAAATTTTTGCTTCATTGATGTCAGAACATCTTTAAAGTATGCAAAATCTGGCCCAGCTTTAAGAGGGACAGTGTTAGTGTTGGCAGCGGGTTCGGTATTTTTTTTGACTGCCTTGGGTTGGTATTTCCAGAACCACAAGCTTTAACCTTTCAATGTCCTGTCTGGTGTGCTTGATTTCCTGAGCATGGGTGCATGGCTTATGTTTCTTACTAGGAGAAGCCAGGGGGACATGTCACAGGCATTTCTAGGCTTGAAAAGGCTGGAAGTAAATGCAGTCAAATATCATGGAACATTTTCAGCTAAGGGTTTGCTACTATTTTCAATAGAAGATTGAAAATTCAGCCAGTTTTCTCTGAGAGCACTTGTTATCTTGGCCTAATTGAATTTAGTAATGACAACCTAATTATTGTAAATGGGCCTCCTAATTCAAGTATCAGCTGGGGCATTCGGATATGAATGGGAATGAATGGAGTAGATATGGTCATCTCGTTGGGAAGGTCACTGGTTAGGCTCAGCTTGAGTTTTTTTCATAATT